>CM060604.1:23209366-23531866 GCA_030578255.1 Tiaroga cobitis | reverse complement strand
TAAGGCAGTATTTTAGCATGATAATCAGTGTCATAAACTAATCTCAAAACTGAGTGAAATATATGTAGTAGGCTAATATCACATTTAAAAAGTTTACACGAGCGTATAGGGATATTGTGACTGTGAGGTAATCTTTCCTATGTCAAAAGCTAGCCAAAACTAGGCAAAAATATAGTCTGAAAATTCATTTGAGCTCTATAATCAGAAAAGGAATTATATAACACTAAACAACTTACACCGAACTTGTATCGGCGGGGTCAATTCGTTCTTCAAAATGCAGCCGTTGGTCGTCTGACTTTCAAATTCCTCTGAGGAAAAGGTGAATCCTCGCTGTCCAGAATCATCTGAAGGGCTTCATCACTGGAGTAGCGTGCCATCCTCAAAACGCGATGAACTATCAGTGAATCTCATGAAGAATCTTTGTGTTTTTATGGCATTGATCGGGGGCGTGTGCGCGATCACCTAAACTATTTACATGTGAACAGCGCCGGGGGCGTGCCGGCCTCAACTCATTAAAAATAATGAGGGGAGAAAGAAAAAAACTGGACCTCTCATTGGTTTCAAACGGATTGCATAAACTGAGAATATTTGTTTTTTATATAAATTACTTCATTTAAAAGAAGAGAATTCAAGCTTCATAAAGAAAAATCTCTCGTGGCTGTGTGACAAGTAATCGCGGAGTTACAGTTAATCTTAGGACGCGTTTCAGAATGGACTTCACTGACAGAGAGAACGCAGAACTCGCATCATGTTTGTTTTTCTTTATTTGGTGAAAAGCACAACACTTTGTTTTTATTGTGAGTATCCACAAAAAAAAAGAAACTTAACAGGATCTAATGATGTATAACACTTATATGTAAGATCAAAATCAACCGAGTATTTTGAGTCTCTTTTGCACTGATAAGAAAAAAAGCGAGCAGATCGCGTGATTGCTGACCCCAGAGGGTTAATGGAATAGATTCTAGTATCTAAAAAATAAGTAATAGGAGCATGAAAATAGAGACTAGTAGGTTTAAATGATTAAATGGTAAAACGGCTTGCCATATTGCCAATGCATATGTGAGATGAGCAGCCTCCTTCTGGGATGCTTTGGTGTAGGATCTGCCAGCGCTTTTTTCTTTGTCATTTGACACTCTTTGTTTTCTATATAAGGGGAAAGATGCATCATTAGGATGCACATTTATCTGGACTGTGAGCTGACAACTAGATAACTTGTGCTGATGTCATAACTCAATATAGAGTTTTATGACACTTTAAAGTTATCCTAACCGCTCGCTCTTGTGTTGATTGGGTACTGTTCAATGCAGATCCTTGTTTACCGTCTGCCTCATAGATGAGAACAACTCCAGTCCTACTCCAGAACCAGAGTCCAGCCAACATTCAGCCATGCCCGCAATAGACACATCAGCCAGAGCCCACCGCAGACTCAGAGCTTGAGGCTGCTACAAAGCTAGAGCCAGAGCACATGCTAGAGGCCATTTTTGTTCCGGAGCCCGAGCTTATCACGGTGCTGAATAGGTGCTTGAGCCGGCAGCATCCGTCATTGAGGGCATATTAATGAATTTTGATAGCATAGATTGGACCCCCGTTCATACTCAGCTGAGTTTAGCCATTGGTTCTGCCCAGCTCCAAGTCTCTTTCATCACGGATGGTCCCGCACAGCCTCTCTCTCTCTTCTCCTCTGCCAAAGCCATCCAGCTCCTCGGCCTTACCTCGCTGGCTACCTTCAGTGGTTCTGCCCAGCTGTTCTGATCTGCATTGGGTTTCCCGGTCATCAGCTCTGCCTTGGCCTGAAGATCCCTCAGCACCACCTCGAGCCTCCAAGCCCCGGACGTCACCTCTACCCTCCAAGCCATTGGCTACACCTTGGCTCCGCACTCCCTCAGCTCCACCGTGGTCTGTCATCTCTCTGGCTTCGCTGGAGTCTCTTGTCTCTCTGGCTCCACCTTGGTCAGTCGTTCCTATGCTTCAGACTTCCGGATCTCCAGCTTTGCCTCAACCCTTAACCCCTTTGGCTCAGCTGGGCTCCTCCTTCCGTCTTGTTCCGCCATTGCCCTTAGTCACACCAACTCCACCGGGGTCTACCAATTCCAAGTCTCCAACTTGGTCTAATGAGCCTGCGGCTCCGACTTGGCCCTCCAGGCCATCTGTGTCACTCTGTGTCTTCATCTCCTCAGTTCTACCTGGGTCTCCTCCATTCACACCACCACCTCTGTCAGTCGGACTACTGCTACCGTCCTGTCTCCTCTCTCCCCGGTTCCGCCTTGGGCCTTCATACTGGTTCTGCTTTCATATTGGTTCTGCTCTGGGTCTTCCTCTGAGTCTTCCCTTCGTTGTCTCCTCCCAAGCTCCTGCCTCTATCGCCTCCCCCTCACACACACACGTCTGCTTCACTATCTTTGCGGAGACTCTCCATAGACGTAATAGTTGTTATGCTGTACAAACTGTATATTCTATCCCCTTACACTAACCCAACCACTAAACCTACCCATCACAGAAAATGTTCTGCATTTTTACTTTTTCAAAAAAAAAAAAAAAACCTCATTCTGTATGATTTATAAGCTTGTTTCCTCATGGGGAACTCAGTTTAGGTCCCCACGGTGACACGAGTCCCCATGAGTCAGTGTGCATTCAGGTTGAAGTCCCCACCGGGACAGAAAAACATATATACACACACACACACACACACAAAAGATCTTTTTGCAACAGTTAAGATTTTTAAAATCAATACAATCTTTTTTTAACCCTCTACCGCATGGTGTTGCCACATGGCTACATACTCTTTGTGTTCATTTCATTGCCACTGTCTCTTTAAGAAAACATTCTCGTGTTTTTTGTTGGAATGAGAAGACCTTAGTTTAGCCAAGACTGTGCTTTGGTTAAGTCACATGACATGCAGTTTTTTTCTGTGGCGTGATTTTTGACCGACTGCCGTCTCTTGTCGGTAGTTGCTGAAAGCAAAATAAAAAAAACAGTAACAAACAAGGACCAGCCCATATCACATACACAAAAAAATCGGAAACATCAGTCAAGTAAGTTATGATGACATATTCACCTCTCAAAAAAGTTTTTATGAAATTAGTTTTTGGTAAATCGGTCAAATGTCTGTGTTGCCAAGCGGCAACACTGCAATAGTGGAATGACATTATTGCAATATAGCTTAGCTAGCTAGAAAGGTCAGCTGCCATCTGTAAAGCTGTAACAATAACAACATTAATGCTAGTGATATAATGTTGATTAGTCATATGTTAAGGACTGCCAATATGGAAAGCCGTTTTAACTTTTATTAATTTCCAAGATATGAATTGTTGATATCAAGAATTGATTTCTTACTAGTAGAAATATAATTTTAATATCAATAATTTCATTGTTAGTAAAAATGTAAATTCCTAATATCAATAATTCAAATGTCACTAGTCGAAATGTCTAGCCTGGTTAAAACCAGACCATTCTCAGTTGTAACTGAGTTATGGTCTGGCAAAGCGTCATAGACAAATCATTTCCAGAGGGGCGTCACCAACGGACGTCGCGGATAGACCTAAAACCAATCAGAGCGATGGAGATGACGTATGCAGAGCGGCGGAGAAACATATCTGTGTGTTGTTCTTTGCTCGGTTTTTAACAAAAAGGAAACGTTCAAATCGCTTAAAACAGACGCGATAGCTGATTCGAACGAGTGATGTTCCATCTTTGTAATGTAGGCTACAAAATCTGCTTCAAAATCCCAGCGCTGTCGTCATCGTGTAAAGCCCGCCCCAACGTTTCTGATTGGTGCCTCGATTTCGACGGATTGGAAATGGGCTTGAATGAGCTCTTTGCCAGACTAACTTTCAGAGCAAATCTAAATTTGCCGGAAGTTGTCTGGGTTTTCCCAGGCTACGAAATGTCTATTCTTGATATCAACAATTGAATTGCTAGTAAAAAAATTATACTTTTTGATATCTGAAAATCTGATATTAATATTATTTTAGATATCTAAAATGTCTTTCTTACTAGTAACAATCACATTCATGATATCAGAAATTAACATTGTCACTAGTGACAATTGAATTCTTGATATAAAATGATTTCCATTACACGAGAGTAGATGTTAAAACTTCATGCTGGTTTGTACTCGGCTTTCGCCAAGATAAGCTACACTAAGACGTAGCTTTACAGTAAACTATGCTTCACCCATTTACGCTTCTTTCCATATGGTGGTGTCACTCCCCTTCTGTCCGGCGTTAACAACTGCAGTGTACTTGGCGCGTCAGCACACATGATGGCTGCAACTACAGTGTGGTCTCCCTGGACCAGCACGACAACCATCTGGATTGAGCCAAGTGGGGGACATCTCTAGGGTCTTCAAGTGGGAACCTTCCGTCCTCAGTGTTTCGTCGACTAGCCCACGACACCTCAAGAGGGCTCGACAGTGACTCTGGCATCCCAGAGTCACCCCCCTCCGTCCCCCATTCAACTCAGCCCAGCTTACTGACCTCTACATCCCTCCTGCTGCTGAGACCTAACCACAATCTCACAATCTCTCCGCAACCCAACCATCCGCGCCAACCCGTTTGACTAAGGATGTCGAGACCCACTGGTGCGTTAATATGCAGTTTCAGTGGCAACGGTTCCGTATGGCATACCACCTACCGCAAAAACACAATATCTGCCTAACCACCCGTCATTCACGCAATATACACAGGAACGTAATGACTGTAAATACTAGGGATGCACCGATATGAACATTTTGGCCGATACCGATAACCGATAATTCTTTACATTTGAAAGCCGATAACCGATATATTGGCCGATAAATCTAAATTAAAATTTTTATATACTTTGATAGCCTGTATAACAAAAGGCTCACCATTAAAAGCCTTGTCTCAAACACTTTTAACATAAATCAAACCTATACAATACAGTATAGCCTAGTTTGAACCAGTGTAAGATTCCTTATCTTTTAAAATTAATTTTACACTCATATGGACAACTTTCTTTATTAAAAGATGGTACTTTATAATAAGGTTTAATTTTGTTAGCATTAGTTAGCATGACCCAATAATTTTATAAAACATTTTTAAGAATCTGTTAACATTAGTCAATGCACTGTGAACTAACATGAACGCACATATTGTATTAACTAACTATAACAAAGGCTATTGCTCTCTGTTAGTTAATGCATTAACAAATGAGACCTTATTGTAAAGTGTTATCAAAAAATCTATTGGCTAACAAAAAATAAAATACATAAATAATGCAAACAAGTCATTGGATAACATTGGGCTGCATATAAAGAAACAAAATGCATGTCCCATGGATCAATAAAATGAAATCGCCTCCGCATGAACAATAAGAAAAAAATATTTTAATCAAACCATATCGTTGATGAAAATAATGCGAGAACAAAATTATTTTAGTTATTAATTATAACGCAATGTTTTTAAAAAAAAATTAAAAAAAAAATTTAATATTACATTGATAGTAAACATCTTTAATAGCTTACTGGTAGTTACTGTTTCAAATGACATTGAAACAAATGACATTGTGTGAGCTGCGCGCGCTGAAGCTGAAGAGAAGGTTGATTGCTAGAAGGTTAATCAACTCAACGGTTGTTGAAGAATGCAAACCCAAAGAATTTACAAATGTATTACAATAGTGAATACAATTATAATTGTATGACAGTCCCAATCATAGCTTTTAATGTTTTGCATTGTTGTTTAATTTGCGCGCGCTGAAGCTGAAGAGAACGAGCACCGGCAAAAACTGAAGAACTTTTCTAGCAGGTTGTTTAAATCCACGAACGAAACGCATCATATGTGAGATTAATCATATATTTATATTACATCAACTTTATATTACGACTTATCTGCGCAAAATGACGTGAATGCATAATCGAACTTGTGCTGGTCATAATGTGTAGGCTAATCCCTGTTCTGGATGCGCTATTCTCACAACAACGCGCTGAAACGGCAACTAAACAGAGAATTCACAACGTTTTATTACAATAGTGTTCTCATTATAATGGCATGTATATGACAGTCCCAATTATAGTTATAAGTGTGCATTGCTGTTTGAGCTGCGCAACGCTAAAATGATCAAAGATGATCACAGCAAAGATGATCACCGGTACAATGAAGCGCTACTGCAGCGTCCATTAACTCAACCAAACGCATCCTATATTAGATTAATCAGATATATATACACAAAATAAACATATTACAACTTACAGTGGCGCAGAATGCTGCGAATGCTCAAGAGAACTTGACTGTGCTTGTCATGAAGGCTAAACTCCATAGACGCACTCTTTCCGCCACAACACGCTCGTCGCGCTGAAAAACTGGCAAACAACAATTCACAACATTCTTTTTTTATTATAATGTTATGAAGCCTATGTGACAGATTTGTGCTGCACATGTTGCACTGAACTGTATCTTCCTTTTCGAAGTGAATCCAATCATTCAGAACCATCATGGCGAACAGTGCGCATCTCTCAACTGAAGTAAATAATCTATCTATCGGCTTTGATATATCGGCCCAATTTTCTTATCGGACCGATAACGATAACATCAAAAAAGATCATTTATCGGCCGATATCGATATGTGGTCGATATATCGTGCATCCCTAGTAAATACTATACAACCTATACAAATAAACCAACAGACTCTTCAAGTTTTCAAGAATTCTACGAAACCGTAGCGTGGCGGCCTGTACACAGCCAGCTAGAATCTTTCCGTCTCAACCACAGCCAGTTGTTGCTCCTTTCTGCTGCTTCAGATAAGTTATTTACTGTGCGACGCAACTCTTGGCCACTGAATCCGACATCTCTGAGGAACCGAGTTGTAGAGTGTGCCACAAAACCTCGACAACCCACTTCCACTGGATAAACCTGGACTCTCCATCCTCGCTGTTCTGCTTCAGCGGCCAGATGAGCATACCGCAGTTTCTTCCTCTCATATGCCTCATCTACCGCATCCTCCCATGGCACTGTTAACTCTATCAGTTGAACAATGCGTGCTGATCCAGACCACAAAACAATATCTGGTCGTAGGTTAGTGGTGGCAATCTCAGGTGGAAAAATAAGCCGTTGATCAAGATCAGCCAGCATCTTCCGGTCCCCAGCAGCTTCCAGTTGTCCTGGGCGAGAATTGGTGTTAACACCTTTTCTTGGTGGTTGCTCGCCTGGGCGGAGGAATATTGTCTTCTGCGTGTAATGTTTTGCTAGAACAGGCGGCAACTTATTGGTCATACTACGCTTGCCTTCCAATGCTAAAGCCAAACATCGCAATACTTGGTCATGGCGCCAAGTAAACCGACCTTGGCTAAGAGCCACCTTACATCCTGTCAAAATGTGCCTTAATGTGGCAGGTGATGAACACAAAGGACAAGAGGGATCCTCTCCTACCCAGAGGTTTAGGTTCTGCGGTGATGGGAGAACATCATATGTACCTAATAAGGAAACTGATCCTACTCTCTTCCATTGACCAAAGGTCTTGCCAGCCCATTTTGTGTTGTTCCACACTCTCCCATCCCATCCACTCTCCCTGCTTGGCCTGGGAAATGGCCTTTATACACCTCATCCTCTCCTCCTGCTTTCGCACCTCGTTGACTACCAGCTTCCTCCTTTGAGCTGGGCCTGCCTTGTGCCATTTAGGAGGAGCTAAACTGAGCCCAAAACCCCCTCTTCCATGCTGTACCTGTCCCACGATATCCCCAATTTGAAGGTTAGCCTTTGCCTCTACTACAGATTTCTTTGCTGACCACTTTGTACCAGTTTTTAACAAAGGGGCTGCCTCCCTTACACATTTTTCGCGTGACTCTACTAAGGTAATTTCCAGTCTGACCTTGGCACACTTAAACTCCTCGGTTAAAGCAGAGACTGGCAGCTGCAATATTCCTTTACTATAAAGTCTAGGGCTGGGTATCGTAACAAAATGTTCGATACCGATACCGATACCGATACCTTGACTTCGATACCGGTTCCTGAACGATACTTTTTTCGATACCAATTTTGTTTAACAATATAACATTACCTAATTTTTTTTTTTTTTTTGTTCAGTTTGTTGACTTTTTTACACTCATATTTTGAGTATGTAAAAAAGCACCAATGCTGAAGTTTTCTATGTTTCCTAATCATTTAACAACATGTATTCTTTACTTCAATGAGCTCATTGTTTCTTCCTTAACTTAATGCATTGTTTAACAATGAAATTGAATGAAAATTTATAGAAATGCATTACACTGTCACCTCTGATAACAGATCACTCTAAATTGTAATTTAGACACATTCATTTTCTGTAAAGCTGCTTTGAAACGATATGTATTGTGAAAATGCTATACAAATAAATGTGAATTAAATTAAATATAGGCTACTAGGGGGCGGGATATATGCCTCGCGCTCCGCACACATCAAGCTTGCCGCAAAGCACTGGCAAAAGTAGCCTAATGATTATGGATGTGTCGGGAAACAACAGCAAGGAGATATTTTAATTGTTTATTAATGAACAAGTGTTTACTAATGGTGTGTTCACTGTTCACACCGAACGCGGATTTAATTATTTGCGCTAGTAGATTAGATACAAAGTCAAAGACGGGGATAGACGCATCATTCGCGCCGGGCGTCGCGAATGATGCGAATTGGGCGACGCGTTTTGAACTCGAGCGGAAGATTGAAGCGTCTAACTAGACGCGATAGATGCCTATTTGACGCTCTATTCGCGTTCGGTGTGCTTTGTATGACACACCGCTTTGCCTTATCAGATTTACCGTGTTACCGGTCTTGGCAGCAATTATCTTGTCGAAAATATTGCATCGCGTGCTTCTGGCAAACACACACACACACACACACACACACACACACACTACAGCCTCACATGCGACAAGCCAAGTCTCTGGGCAGCCGCGTAAACTAGTGTTTTTCCTCCACAGCCAATCATGCTGCATGCATGTTTCACTGACGTTGACGAGATTAACCACTTAGGTACCGAAATTTGGTACCGAAAAACAAGACATGTTTCGATACTCGGTAGTACCGAGGCAATTCGGTCGGTACCTAAAAAGTACCGAACTCGGTACCCAGCCCTAATAAAGTCCCACTCTGCTGAGGCAGCGTCGAACTCCCAACCATTTCCTGATGTATGAACTTATTAACGCTTCCAGCTTATCCACTGTTGTCAAAGAAACCTCGTACACAGCCAGTGTCCACAGCAACCTTGGCAGTAGACCAAACTGAAAGCACCAGAGTTTTAGTTTGCCTGGTACAGCACAGCTGTTTATGCTCTTCAACCCTTCCACTGCTTGTCGTCTAACTTCTCCCACTCGAACTGTGTCCTTTAGATCCCCATCGTACCATCTCCCAAGACTCTTCACTGGCTTCTCAGAAACTGTTGGTATTGCCTCACCATTAATGATGAATGTTTTATCTACTACCTTTCCTTTAACTATCGAGATGCTCGAGATGCTTAAATTGCATTCGTTAACTTCCCCAAAAACCGATTAGTGCAGGCTACTGTTGTAGTCATGGTTGTCATGTCATCCATATATGCTCTGATTGGTGGTAGTCGCATCCCAGAAGCCAAGTGCTCTCCTCCTACTACCCATCTTGATGCCCTAATGATTACTTCCATTGCCATGGTAAAAGCCAGTGGAGAAATGGTGCATCCTGCCATTATTCCAACCTCTAAGCATTGCCATGCGCTGCTGAACTTTGGAGTTGAGAAACTAAATTGCAAATCTCCAAAATAGGCTTTCACTAAATTTGTTATTGATATTGGTACTCTGAAAAAATCAAATGCTGCCCAAAGAAGCTCATGTGGCACTGAACCATATGCATTAGCCAAATCCAGGAATGTCACATGGAGCTCCTTCCTCTCCTTTTTAGCTGACTGAATTCGTTGCCAGATAACATTGTTGTGTTCTAAGCATCCTGAGAACCCTGGAATGCTCGCTTTTTGAACTGAAGTGTCAATGAAGTCATTCTTTAATAGGTAGGTGGACAATCTCTGGGCAATAATGCTGAAGAAAATCTTACCTTCAACGTTTAATAGTGAAATAGGATGAAACTGACTGATGCTTGTAGCATCTTTTTCTGCTCTGCGCCATGCTCTAGGTACAACCTGTTTTTCCCATGCCACTTTTATCAATTTCCACAGAATTCGCAGGACTCCTGAAGCACTCTTGTACACTATGTACGGAACTCCATTAGGCCCTGGAGATGATGAAGCCCTTGCCTTTCTCACAGCCTGCTCTACCTCTTTCCACTTAGGTGCACAGACCTCCATTTGGTATTCTGGTGGGTTGATAGGTGGTATGTCTGATGGAATTGACATAGGCTCATGCCTTTTTGCATCTGTATGCGTTTCCTCCAAATATCTCTAAAAATAAAGGTTTTTACTAGTTGAAATCCAGAATTAGCATTTTAACGAGTGAAAAATTAATTGTGGATATCAAGAATTAGCATTGTTAATAGTGGAAATGTAATTTCTGATATCAAAAATTGCCATTGGGTCTCTAACGCATTCTCATCCTTTGGCGTCATATAGGTGACGCCTGACAAAACGTCGAAATACTACGCACATGGCACCCTTTAGCGTGAATATAACACGCGAAGTGATGGGTAGGTTTAGGTGTGGGGTAGGGTCTGCGTCTCATATTCACGCTAAAGGATGCCAGTCAACTTTATAACGCCTTGGGTTCGCGTGTTATATTCACGCTAAAGGGTGCCATGTGTGTAGTATTTCGACGTTTTGTCATATAGCGTCACCTATATGACGCCAAAGGATGAGAACGGTCTAGCCATTGTTATAGTAGAAATCTAATTCCTGATATCAATAACTATCATTTTAACTAGTACAAATTTAATTGTTGATATTAAGAATTAGTATCCTGGAAATGAATAAAAGTTAAAACGTCTTGCCATACTCCCAATGCATGTGTATTATGGGAAAAAATCTAATTTAAATGGCAAATTTTTTTTCTAAAAATTTCAACTTTGTTTGTTGTTGCCGTATGGCAACATATAATAAAGTACCTTCAAATAAAAAATAAAATACAAATCTTTTTACAGCACTTCAAGTTGAGCCATTCGAAAAGAAAAAGAGTCAAATATTTATATTTTAATATCTATCATAATGCATGCGGTAGAGGGTAGAAATGAATATAGTTATACATAAAATTTATCAAAAGTGACAGTAAATACATTTATAAAGTTACGAAATATTTTGATTTCAAATAAATGGCTAAAGAAAATAAAATGTATTATGGTTTCCACAAAAAAATATTAGAAGACAACTGTCTTCAATGCTGATAATAATTACAAATGTTTCTGTCACCATTATGTTCAGTTTAGCTTTAGTTTCATTTTCATGGACTTAATTTGTTTCTCTTGTTTCCTTTGTTCTCTGTTTCCCGTCACTAATCCGTTACCATGGACATTCATTAACGATCACACCTGTTTGTATTCTGTTCATGATTACCACTGTGAATTTAAGTTCCTCCTTGCATTCAGTTCTTGGTCCGGTGTTGTTTGTGTGAGTGTGCTTTCACGCTGTTTCGCATCTGTTGATTATCTGAGTTGACTTTGTTTAAATAAAAACACTAAAACGAGACAGTTTCATGAGCAGCAAATCAGCATATTAATATGATTTCCAAAGGATCATGTGATACAGATTCAGCTTTGCCATCAAAGAATAAATTACATTTTAAAATATTAGAATAACAAATACAGTTTAACAATATTATTGTGAAATAACACAATTCCGTAATATTATTTCACAAATTGCTGTTTTTACTTTTTTTGATCAAATCAAAATATACAGTAAATATACAAGAGATTTGCAGACAGATAATCACAGAAAATTACAGTGAGAGTGTGGCACCCTGTAACTAGTAATATACAGTAAATTTATAGTAAATACAGACATTACAGACCGCGTATAGTTCACTTCCAAAACTTGAATTAACATGCTTTTTAGGAAAATAGGAAAACTGTAAGGAATAAACGAAAGTTTAGTTTGTGGACATTGTAAGGAATGAAAGTCGACAGGCTTTGCTTAGGGCAAGGTTAGCATGAAGGAATCAGCTATGAGAGAGTGAGGGCAGACTGAAGCACAGCGATAATAAACTGCTGAGCAAAGGGTGGATTTACAGAAGTGGGGGACCTGAGCAATAAGAAGTGAGATGCACGGGACAAGGGTACTGGTTACCAATTGAGTCAGCAGAACCATGAGTGAAGTGATGTGTTTAAATTGGATTTTAGATGGGTCAGAGGGTTAATGGAGTACGGGAGATCAGGGGTTGAGGAAGGGAAGTAGTGTTTGTCATGTGAACAAGAGACTGGGTCGTTAGAGATTGACTCAACTCAATGATGTGTGTAACGTTATATACTCAATGATGTTTAACATTATATACAGAAATTAGATTCAGTTATTTGGAAAATATCTATAACAATGAGTGATGAATGAACCAGGTCAGAAAAATACTCTTCATAATAAAAAGCTTTATTTGATCTAACATTTGTTGTTGTCAGTATTTGGGAGTAATGAGAAGTATGAGTCATTTTAGTAAATCTGTGTGTTCATCTAAATAAACCAGATGCCTGCTTGGCATTTTACATTTTTGTACACAAAGTGCAGACGAAACCTTGTTTACAATATCCTGGTAGCATAAAAATGCAAATGCATTAAACCAGGCAATGCGTTCTTTCAGCACAGGCACCTGTCTAATCAATGTGGATCACAGAACAGTAATGTATTATCATCACACATTACAATAAATTATATAAGACTAAATATATAAAAAAAAATTTAAAGGAATTAATACGGTTATTCAGCAAGGATAGATTAAATTGATCAAAAGTGACAGTAAATAAATGTATAATATTATGACAGATTTTGATTTCAAATAGATGAAATCTGTTCTATTCATTTCAGAATTCTGAAAAAAGTAATTTCCACAAAAAATATTAGAATCATTTCTGTTCCCTTTCGAGGGAACTCGCGATGCGTCAACGGCGCTTTGGGAATGCCCCCAGCGTGAATGCGTCTGAGCATCTATGTCAACTAGTCCAATGGAAAGAATGAGCGTCACGGGTGGGTGACGTCATGACCAGGAAGGGATAAAAGCACATCTGGTGCTTCTGTGCCTCAGCAAGCGAGCTGTGTTACTCTATCTCTGTCTATTTATTGTTGTCTGTTCGATATATATTTGGAAAGAGTTATGGCGAAACAATTATACAAACTCTGTGCTTCTCCCTGCCCGCGTTATTTAACGGGTGGACACACACACGAGCTTTGTGTAGTTTGTTTGGGAGTGGAGCATGCGGTGGCAGCCTTTCGAGGGGGCTGATTGCCAGCATTGCGAGATGCTTCCGCTCCGCATGCTCCGCTCTCGCCTGGCGCTTTTCGAGAAAAGTGGCCAGGCTCGCGATCCTCAGGCAAAGAGCTGCCGAGGCAGCACGGAGAATGCATTCCTGGGGATCGCAAAAGGATCTTTCAGAGGGGTTGGAGACGGGTCCCCGGACCTTATCTCCTTCCTTATCTGGAGGATCCTGTGCACTCCCTCCGGTGTCAGAAGCCCGCGCTGCGGTTCCTTCTGCCCGGGGAGAGAGCCCGATGCTTCAGTGCTCTAGCTCTGAGGAGTTAGATGTGCTGGACGTCGAAAGTATAAGCACACACATGGGGGAAAAGATTTGGCACCTATTTCTCCAGCATATGAGGAGCTGGTGGAAGTGATTACTCACACTGTGGATAAATTAAATATTGATTGGGCAGCCGAGAAAAGAGACGCTCGTCCTAAAAGCAAATTGGACGAGCGTTTTCTTCCTTCTAATGTTTCACTTCCACCACGAGGCCTTCCATTTTTTTCCTGATCTGCACAGTGAGCTGTCCAGATCTTGGAATAAACCTTACTCAGCATGTGTATTCAGTCCTCAAGTTCATATTTATTCGAGTATAAGGGGATTGAATGAGTATGGTTATGGGTCGATGCCCCGGGCTAAACAGACGCTCGCGAGCTATCTGTCACCCGGTCCAGCATCTTCCCTGAAGGCCTCTGCTTTGCCCACGAAACGATTAAAGACAACATCGACTTTAGTGGGCAAAGCATATACGGCAGCAGGTCAGGCTGGTGCATGCCTTCATACTATGGCTGTGCTTCAGGCATACCAGGCTGACCTGCTCGGGGATTTAGACAGGAGTGAGGGAGTGGGACCCGATGAGGTTCGCGAACTTCGTCGGGCCACGGATCTGTCTCTCAGAGCTACAAAGGAGACCGCTAGAGCAATCTGGCTGAGATTAAGGAGAAGGATAGATCTTTCCTCCTTGACCCTCCAGTAGATCCGTCTGGTCTCTTCGGTGACGCAGTTAGCACCGTAGTTGACCGATTTCAGGATACAAAAAAGCAGTCAGATGCATTTGAAAAATTTCTCCCTCGCCGTGTCTTACCCCCTGGGGCTGCTGGGCGTGAGCAGCCCCAGCCGTCGAGCTCCTCATATCGTGCTCAACAAAAAGAGAGTGTTGCGTCTCGTGCACCACCACAAAAACACTGGAAATAGGCGGAAACACTCTCTGCCTAAGTCTTCTAAGTCGAAGCCGGATCTGAGGACCGTTCTTCAGGCGAAGAAGACTTCGGCTCAAAAAAAGAGGTCCTGACGTCACTGGCGTCAGACCTGTGAGGACAGCCCCGACCGAAGTGGAGCGGTGTACACCTCAGAATACGGTGCCCGTTCCACTTCGGGGTCCTCACGGGACCGTTCTGCCAACCCCGCCACCCTTGGTGCTTCAGGACGCAGCAGTCTCCAGCGAGTCGCTGATGATCCTGACAGCCACAAAAGAGCTGAGGCTAGGCCAGTCACGCACTGTAAAACAGTTCGAGAGACTGTTGGGTCTTTTGGCAGCAGCGTCCCACGTGATACCTTTTGGCCTGCTGTACATGGGAACTTTACAGTGGTGGCTCAGGACCAGAGGGTTCTCCCCGAGGGGAAACCCACTTCGTATAATCAAGATCACGCGGCGGTGTCTCCGCGCCTTGGTTATATGCAGGAAACACTGGTTCGTAACCCAGGGTCCGGTGTTGGGAGCTCTTTGCCATCGAGTTGCGTTCTCGACAGATGCTTCCCTCACTTGCTGGGGAGCGGTAATGGAATGCCGCTCGGTTCGGGGTCTGTGGAGGAGTTATCATCTTTCTTGGCACATAAATTGCCTGGAGATGATGGCTGTCTTCAATGCATTGAGGCAATTCCTCCCAGACCTGAGGGGCCATCATGTGCTCGTCCGTACAGACAACACATCGGTGGTCTCTTATCTGAACCGTCAGGGGGGTCTGCGTTCGCGTCCGCTTTGCAAGCTGGCGCACCAGATCCTCCTGTGGTCTCTGGGGAAGGTACTCTCCCTGAGGGCAGTGTATATTCCTGGGGACCAGAATATTGGAGCAGACATCCTGTCGAGGCAGGAGCTGAGGCCAGGGGACTAGAGACTCCACCCTGAGGCGGTGGAGAAAATTTGCGAGTTTTACGGCCAAGCAGAGGTGGATCTGTTTGCGTCTCAGCATACGACGCACTGTCCACTTTGGTTCTCCCTTACTCACCCAGCCCCCCTGGGGCTGGATGCTATGGTGCAGACGTGGCCGAGGCTACGTCCGTACGCATTTTCCCCTGTTGCTCTGCTCCCAGGAGTTCTGGAGCAAGTCCGCCACTACGGAATAAGCCTACTGCTAGTAGCACCACGCTGGCCGAGTCGGATCTGGTTTGCGGACCTGATCCATCTCTTAGACGGTCCTCCCTTGGAGATCCCGATCAGGAGAGACCTTCTGTCTCAGGCCGGGGGCACAATATTTCACCCCCGACCAGAGATTTGGAACCTGTGGGTTTGGCCTCTGAAGGGGCTCAACTCATAGAGAGTGGTCTCTCAACTGAGGTTGTTGAGACCATTCTAAGCTCCAGAGCTCCAGCTACTAGGAAATTATATGCGCTGAAATGGAGAGTTTTTTCTGTATGGTGTCACCGACATCAGTGGGATCCGGTTAATTGTTCTGTGAACACAGTACTCGAGTTCCTGCAGGAGCGCTTTACGTCAGGTCTATGTCCTTCCACGCTCAAGGTCTACGTGGCGGCCATTGTGGCTTACCACGCCCTGGTGGAGGGTACATTGTTGGGTCGAGACCCCCTGATTACACGTTTCCTTCATGGCACATTGAGGCTGAGGCCTGCAACTCGCACTAGGGTGCCAGCTTGGGATCTTGTTATAGTACTAGAAGGCCTGTCTAGGGCTTCAATCGAGCCCTTAGATTCGGTTTCAGAGAAATTTTTTACCCTTAAGACTATCTTTCTGCTAGCTATTTCATCCCTCAAAAGAGTCGGAGACCTTCAGGCCCTTTCGGTTTCCCCCACTTGCCTTGAGTTTGCACCGGGGATGGTCAAGGCATTTTTATATCCAAAACAGGGATACGTCCCTAAGGTGCCGACCGTGATTCCGAGGCCTATTGTGCTGCAGGCTTTCTGTCCTCCTCC
This sequence comes from Tiaroga cobitis, assembly GCA_030578255.1. Classification (NCBI taxonomy): domain Eukaryota; kingdom Metazoa; phylum Chordata; class Actinopteri; order Cypriniformes; family Leuciscidae; genus Tiaroga; species Tiaroga cobitis. The sequence continues at coordinate 23,515,382 of CM060604.1, read as the reverse complement.
TTTTACATCTGCGGACCAGGAAAGGCTGAACCTCTTGTGTCCAGTGCGACCACTTACTTATTTGCTTTGGATCACCTAAGAAAGGTCTTCCTGCTTCTAAACAGACGGTTAGTAAGTGGATAGTTGAGGCTATTGCACTTGCATACGAGTACTCTGACCACCCGTGTCCTTTGGCGGTCAGAGCTCACTCTACGAGGGGTATGGCGGCCTCTAAAGCCTTACTATTTGGGGTTTCTCTTCAAGACGTTTGTGATGCGCCAGGCTGGTCCTCACCGCTCACATTCGTTAGGTTTTACAGCTTAGACCTGGATGCTGCCCCAGGTTCTCAGGTGCTTAGTGCCTAGTTACAACAGACTGACACTCAGGTACTTGGAATTCTGGCGTTTTGGGTATTCTCGTTCCCAAAGCGTCGTTGACGCATCGCGAGTTCCCTCAAAAGGTATGGTTACGACTGTAACCATAGTTCTCTGAGAAAGGGAACGAGACGATGCGTCACCCTGCCATACTTCCTGCATCCCTGTGATCGGCTTGCTTTGGCAATTTTTGAAGCTAATGTCGGTTTGCACCGGATGTGCTTTTATCCCTTCCTGGTCATGACGTCACCCGCCCGTGGCGCTCAGTCTTTCCATTGGACTAGTTGACATAGATGCTCAGACGCATTCATGCTGGGGGTGTTCCCAAAGCGTCGTTGACGCATCATCTTGTTCCCTTTCTCAGGGAACTATGGTTACAGTCGTAACCTGAGACGTTCCCTTTCGAGGGAACTCGCGATGCGTCAACGACGCTTTGGGAACGAGAAGACTGGAGTCAATTTGTAAATTGGGGGATATTTTAATCCTCTGGGGTCGGCAATCACGCCGGCGTGATCTGCTCACTTTTTTTCTTATCAGTGCAAAACAAACTCAAAATACTTTGTTGATTTTGATCTTACATATAAGTGTTACACATCATTCAATACTGTTAAATGTCTTCTTTTTTTGTGTACACTCTTATTAACATCAAAACCTTGTGTTTTTGTAAAATAAATAAAATAAACAGGGTGCGCTTTCAGCTCACACTGTCGCCGCAAAAATCTTTCTGAAACGCGTCCGAAAAATGAACTGTAACTCAATAAATACTTGTCACAGAGACACGAAAGATTTCTCTTTATGAAGCTGAAATTCTCTTCTTTTAAATGAAGTAACTTATATAAAAAAGCAACTATTCTCAGTTGATGTAATCTGTATGAAAAGAGAGAGATGTCTGTCTTTTTCCTTTCACCTAATTATAGCGTATGACGTGTTAATGTGACCACGCCCACTGAGAGCGCACGCTATTCAAACGTTAATGTTGAGGCAAGCCATGAAAACGCCCACATCAGAACGCGCTAACCTTTATCTCGTCTTGCTGCGCAGTGAGGAATTATTCCTGGAAAAGTTAATTCAGTTACCTGTTTCATTCGAGGAGCACGGATTCAGCTGATGTAGTAAGTAATTTATTCTTAAGTGCTTTGTTTTAATCGTGTTATTGAATAGTGTCTGTAAACTGCACAAAGACTGTTTAAATTTTAAATTTGCGTGTCTGTGTGCGAATGAATGGACGAATTCACAGACGCGCGCACGCTGTGCGTTCATTCACTCTCGCTCCTACATTAGTAAGACTACTGAGATTTGTTCTAATCGCAATATAGAATAGTATCTGTAAAACCAAAAAGACTGTTTAAATATGAACAATATTTAAGAGAGTGTTGCGTTGTGTTGGTGTGTGAACAAACGAACGCACAGATGCATAGCCTACTGTTACAGACGAAATAGATTAGAAAGTTTTTACTATAAAATAGACATCAAATAAGCTTTAGTTAGACAGTTTCTGCTCATATGTTAAATATATAGTAGCCTATGTTTTGTAAAAAATAAACTAATCAACTGTTATCCAATGCAAGCTTATAGTAGCCTACTTTATATGGAAAAAAAAATATTTTCAAGATGTTTCCAACTCTTACTTTGAACCAATTCTATACAATGACCCATATAACCTATTTGACCAGGATTTGTTTCCAGGTATGACTAAAAATGGGTTTTTGACTTTCATTTATATTTTGATTATATGAAGGGTTCAGATGCAAAAGCCTCTAGTGCCATTTGAAATTTTCTTCTAGAATGATAAAGTTCAGTAATTTCACTTAAATGACAATTATTAGGTCATCTTCATTGCCATTTAAGTGAAATTACTGAACTTAAATATACAAGCTTGATAAAAATTATTATTCTAGAAGAAAATTTCAAATGGCACTTAGAGGCTTTTGCATCTGAACTCTTCATATATATATATATATATATATATATATATATATATATGTATGTGTATGTATGTATGTATGTATGTATGTTGTCCTTTCAATTTTTGCTTGTGTGACACCTGAATGAAAGGCTCATTATTATGCGGGTCAGGTGAGAATCACCTAATTATTCATGATGGGGCTTGGACTGTTCAAGGCCATTCGCATATTGCCTTGGCAAACAAAAAAAGGTTTTTCACAATAAAACCCAATTCACAGTTTTATATGAATGATTAGGCAGGATGTTTTTCAGATCATTTTGAAGAAAAAACACTAGGCAACAACATCCATTAGTCAAAAGTCTTGTGGACACATATTTATTATGTGTTTTGTAGCCTTATTTCAGAAACTTTCATTTTTAGTTTTTTCAATAACCACGCATAAACAATATTCTCTCAAATATACAAACATGTACATACATATTATATCACATATTAGCATAGCCATGTTTGTGCTAAATATAGTGTAATTTCACCTGTGCCATTAATATGTTTATAAGCAACTGAAAAAAACACAAATGTCACAGCATGTCAGAACATCTCAAGGACTCCAAAAACACCTCAGACCCCAGGGGGTTAAATGACAGTATGTCTGTGCATGCAATTATATACTTATAACAATAACATGAACTCATTTTTTTTTATTAGTATATGTAATTATTTATTACATTGTCATGTTCAAATCACCTCATTGAAGTTTAGGCTAAAAAGCTGATATGTGATCAAGTCTAAAATGGGTCAAGGAATGGTTTACCAATAACAAGGGAAAAAGTCGATATCTGAGGCACAGAGCATTGCAGGCAATGTAGTAAATGGGTCACGATTACACATCTTTGCATGAGACTATGGTGGGGATATGCTTTTCTCATGTCTTACTGAGTAAAAACTTAATGTAGCATTATCTCTTCTAAAGCATCGACGTGATGGCTTACACACAGATCATTTGAGGATTGTGAAGTCTAGAGCACCCTGCTGATTTTAATCTCTACAAAGACTTGCACAAGCTAGATTATTACAGAGTGTGATTCGGTTGATTTGAAATTTCGTTTCAGTAAAGACTAATTCTTACACATTTACAGGGAGGAGACACAAATAATAAGGAACTGCTGTAGTCATTCCTCCTTTTGTAATATTCAAGTTTGGCAGCATCGATAAAAGATTGTGTCATCAAAAAGGAGTGTATCTAGATGAGTTTAAATGCTAGTAATTTTTCGTAGCATGACACTTATAATTTGAGACAAAAATTCTGCCTGTAGCACAGACATTCATTCAGATTCATGAGAAGGCCAAAAAAGAGACTTCATATGAAGTGGATCCAAGCTACTGGGGTGAAAACACTCTCTAAATATGAGATTTTAATTACTCACTCTGAGAGCCCCCATGGCAAGGCTTTTGAGATGATAAAAATGGGCTTCTTTTTGAATAATACCGTGCTTTGCATCAATCAAGTCCTATATCACAAACATTGCACTGAATACAAGAATTATAACCAAGTTTTCTGAGCCTAAAATAGCCCTATTTTGTGTGAAACCCAATTTTCTTACTATCGATTCCCTGGCAGAAGGTGAGAACCATAAAGAGCGATTCATCCTAATAATGCTGTAATGAGTTCCAGTTTTCTCTGTAGAAAAGGGATGTGACTCTTGGGCATACCAACAGCAGAGATGGAAACATGATGTTTAATCCTTCTTATTGCTGTAACTTCATTTTTCCTGTTTTTTTGTTTTATTGTTTGGCTATTCTTGTAATCTATGAAACAATACAGTGCTGAAGAATGGCATGAGGCTGACATTTTGGGTTTAAGATTGTATGACTGTCAAGTCCAATGATTGTGCTGTTTTACACTTGAGATGCCTCTGATCCAGTTTGCTACTGTTCCTTCTGGGGGTAGAAAATTATCTGAAACGTTGGAGGGACTCATTATAAATCTTGTGATTTAGGTTGGCTCATTAATATGAATGAGGTTACGTAACATTCATCCAATAGTCTTATCTGATTTGGTTGAAGGTAGGTGAGTAGATGACTGTATCTATCAGGATAACCGCTTGTGCATATCTTCATTTTACTGAAATAAAATTCAAAATATAATTACTTCCTAAAACCAAGGAGGTCTAATTTAAATGTGCCTGTTAAAATCAGCATGAAAGGGAAGTTGCGATGGTCTTTTCTTCCCTATTGACGTATATCCGAATAAAACGGCTTCTCTAAAAAAAAGAATAGGCTAATCTAGAGAGGACGTGATTTTGTCAGTCGGGAATTGAGTCTCAGTGTTGTGTCTCTCACGCTACTCTGTCAAGCAAATTTGAAGATTTAAACCATTCGCCCCAGCTTCCCACTCTTTAATTCATTTACAATTAAGGGGTAAGATTGTTATTAACAAAACTTTTATACATCTTCAAATTCAATCAGTTCTGTGACATAATCTTTTAGAAGCAGCTGTTCCAAACAACTTTAAGAGGAACGTACAACACGAAAAGGAAAGACTGGGCTGATAGGGTAGATTGTGAGAGTGAGCTAAATGCTGATGCCAGGATATATCCAAAGCTAGAATCAGTCGGTGGGCCTGGGGGCGAGGTGTCTGCTGAAAGTCACTCAACATGACAAAAGCTCCTCCGAACACAATCAGCCAGAGCCCTTCAGAAAGTGAGCAGAAGTCCAGAAGACAGAATCCACATTACTCAGCAAATCCTTGAGATTTGCCCTGGGATTTTTTTAAGTCTGTTCTGTGATGATGACTAAGGATTTAATTAATATTTTTTTTTTACCAGAAAAATGCATTTAAATTCATCCTTTGGGCTGTTATTTGGTGTATTAGGAGGCACAACAAAATGCAAAAAAAATTTAGACTAAACTAAATTTGTAATTTATAAATTTAAGTAATCCAGATTATGCGTTTCAATGCCAGATTATTGTTGCTTTGTAAGGCTTGTTCCTGTATTATCTCCAGTTTCCGTCTACTCTGCCATTCCACTACTGGATACCTTGCCTTGTCTTGTCCTGTCTCATCTACTTGTCTGTTATACTGTGCTCTGCCCAGCCATCCTGCTGCTCGTGGCCTTCGACTGCTACTCAACCTGCCACTCTACAACTACTGGTCTAAGACTGTGTTATCCTCGCTGACCGTTGCTACCCAGCTTGGGGACCCCTGCTGTTTCTGTTTCATTAAGCCAAGTCAATTATAATTGTGTTTACCAGTTCTGCGCCCACCTGGTGGCTGACTGCCTTTGTTCTCTTTACTATTAAAACTTTGTTTGTATCAGCATTCGCTCTTGGTTCCTCTGTTTATCCTGACAGAATAATCTGGCCATCATGGACCCAGCGAAGGAAGTACCTTTTCGTTCAGCAGTCACACGAAGAGGAATTGTCTGCTGCCAGACCTGCTGTGGAGAGTCTGGCTGCGCAGATGACTGATTTGTCCACGCAGTTTCATCACTTTCTCCTGGACCCGTCATCTTCCCAGAGGGCTCACAGTTCCCCCAAACCCAGGGATCAATAACCCACCATGTTATGCGGGTGAGCCCACTGAATGTCACTGCTCCTTAACACAATGTGAGGTTGTGTTTTTTCTTCAGCCCACCACATATGCCGCGCCAGAGTTGCTTTTGTGGTGTCCTTACTGACCGGACAGGCGCGTGAGTGGGTAACGGCCATCTGGGATTCACAGGCAGACTGCTGCGATCAATCTGTACCAGGGAACTACACTAACCTTATCCACTGGTGGCACTTGCGCTACTAACTTTTTCAGTTACTGGCGCAAAACATGATTTGGTCGCACAAATTATTTATAGTAAGCCGCTCTCTGGATAATAATGAACAATAATGAAACTGTACTGCATTAGGGGTGGAACGGTACACAGAAGTCACGGTTGGGTTCATACCTTGGTTCAGACATCATGGTTCGGTATGATTTCGGTACAATGGAGTGAAAAGCAAAACAAAAATGCGGAAGGCATTTTTATAAATGTCTTAAGCCTTGTATTTTTAAGTTGTATAAGTTTTATTAATAAAGGCATAGAACCAGTTTATTTGTAGTGCACTGACAATAGTTTTATATAATTAGTTTATTAATTAAATTAATAAAAAGACAAAATGACCTTGATATATGTTTGGTAATTGTACCTGAATGAATTGAAAATTAATTTGCTATATTTCAGATCAATATATATTGTTTTCCTTAATTTTAATTAACCCTAACTTTATTCTCATCTGAATTATAAATAAATGATTTCCGTGTAAAATAATTACCATTAAAAACACATTTGTTTTTCTTTTTTAATCAATGTAGAATGTGTAACTTAAAAATAAACAGATTAGTGCTTTGACTCCGAGGACAAGAAATGAAAACCAATGCGATATGATGAATCTCCAAAAGATGGAACACACAGACTGTTTTTAAATGGGGTTGGATAAATATGTTTTGCTTTTAAAACGGTGTGTGTGTGTGTGTGTGGTTGGGTTACAGTTGTAGGTTACAGTTTGACAAGAGTTTAGAGTGTGACAAAAGCACAATGTTGTGTTTTATTGCGAGTGTACACAAATATAAGTAAACACTTTGCAGTTTGAATCATGTCCTGTATGAACAAAATGACGGAGTATGTTTTTATGTTTCCACTGTTCGATCGTGCCCGCGTCTCTCTCTCACACACACAGAGTTCGATCGCGCCCACGCCTCTCTCTCTCACACACACACAGAGTTCGATCGCGCCCGCGCCTCTCTCTCTAACACACACACACAGAGTTCGATCGCGCCCGCGTCTCTCTCTCACACACACACAGAGTTCGAGCACGCCCGCGTCTCTCTCTCACACACACAGAGTTCGATCGCGCCCGCGTCTCTCTCTCACACACACACACAGAGTTCGATCGTGCCTGCGTCTCTCTCTCACACACACACGTGTGTACACAGAGTTCGATCGCACCTGCGTCTCTCTCTCACACACACACAGAGTTCGATCGCGCCTGCGCCTCTCTCTCTCTCGCGGGGCTGAAGCCAACTTGATGTGTTGAATGCTCAGAGCACCTTATAAAAACATATACTTAAAATAGGCTACACATTTCTGTTTTAATAAATTCTCATAGTAAATCATAGCATATTGCCTAAAACATAATTTAGGTACAAAAATAGTCAGTGATACATTTGCGACCCATTAAAAATTAGGGACGCAATGGCATTTTAAAAAGGTCACATATGCGACCATTTTGGTCGCAGTGTAGTTCCCTGCGTACTGTTTAAAGAGGAGATGATAAGGGTGTTCGATCGTTTCGTCTACTCGCTGTACTGCGTCAGGGGAAAAGGTCCGTTGCTGATTTCTCCATAGAGTTCCGCACTCTGGCTACTGCATGCGGCTGGAACGAACCGGCTTTAGTCGCACACTTCCTGGAAGGGCTGAATGCGGATCTCATGGATGAGATTTTTGCCACGCGAACCTCCAGCTCATCTAGACCAGCTGATCGAGTTGGCCATCCACCTGAATAAGCTCTTTGAACTGTGACGTCGCGCATGTGACCGAGCAGCAAGCTATCCTACCCACTGTTACTTCTCCTCCTATGGGTGGTCTGGAGTCGGAGCCCATGCAGCTGGGGGATATCTGCATCTCTGCTGCTGAACGTCAACGGCGGATACTGGATCGACTACTGCGGCTCCGCGAGTCACTTTGTCTCGACCTGTCAACTAAAAGCCAGAGCTCGCCAGTAGACGGGGGATTACTGTCCAGCGCTACTGCCCTATCCCTATCGGCGAGGAGTCACACTACGTATCCTGATGTCCTCCGCTGGCCCGGTTCTACGTATATTCAGGAGCCGAGGGAAGTTTCATTGATGAGAAATGGGCTCTCGAACAGGCCATTCCCTTAGTTGATTTAGAGGATCCCACCACAGTCTTTGCCCTTGATGGCAGTGTTCTCTCTAAGATCTGTCGAACCACCATCCCGGTGAGTCTCACCGTCTCTGGCAACCATCAAGAGACTATTTCTTTTAAAGTTTTTCAGTCCCCCTTTATTCCTGTTGTTTTGGGCCATCCTTGGTTAGTGCAGCATAACCCTCAGATTAATTGGTCCAAGGGGACTATTCTCTCTTGGAATTTGTCTTGTCATGTAGAATGTTTAGTGTCTGCTGTTCCTCACGTTTCTTCTATCTCTGTGTTTCAGGAGGAACCTGGTGATTTGTCTGTGCCTGAGGAGTACCACGATCTGCGAGCAGTGTTCAGTCGTTCCCGGGCCACTTCACTCCCTCCTCATTGACCTTATGACTGCAGTATTGATCTCCTCCCGGGTACCACTCCACCTCGTGGAAGGTTATATTCTTTGTCGGCGGCGTAACGCAAGGCGCTCGAGAAATATCTCTCTGACTCTCTCGCTGCCAGTACCATTGTTCCGTCCTCCTCTCCCGCCGGGGCGGGGTTTTTCTTTGTGAAAAAAAGGATGGTTCCTTGCGTCCCTGCATTGATTATCGAGGGCTGAATGACATAACTGTCAAGAACAGGTATCCTTTACTACTTATGTCATCAGCCTTTGAGATCTTGCAGGGAGCAAGGATTTTCACAAAGTTGGATCTCCGCAACACGTATCATTTAGTGCGCATAAAGGAGGGAGACGAGTGGAAGATGGCGTTTAACACACCCTAGGGCACTTTAAATATCGGGTTTTACCGTTCGGGCTCGTCAACGCTCCTGCCGTCTTCCAAGCCCTTGTAAACGACGTTTTGAGAGATATGCTTATATGCGTTCATAGTTTGGACTGATCATAGAAACCTCGAGTATATTCGGTCAGCCAAAAGGCTGAATGCTCGACAGGCACGTTGGGCACTTTTCTTTGGTCGTTTCGAGTTCACCATTTCCTACAGACCCGGTTCTAAGAACGTTAAACCAGATGCCCTCTCACGTCAGTTCGGCACATCAGAAGGCGCTTCGACCAAGGAGAGAATTTTACCTCAGGGTTGTGTGGTCGTAGCTACTGTCTGGGGAGTTGAGCGACTAGTTAGACGATCTCTCGCTCATGTCACTATACCACGGCGGCGCTGTCCTGAGGACTTGTTATTTGTCCATGAGTCAGTGCGTCCAGCCGTACTCCGGTGGGCTCATTCTTCTAAATTAGTTGCTCATCCCGGGGTAAGGGGTACTCTCGCCACCATCCGCCAAAAATTTTGGTGACCTACGAGAGAACGTGATATCCGTATGTTGCATCCTGTTGCATTGTTGCATCCATCCTTGCATCTGCACTCAGACCAAGTCTAGTAATTCTCCACCCGCCAGTCTTCTCAGACCCCTTCCTATCCCGTCTCGCCGGTGGTCTCATATCACCCTAGATTTTATTACAGGACTTCCACCGTCAGCCGGGAATACTGTAATCCTGACGGTCATCGATTGTTTCTCTAAAGCAGCTCACTTTATTCCACTTCCTAAGCTCCCTTCCACCAAAGAGATGGCACAGACTGTGGTTAACCCTCTGGGGACCAGAAACGCGCCCGCACGTTTTGCCGTTTTTTTTTCACATAGCAGAAAAATAGACTTAAAATACTCTGTTGATTTTGATCGTACATATAAGTGTTATACATCATTCGATCCTGTTAAGTGTCTATTATGTTTCTGTATACTCACAATAAAAATAAAGTTTTGTGCTTTTTGTCAAATAAAGAAAAATAAACATGATGTGAGTTTTGCCTTCTCTCTGTCAGTGCAGTCCATTCTGAAATGCGTCCGGAAATTAACTATAACTCCGCAAATACTTGTCATACAGGCAGGAGAGATTTTTCTTTATGAAGCTTGAATTCTCTTCTTTTCAATGAAGTAATTTATATAAAAAATAAAAAAAATATTCTCAGTTTATGTAATCTGTATGAAAAGAGAGTGCTGTCAGGATTTTTTTCCCCAGCTCATTACTCTTCATTACGCGTTAATCTGACACGCCCACGGAGGACGCGCGCTATTCAAACGCAAATGTTGAGGCAAGCCATGACAACGCCCACATCAGCCGTTCCACCGTGGCGGTAAAATGTGGGGTGTATTTGCTGCCTTTTACCGCTAAGAGGCGCTACAATCATAGACTCTGAAAAGTGTTCGTTTATTCTTTCTAATGCGTAATCTGCCGCTGTGCCATTGGAAGCTGTTAGCAGATGAATTCAACAAGTGAAACGTAGTTAAAATAATTCATAATCACAATACTGAAATCAGGCTACTGAAATGAAATTGAATAAATAATGAAAACATAAAATATTGCAATGAAAACAGTTACTGACGTACAGACGGTAGCTCAGAGCAACAACACGAGCTTCAAGGAGCTTTAATCGACCCGAGATTGAATCTCAATGAGCATACTACATGTTGTTAACCGATGTTGGCCAATAGCGTTTATATTGTACCTTATTGATGCTTAAATAGCTAACTGTTTATAACTGTTTGCTTATTTAAAGTCAAGAGTTTTGTTTAATTATCATTACAACATACATTTGCTACATTCCTGTAGAACCGCAGCCGCTGCACAAAGGACACAAACTGATGAAGGAAGATTGTCAGCCTTGCATCAGAAAATGAAAATGAAGAAGCTCGTCTTTAGTCTGCTAAATTATTGTGTAATGTAAAAGAACACTAAAATTACTTAAGTTTGAAACCAAGTTCGAACATTTCAAGGTTTAAATAAAGTGTCGGGACAGTTTTTTTAAATTTAAAACAGGGTTGCATCGGGTTTAGAGTTTATTTCTTTTGCGATGCAAAATAAGAAACACTAGGCTAATCTTATTCTTGCGACATTTTAAATTTGTATTGCCAAATAAATGACAGCTATATTAAACAATTAAAACAGTAGGCCTACAAAACGAAAATTGTCCAAAGCAACATAATTAAATTAAAAACATGAGTTTTTATTTGCCTCTCTCGCGCTGGATCGCTTTTTAACACGTTTATTTAGTCTCCCTCGCTGCGCGCGCCGGGTCACTCTCTAAATTAAACATTTCAGGGTAAAAACACATCATACAGCTGATACTGTATATGTCGCTGCGTTATCCGACACTCTCCATATGAAAGAGGAACATTAACACCTAGGCCTATTGTCCTGCGCGCACGATACAGCACTGAACTGTCCCTCCAACCCCCCAACAGGCTATCGGAGTCTGAGGCTGACTTAACACAAAGAGAAGTCGCAATTCACACTTAAATCGCTATTCTAGACAGTGTTGATAATGAAGGAATTAAATGATTTAAGTTACGTAGCCTAGTGATATTTCTGTCATAAAAGTTTATTACTAAATATTTCATTATTTCAATAATTGATGAAATAAAACTGGTTTGGGCCAGCTTTTTCAAAGCAAAACTAAATATAATCTGAAAAAACGCATGTTAATTTGTTGTCATGAACAAAATGTTCAACTCAATATTAAATTCTACAGGGATCTTTGGATCCTTACAACCAGGCATGCAATTTGTGAATTAATTTTTTTAACTTTTTTTTATTATTCAAATAAATATCGAACCACGGTGCTTCGTGGTAATGCTGCTAAATCAAATAACATGTATAGTTATGAACTTAAATGAAACAATAATTATGAACTTAAATGAAACAATATCGCAACATTTCGACAAATACATCATTTGATCTGTTTTTACATTTTAATTCAGGGCGATTTAGCCTGCTACATTTAATCAGAGCGAGATTTTCACCCTTGTCTTGTCATTTTCTCATTGGGAAGCGCTTACATAGGCTACATGTTTGAGTAGATCCTCTGTACCTCTCGTTTTCATATGGATTACATAATCGGATAACATTTATTAGCCTGAATATTTAGACATTTAAAGGCTTTAGACATAGCCGATTTCTTATAGTGACTGAGCTGAAGTGGCTTTCGGTTCATTTTTGTGACGCGAAGTTCCCGGAGACAGAGACGACAGATAAACTTTTGTGGTTAGCAAAAGTTCGAATAAAACCCAACTTTAGAAAAATGCATAGGGCCACTCGGCGTGGTCTGCCAAAACACTTAATTATAAACTTCAATATTTCATTCAAAATAATCTCAAAACGCTTTGTGAATTTTTTTAAATCCGTGCATGCATTAAGGCCACTTGAACTAATGAACAACTGAAACGCTGGTTTTGATTTTATTGTTTGTCGTTTAAACGTGCTTGTTGCATATCTCTATTTTATATTTGATATGGTCTATTGGTGAAGTAGCCTAGCATTGATTACTGTGGAGGGAGGGATGAGGGGATTCAAATAATTCAGCAGAAGCAGGGATGTTTAGACCAGAAGGAAATCCCCGTCCCCCCTGGCAAATCACACTTTACTTAAAACCATGTTTTTTAAAAACTCTAGGTTGTAGGGAATCAAAAAAAATAAAAAAATAATAGGCCTAATTAAAAAAAAAATATATATAGGCTATATATAATTACTTTTTTTACAGAACTGCTTTTGAAATTACGATTGGTAGCCTATTATTATACAGATGCAAAGTCGTTCTGTTGGATACTATTGTTCCTTAGTGTAAAATGGAAATGCATGGTAATTTTATTTTATAAATATAAGCAAAAAACTGTATATATGGTGTAACAGAGTTTTAGAGCTAGAAAAATCTAAATAAATATAAAGTTTAGATAAATATAGATAAATATAAAATTTAGAGTGACCGCGTTTGATCGGGATTTGAACCCGTGTCGCCTCGATGATCGAACTGTAAGTTCTACCGCTCGGCTATGAAGAAGCGCTGGTTCAGATTGTATTGTTTGTTGTTTAAACGTGCATGTTGCATATTTAAAAATATTTGTTTAAAAATAAATGTTTGTTGTAGGCTTATTTGCAAATTACCATAACTTGTAGAATTTCATCCTTACTGTTAATTGACATTAGCCCCACTTACGTTTTGATAAATGTCCCTTTGCACCACCTGGCGGTCATTTCGCGAACGACTTTGAAATGCGACTGGTTTATTTTTATTGTATTGGTCTACTTTAAAAAATAATACTTTATAAGACATTTATGGGAAAAGACTTTTTTCTTTTCAAGATGTTTCCAACTGTAACTTTGAACCAATCCTGTAGAATGGCCCATATAGCATTTGACCAGGATTTGTTTCCAGGTATGACTAAAAATGTGCTTTTGGCTTTCATTTATATTTTGATTGTTTGTATATATATATATGTGTGTGTGTGTATATATATATATATATATATATATATATATATATATATGTGTAGGCTATATATATACAAGAAAGAATGCAATGACAATAAATATATATATATTGTCCTTGCATTCTTTCTTGTGTGACACCCCTGAATGAAAGGCTCATTATTATGCAGGGTCATTGCCTGCTCAGGTGAGAACCACTTAATTATTCATGATAGGGGTTGGGCCGTTCCGCCCATCCGCATATTGCCTTGGCAAACAAAAAAATGTTTTTCACAATTTAAAACAATATATTGTTTTGTGTGAATGATTAAGAAGGATGATTTTCAGATCATTTTGAAGCAAAAACTCTAAGCGACAACGTCCATTAGTCAAAAGTCTTGTGGACACATATTTAGTATAATTTTTGTGTCCTTATTTCAAAAACTTTATTTTTTAGTTTTTTCAATAACCATGCATAAACAATATTCTCTCAAAAATACAAACATGTACATACATGTTGCTCACACATTATGGTAGCCCTGTTTGTGCTAAATAGAGTGTAATTTCACCTGTGCCATTAATATGTTTATAAGCAACTGAAAAAAGCACAAATGTCAGAGCATGTCAAAACATCTCAAGGACCCCAAAAACACCTTGGTCCCCAGAGTAATCACGTCTTTAAACTCCATGGGCTCCCCTCTGATGTCGTTTCAGATAGGGGACCCCAGTTTGTCTCTCAGTTTTGGAGGGAATTCTGTCGACAGATCGGAGCCTCCGTCAGTCTGTCGTCGGGATTCCACCCACAAATGGGCAGCCGAAAGGGCCAATCAAATTCAAAAAATTGGTCGTATTCTCCATAGTCTGGCATTCCAGAATCACTCGTCCTGGTCCGAACAGCTACCTTGGGCCGAATAAGCTCATAATTCTCTACCGTTGTCCGCTACAGGGTTAACCCCGTTTCATTGTTGCCTTGGTTACCAACCTCCTCTATTCCCGTCTCAGGATTCCGAGGGCTCCTAGATGTTTGTTGCCAGAAAGTGTGGCTTACCACCCTTAACTTTCCCCTTCAGTCTAGTTCCCGTGAATTAGCACCTCGTTTTATTGGACCGTTTCGCATCGTTACGGTTCTTAGTCCGGTAGCTGTTGAACTCAAATTGTCTCGCGATCTATGGCGCTTTCACCCTGTATTTCATGTATCGTGCATCAAACCCGTTATTCGGATGCCCTTCCGCATGTTCCTTTGTTCTCTTTACTATTAAAACTTTGTTTGTATCTGCATTCGCTCTTGGGTCCTCTGTTTATCCTGACAGATTAGGTTTAATCAACATATACACTGTATAAAATGTTGTTTAAAGTTGTAAATAAAATCAAGATTATTTGGAGTGTTTTACAAGAAAATACCATTCAGTCTTTCACATTTAATTCAATGTGTTAGTTTCTGTTCCTTTGTACTTATTTGTGAAATTTACAAACAGTTTCTGAGGGAAACATTTTTCAATGTAAATCCTGCAGCAATTTTTTCCAGTGAAATGAATCTTTCTCTGTTTAAACCATGCATGGAACCTCAAAGCAAGGAAAGAAATGTGTATAATATATCATTTGTAGCTTAATGTAAAGAATTATGATATTGTGTTTTTGCTCTGGTAGTACTGTGGGTATTTTTTGTAACTGTTACAAATCTCCCTGATACATTTTTTTCCCTTTGCACTCAGTTGAATGTGCAATGATGACAAATATCTACAGATTTCAATTAGGTTTTAACTCAAATATTTTCCCTTTTGAGAGATAAAACCACATATAAAACTACTGAGCTGATAAAATGGCAGCAGAATTAATTTGGCTTATTACACACATATTGTATCAAAGATGGCTGTTTACAAAGAGATATTTGCGTTCACTAACTATGTGTCTAGAGATAAAATTTGAAATCTCAGGAGAGAGAGGGGGTAGGGAGAGGGAGCAAGAGAGAGAGAGAGAGAGAGAGAGAGAGAGAGAGAGAGAGAGAGTGGAATTCTGTGACTAGTCCCCTGGGCGAATGTACAGGAGGTCACAGCGCACATGCTAATTGAGTGAAATACACGTGTACAGCTGCTCTTTTTTCTATTTCCTGCTCTTTGCTCAATACTACTGTAAAGAGTTTGTTGTGTGAGCACTTGACTGACCTGCTGTGTTGCATAATCCCGGAAGAGAGCCGTCTAGCAACTGCTTCTAATAGTCTGGAAAATAAATCGACCAAACTCCAAACAAATCATTAATCCTTGTATTTAAAAAGTTCCCTTGCAAAGAGAGCTCATGACATAATCAGAGCTGGAGTTGAAACATTCAAAGATGCTTATGTCAAATATTAGAAATGTTTTTCATCCGTTTGAATTTATAATTGTGGAGTTTAGTGCTTTACTGAAGCTCTTAAATATTTTCTCAGATATAAACAGCTTTGATCACCCCAAAGTGCCATCTGTAAGTAATTCAGGCAGTCTTGTCAGAAAGTATTTCCCTTTCTGACAAGACTCACCTCACCTCTTCATATTGTGGTAAAATATTTACTTTTTTAGAACTTAAATGTGCTTACACTCTTGGCAGTCCAATACAGAGCTTATAGAGTCCAGCCTGAGATTGCTGGTGATCCATAAATCCAAATGAAAAAGTGCAAGATGCTAAGAGGCAGGAACAGGCTATTAAACCAAAAGTCATGCTCCCTTGAGATCTATGCACCTTGGAAATGTGAACTACCTTTTTAGGCCCTAGTTTTTACTATACTTTTATTTTTCAAATAATTTATTTAAAATAATGACAATTTGATGGTGTATTATTCAGTACATATTTAATAGAACAACATAAACCTTTTGAACGATATATTTCACTTAAAGCAATCCTTAAAAAAATATTTCACTCATAACAATTCATTGACACAATGTATGTACAATTTGTAATGATTTTCTAATTGAAAATTAATGTATTTCCTAAAAAGTGTTCCCTGACGGACCTGATGTAAGTGCACAAGGTGACATCACTTTGCACCCTTCTTTGCATATTACTTCAACCTAAAGCCTTTTTATGTTGGGAACATGTGGGTTCATCTCAATCCTAGCCGCAGTACACCAGATGCAAAGCTGGAGTCAAATGGTGTGACTTAAGCATGAAAAACAGGGATCTTGTGGTTGAAAATCCTTAAGTTAAGTGAATCTGTAAAAGTCCTTAAAGGGTTAAATGATATCTAACTGCATCAGACATCCAACATCCCTTTCCGTTAATCTCATCTGAGGGTTTAAGAGCATAACTGTTGCAGAACTCATGACAAATGGTTTAGCTGCAGGTGGGCAGATGGTTAAGCAACTTAAAGTTTTTATTTGATTCATATCCAAAGAATAAATCAGATTCTCACAGTTATTGCAGCAGAGTTATCCCTGTGAACCCTGTCACACTAACTGGGAACAGTTTTTCAGGAGCAAGGGCCAGGCTGCCCGGGTGAGAATGAAGTTGTTTTTAGAACTTCATTGTCAAAGTATATTATAAAGGTAGAAACTAGGTCACTTCATCCAGAAATAACTACACCCAGTATAAGGTGGCAAATTAGATTGACATATTCATGAACTATAGAAATATACAATAATTATTTATTTAAATTAATTGAAGCCACCAAAAATGATTTTATGTGGATGCTGTAAAGATACACTGAAAAAAAACTGTCATTTGAGTTGAAGCAATTAGTTGATATTACATCAAGAAAACTTAATTTCACTTTATTTTCAGTCAACTAAACTAATTTGAGTCAGATCAATTACTGTTCTTAAGAGTAACTACATGGCATATGCACTTTTTTCAGTGTAGCTATAGACTATGAAAATATGCAAACCTTTGTCTCAAATCATGCAAATTTATGCAGAGTTGCAACATTCGGATAGTGTAAATCCACAGTAGAAGACCAAATGGCTTTTAACCGAAAATATTGGTTGCATTTATCTGCAGCAGGACTAAATGTTGTAAAATTTAGTTGACTTCTATCTCAAACCCTTAAATAAGCTAGGTTTTTTTTTTTTTTTTTTTTTTTGAGAGTGGTACTTTTATGTTTGTAGATTCAGTTTGTCGAGCAGAGTGGGAAAAACGTCCCCAGTTCATCCCACTGATACGTGTTATAACTGCATGATGGTAGTTATGATCATGTTTTTCTGGTGAGAAACATTAAACAAGTTTTTAATCTATTTTATAAAAAAATAGAGACAGAGAGCTAGGTTTAATTTATAGAACCCAAATAGTTATTTAAAGGGGGCTAAAAAGTTGCAGACTCTTTACAAAGATTTTTTTTTTTTTTTTGCTAAACTTTTATTTCTTGGTTGCCAAATATTGATATATTTTCTGTACAACTGGTCTAAAGTGCCCCTTGATTAACAGAGTTTATCTAATTATATGTTATATGTTGATGTAATTAATGATTTTACAACATGACAAGCTATCATTTAACATGAAGTCAATTACTGTGTTGTTGTTGTTTCCTCAGTTCAGCCCACTCTTTATCTCATGGTGGGTGAAATGACCAGTTAATAGAACATAAATATCCTTTAATCCTCACCAAATCTATTGAAAGTGTGTCTTATTTGGTTTGACTTCCTCCACTCATTACTGAGAGGTGCTGCATCTGCCAAAGTCAGCATGGAATTAGAGCTGTGGTGGAGGACGAGGCCTGAGGGAGGAAGATGATTTTAGGTGCATTAAGGGGCTAATAGGTTGGATCTTAAGATCATTTTTATACTGTCTGAGGGAATGGGGATGACATACTGAAAGTATTAGAAGCAGGAAATCTTCCAGACCACAACGACAGTGCAAAAAGGACAAGAATAACAAACAGGGATAGTACGTAAAAATAACAATAATAATAAATAAATAAATTAAACTTGAGCGTACTGTATAGAAGAGAGAATGGGAATGGCAGGCTGGGTAAATAAACTACTATGACACCAAATGGTAAATATTCTCAAATTGTAATTAAATTTGTGCTGTATGCATATTTTATAATGCTGTTTTTTATGAACTGTTTCATTTTTTTTTTAAACAAGTACAATAGTAACATACAGTTAAACAGTTAAATCCAGTACAGTCCCATTTCATTATAATAATAATGGTATTGACATTTTGTGGTACTGCCACTTTACAGTCAGTTAAACTCAGACACCAGTTGGCCTTTATTATATCAACATTTCTTGACAACTCTCAAAATAGTTTAGCATGAAATTAGAAATGTTAAGGTGGAATTGTGTCTTGGTGGCCTGCTACGCTGTTGCTGCTGCTTCTGTTGATTGTTGTTGCTGCTGCCAATAGATACACAGACACGCTGCTGTGAGCATGTAATAAACAACGCATTCTCATCCCAAGGCGTCACTAAAATGACAATTTTGACCATGCTTCAATATTCGACGCTTTAGGCACCCTTTAGCGTCAGTTACATGACGCAATCCTAGGGCGTCATCTTACTGACGCTTTACCTTAAACGTCAGTTAGATGACGCGGGTAGGTTTAGGTCTGGGGTAGGGTTAGGATTAGATAGCGTCATCTAACTGACGCTTAAGGTAAAGCGTCAATAAGATGACGCCCTAGGATTGCGTCATGTAACTGACGCTAAAGGGTGCCTAAAGCGTCGAATATTGAAGCATGGTCAAAATGATTCCCAAGGCGTCAGTTTCATGACGCCTAGGGATGAGAATGGGCTGTAATAAATGCACTGCTGAATGAATACATAAATCCTATTGCAGATCTAGGCAGGTGGAGCTGGGGGAGGTGGAGGGTTTCAGAATAAATCTAATAAATTGCTGCCGGACCAGGGGCCTCATTTATAAAACATTTATAAAATATAAACAATGATGTGAAATGTTTATTACACACATTTAAATGACAAAGATTAAAGTGCAAATATGGTGCAAACCAAAGAACTATCCAAATCCTGGGGTCTTGATTTGAACTTAGAGTGTGCATACGCTAATTTTTTTTTTTTTTAATCTAAGTTATTCTTGTCCCTCGTGATTCTCAAGTAAATGATTTGGAAGTTGACTGGTGCTCTTTTATATGTTAATGACATTAATTATGTGGCTTTACAAAGCGGAGATCTGAAACCATTCAGCTGTGCACAATTTCAAGATAATTTGCGATTTATAAATTTCTCTTCTGGAAGAGAGGCATGTTCGTTCTCTAAATCACACTTACGCACATTTGAGAAATGATCATAAGATCAAATGTAGGATGGTTTCTACGCAACATTTTATAAATGAGGCCTCAGCTTACAGCAAACAAAGAACCAGACAATTTAAATTTTGAGAAAGCAATCTCATTGGTTGCAGGATCAGCAGACCAATCAGCTTTTGCCATGCAGTAATGATGTGATTGCTTGCAGAGTGCATGTAAAGAATCTATCAGCTTGCACGCTCTAGAGTTTCATTACTAAACTAGATAAGGCAATTTACTAAAAGCATTGCCTATAGGCATTTTTAATGCCCACAAATAATTTAAGTCTCATATTTTATGTGGCAGAGGAGTCATAACAGCCTCTTTGGAAAAGCTATATGGTCTTGTTTCAGGTGGCTTGTAAAAGTTGCAAATGTGTTGCACAACTCTACCAAAGATCATTTAGAGATGACATAGTTGTGTCAAATCAATGCCATGACATGGCAAAATTACTCTTAAACTGCAGCTGGAAGAGGTCAGCTGAGCCAAGGTCTAGGGAGAATGAGAAAATGCGAATGGCTCATGTCATAAACATAATGTTTTCCATACTCACTTCCTCCTCAAAAACCATGATTGATTACATTCCGCAATACGTACCTGGGCTTAAAAATGCCTCTTTCACTTATCGATATTATTGATGTAATAGACGTCCACACTAGCAGCAGTACTAATCCCCCGAAGACATATTGGCGATCACAGGCAAACAGTGTTAGGCCCCTCAAGCAAATGATTTTCCCTGTAATCCTGTTAGTGCTAGAATTACTTTCCAAACTGAGAGAAGATGAGAGAAGTACATGCTTATTAGACCCTTCTGATGTGCATAACGCTGACTGGTTATAGTATTAACCAAAAAAATGCACCCAGGGACATTAACAATAGGCATTGACCCCTAGTAATTGTGAAGTGTGTGATTGCATTTGATTAGACACATATATGCTGAGCAAGTAAAGTGGACCGAAAAAATTGCTTTTGGTGAGATGTATTTTGCGAGGCCCAAACTACCTACTTTGATCGCTTATTGTGGTCATCAGTTCTGTCGCAGTGTTCAACAGAGATATAGGCATTATATTACAGACGGCAAGACATTTGCAGAAGAATAAATGCCAACAGCATAACGTATTGGGTCCTTTTATGATCAAAGAATTCCAACTTTGCATCAAGAAATCACAATAAAATACCTTGAGGTTAAAAACAAAAAGGTCCATTTAATAAAGTTGGCACATTCAGAAGTGGGGCATGTTTTCAGTTCATTTTTAGCTTTGATAATATAATATAATATAATATAATATAATATAATATAATATAATATAATATAATATAATATAATATAATATAGAGCATGAACAAAGAAAACAGGAAACTGAACTAAGAACAGTGCAAAACTAACTCCAACTGAAGCAAAAACCAACACATACCAGATTATTATATTATATTAAAATCTGGTATGTGTTTTGCACTGTTCTTAGTTAAGTATCCTGTATTTTCTTTGTTCATGCTCTGTTGTCATGGTTTTTGGTTTGCCCTCACGTGTTTCACCTGTGTCTTGTTAATTATCTTGTTTAGTCCCAGTGTATGCAGGTGTATTTATAGCCCTTTTTTTTGGTTCAGTCTTTGTCTGATCTCATCTCGTTTGTTTCAAAATCACTGAGTTAACTGATTAAGCCAACTCCCCAATGAATGAATTCAAGAACAGAGGTGGCAACAAGCAAGGAGTCTTAGATCTTCAACAAAAGACAATCTTTACTGATGAAAAGTGCAACAACAAAGGAAGCCGGGCTTCCAAGAAACAGTGAAAAGCAAAACAGACACAAGGGTCCAAAGACTTAAAACGATACTGGTTACTAACGTAACCTCGGTTCTCTCTAGAAGAGGGAATGAGTATTGCGTAAGTTTAGCTTACGCTACGGGAAAGATTCATCTTCTCGAGATATTGAAGCCAAAAATGATCTTTAATTTTGTATATATTGTCAACGCAGTTGCAGCAGCTAGCGGACCTTGAGCGGGCATTCTAGCGCGCTCATAGGCTGCCCTGCGGGAAGTGCACAGCCTACCAGTGAGCCCGGCGTGACTGGTTTTCATCGACTGAAGCGAAAAAGCGTTTGTGGCGTTTAGCACGGCAGCTTACGCAATACTCGTTCCCTCTTCTAGAGAGAACCGAGGTTACGTTAGTAACCAGTATCGTTCTCTTACGAGAGGTTCTCTCGTATTGCGTAAGTTTAGCTTACGCTACGGGAACCCATTGTCAACGCCGTGCGCGCCCGCATCCATCCCATGAGTCACAGAGCTTCTGTGAACATAGAGAGTGGGAACCAACGCATTTAACATAAGCGCGAGGAAGCGCGAGTACCATAAACGTAAAGCGCGTGTAAACAAGCACTGACAGGCAATACAGAGCGGCCATGTGAGGCCGGTGTACAGGCATATACAGCACATAACCTGAAACAGTGCAGCTCAACCAGAAGAGCTGAATTCACGTGAGGGTAGCCTGCGCATGATAGAATCTGGGCACGGCTAGCCTCTCACTTAAACAGACAGCAATTTAGCCTGCAGGGTGGGAACTTCTAGGTGGTAAAACCTGACAAAGGTGAAGGGAGAGGACCAGCTCGCCGCCACACATATGTCTTGAATGGAAATTCCACTTGACCATACCCATGACGAGGCCACGCCTCTAGTGGAGTGCGCCCTGATGCCTAGAGGGCACTGCAAACCTTTTGCCGCGTAAGCGGCCGCGATTGCGTCTACTATCCATCTGGACAGGCTCTGTTTCGAGGAGGCGAGACCTTTAGTGCGCCCACCGAACGAAACTAACAGCTGCTCAGAACGCCTGAATGGGGTGGAGCGCGTAATGTACAACTTCAGAGCTCTGACTGGGCAGAGGAGATTAACATCGCTTTCGCTATCGGATGCTGGCAGAGCCGATAGGGAAATGACCTGTGCTCTGAATGGGGTGCCAACCACTTTGGGTACGTAACCATGTCTAGGCTTGAGGATGACTTTAGAGTCATTCGGGCCAAACTCAAGACACGACACGCTTACAGATAGCGCGTGTAAATCCCCCATGCGTTTGACTGATGACAGTGCGATCAGAAAAACAGCTTTAAGCGACAGGTATTTTAGGTCCGCTGTGTCCAGTGGTTCAAAAGGGAATGCTTTCAGGGCCTCTAGGACCAGTGAAAGGTCCCACATAGGAACCGAGGGGGGCGCGGGGGGTTCATCCTTCTGGCTCCTCTGAGGAAGCGGATGACAAGCTCGTTTCTGCCTATTGACTGGCCGTGCATTGATTCGGAGAATGCTGCGACGGCCGCCACATAGACTTTGAGCGTGGAGGGGGATCTGCCCCTGTCCAGCAGCTCTTGGAGAAAACTGAGCAGCCGCGTGACCCCACATGTTCGCGGATCGAGGTTTTTATTTGTGCACCATTTGCAGAACACAGACCATTTGGATGCGTAGAGCCTTCTGGTAGAAGGTGCTCTGGACTGCACGATCGTGTTCATAACTGCGTCTGGCAGGGATACCCGTTGATCACCCACGCGCGTAGCGACCAACGCTCCGGGTGGGGATGCCAGATCGAGCTGCGCGTCTGAGAGAGAAGGTCTGCTCTCAGCGGGACAGGCCATGGGGCTGTCTGTGAGTGCCGCATCAGCTCTGGGAACCACGTCTGGTTCTCCCATCGCGGGGCTATAAGGAGCACTGGATGGCGCGTTTCCCTGATTCTCTTGATCACCTGCGGTAACAGAGATACCGGGGGAAAAGCATATAGCGGGCGGCTGGGCCACACCCGGGCGAGCGCGTCCCTGTCCTTCGAAAAGAACATTGGGCCGTGAGCGTTGTCTCGTGACGCAAAAAGGTCGACTTCCGCTTTGCCGAAAAGGCGCCATAATAACTGGACTGTTAGGGGGTGCAGTGACCACTCCCCCGGGGGAACGTTGTCCCTGGACAGTCTGTCTGGGCCATCGTTCAGTTGACCCGGCACATGTGCGGCTCTCAGTGAGCGCAGATGGTGCTGAGACCAAACGAGGAGGCGTTCCGCCAGATTGCAGAGGTTCCTGGATCTGACGCCGCCCTGGCGATTTATATAGGACACCACCGACATGTTGTCCGAGCGGACTAGAACATGGTGGCCCTGAATGAACGGGAGGAAGCGATTCAGCGCATTCTAAACCGCTATCATTTCCAGACAGTTTATGTGGAGGAGTTTTTCCCGGTCTGACCACAGTCCGAAGACTGGTCTGCCCTCGAGGGTGGCGCCCCAACCTGAGTTGGACGCGTCCGTCGAGATGACCTTCCTGGCAGAGACTGTCCCCATAGTCACTCCCCTCTGGTACCAGTCGGCCGCTGACCAGGGCTGCAGAGCTGTGACACAGCTCTGAGTCACTCTGATCCGTTCGCGACCCAACCTCCAAGCTCGGTGCGGCACACGCGCGGCCAGCCAGTGCTGTAGCGGGCGCATGCGAATTAAACCCCGCCGGAGTACTGCCGAGGCTGAAGCCATCAAGCCTAGCATCCTCTTGAATTTTTTCAGAGGGAAAACGCTGCCCGCCTTGAATGACATGGCCAGTTGGCCATGGCTTGAATGACATGGCCAGAGTACCGCCGAGGCTGAAGCCATCAAGCCTAGCATCCTCTGGAATTTTTTCAGAAGGAAAACGCTGCCCGCCTTGAATGACATGGCCAGTTGCCGGATACAGCGCGCGTGCTGTGTAGATAGGCGAGCCGTCATGTTCACCGAGTCCAGTTCTATTCGTAAAAAGGATATTGACTGACTGGGCAGTAATGAGCTCTTGGTCCAGTTGACCGTGAGACCTAGGCATTTCAGATGGCTGAGGAGGGCAGTCTTGTGAGATATCAGTTCTGTCTCTGACTGCGCCATAATCAACCAATCGTCCAGATAGTTAAAAATTTGCATGCCCTGAGATCTCAAGGGGGCGAGAGCCGCGTCCATGCACTTCGTGAATGTACAGGGTGCTAAGGACAGGCCGAACGGCAGGACTGTGTATTGATAAACCCGATCGTCGAAGGCGAATCTCAAGAATGGCCTGTGATGGGGTATTATCTGAATCTGGAAATAGGCATCTTTCAGATCGAGAGATATAAACCAGTCCCCCTGGCGAATGTGCGCGAGGAGTTGTCTGGTTGTAAGCATTTTGAACAGTCTTTTCATAAGAGCTTTGCTCACGAGCCTCAAATCCAGTATTTGCCCCCTTTGCACAGCAGCTCTGTTATTTCTGAGCGAAGTAGGTGTGCTACTTTTGCTTTCACTGTCGCCGCGGTCCGTGCTCGAAATCGAGGAGGACGGCGAACGAACTGTAACGCATAACCCTCCTTTATAGTGCTCAGCACCCATTTCGATACCCCTGGGATATTTTCCCATGCTTTTATGTGCACAGCTAAGGGTAGAATGGACTCCGGGCTCTGGTCGCCACGCTGTGCGGGCTCGAGAGACTGAACCGGAGGGGCGGGCGCAGCGCGCGCGCTCTGTGTGCTTGTATGGGGCGGCTCGCTGAAAATAGTGACAGGCTGTGTTAACTGTGGCTTCCCGATTACTGTGAATGGGGGGAGCTTTTTGATCACAATGTGATGCGCGAGCGGCGCCTTGTGAGGCGTGTAGGCTTGTAAGCGCGGGCGCCCGTGGGCGGTCGCGTGACTTACAGCCGCAGAATGACCGGTATGAGCTTGCGCTATGTGGAGTGTGTTTAACCGCACTGGCGAAGCGCGTGTCAGTAAGCGTGAGCGCTTGTGAGCGGGCACGAGACTTCCGTTTATATTGTGGCTCATGTGGGACTGCGCACCGTGGTGCGAGAGCGGCTTTATGTGAAGCGCTCGACTTGGCCGTGTGACAGAGCGGGCAGATAAAATATGTGTGCGCGTGGGCACGTCTGCAATGGGCATCACTCGAGCGGCATTTGCCTGCTTTATGAGAGTGGGCTCTATGTGAGACACGGGAAGTGTTGTGTTTACATGTAGGGGTGAGCACTGGGTTGTGGGCACTTTTTCTACACATAAAACACCTTCGGCATGAGCCGGGTAACCAGATAACTTGCTCTTTATGAGATTTCTCTGGGTCGCTGTAAAAACGGCACTTGTGTGCAGGCGAGCGGGCTGTGTAACCGACTCGTTGACTGCCAAATGATCCACTGCAGTAGCCTGAGACGAGGGGACTGACAGGGCATAAAGTTTTGACGGTGGTCCGGCCGCGGCGAGACATAACCGTCTTTTCACTCCTGATGGTGCTAGGAGGGCTTCGTGTGCTCGGGCTTCAGCGCGATCTTCGGCCGGGGCCCTCGTGGGGGGTGCGGCCTGTTTCGGTTAGCCAAGCGCGATCTAGGGCGGCCGCCCTGTCGCTGTGAAGACTGGCTGTGCTGTCTGGGCTGAGCTGGGCGCTGTGTGGTGGCTCGTGCAGGCGGCTGATCATGTGAGGGACCTGCAGCGGAGCTAGCGCGATGAGGCAGGAACAGATTCATGGCCTGCGACGTTTTCTGAACCTCAGAAAAGCGGTCGACGATGCCGTTCACTGCTGGGCCGAATAACCCGGAAGGAGAGAGAGGGGCGTCGAGGAAAACGGATCGCTCAGAATCTCTCATGTCGGCCAACGTCAGCCAGAGGTGCCTCTCAGACACGGTCAACGAGGCCATACATCTCCCCAGGGCCTGGGCTGCGGATTTGGTAGCGCGAAGGGAGAGATCCGTTGCACTTCTCAGGTCCGTAACAGCAGATGGGTCCCGGCCCTTCTCATCCCACTCGCGGAGGAGGTCTGCTTGGAGAATCTGTAGCACAGCCATTAAGTGCAGGGCGGAGGCTGCTTGTCCAGCGGCGGGGTATGCGCGATCGATCAGAGCAGACGTGGTCCTGCAGGCTTTTGATGGCAGGGCAGACTTTGAGCGCCATCTCGCGGACGGCGGGCAAAGGTGCGCTGCGACGGCTTCCTCAACCTTGGGGATGGAGCTGTATCCCTTCTCGGCGGCGCCGTCCACCTGGGAGAGTGACGCAGAGACAGAGGAATGAAGCCTCGCGGAGAAGGGGGCGTTCCAAGACTTAGCCAGTTCCGCGTGCAGCTCAGGGAGGAAGGGCGCGGGCCTGGAAGCGGGTGCTTGACGGCGGCGGCTTAGAAAGCAGCCATCAAGCCTGTTGGGGGCGGACTCCTGAGGCGGTGATCACTCGAGCCCGAGGCGGTCGACGGCCTGCGAGAGGAGGCGCATAAGTTCAGCTTCCGCTCCAGCGCGTGTTCTCCCAGAC
Organism: Tiaroga cobitis; assembly: GCA_030578255.1. NCBI lineage: Eukaryota > Metazoa > Chordata > Actinopteri > Cypriniformes > Leuciscidae > Tiaroga > Tiaroga cobitis. The sequence goes on along the minus strand of CM060604.1, from coordinate 23,488,533 downwards.
TCCTGAATAGAAGAGGAGGCGGAGCGATGAGAGCTCGACCACTCCTCGCTATCCGAAGCTAGGATGGAACAGCTTTCTCCTGCGGCGGGTCCATCCGCGTCGTCCTCAGACTCGACAACAGGGCGGGCCGTAGCAGGCGGCTGTGCGCCTGTAAGAAGAGGCGGAGAGGGCGTCGGCGAGGCTCGAGGGAAGGACTCCGGCGAGCGCGTTGCGGCGGCGGCAGGCTCCTGCGCCCTTTGGGAACGGCGCTTTTTCTTTCTGCGCGGTGCATCAAAGGGCGGAGAGAAAGCTTCGTCTTTGAAGGCTTCGAGTCGAGCCTGCAGGGTCGACATCGGAAGGTCCTCACAGTGCTCACATCCTCCCGAAGAGAGGGCAAGAGCAGCATGTTCCTGTCCCAGGCAGAGAGCGCAGATAACATGGCGGTCTCCGACGCTGAGAGGGGCTCTGCACGAGCCGCAAGTGGAACGAGGCATCTTTAAAAAGACGCTCGGCTCTTTTAGATGCTCTGATTGCAATGAAAAAGGATACGACGCCGGATAGCGTAGCTTGCTTCGGAAGGCTGAAGGTGGCGAAGGCGGCCAGCTTCCTCAGGCACTGTCCTCGGCTTGGCTTGCAGCAGGCAACAGGTAACATAGGCTCAAGACTGAACAATAAAGCATGGCACAGACAGACCCACTCAAATAGGGCAAAACTCAGGTGTGACACATCAGGCATAATGAGTGTTAGTGTTCAGCAGGAACCTGGTGAGAGGAAAATAGCAGTCCAGTTATGGGTTCCTTACAAGATCAGACCGATCGTATGGATCTAGCAGCAGTTCAACTCCACCTCCTCTCCCAGAAGAAATGTTCCCTGGAACAGAGTTTTTTTGGACCATCTCATTCATTACGATGATTCCAGCCACTGTGTGTTTTTCCCATATTTGTCCAAGTCTGTGTTGTTGATGTTGCTCCAACTCCCACCTCCTCTGCTTGTCCTGTGTCGGCTAAGAAGGCAGTTTTTTTTTACTATTTGCTTGTCCCGTGTCAGTCAAGAAGGCCGTTTTTAATTATTTGCCTGTTCCATATCGGCCAAGGAGGCCTTATTTGAACTGTCTGTCCTGTCACGTCCAAGGAGGCCCGTCACTTAACCCTTTACCTGTGCTACACATTTTTTCGGCCCTGTCTTCACTGGCTCCCTTCAGCCCTTAGATTCATCCTTTGCTGGCTCCACCTAGCAGCTCTGTTCCACTGATCTCACCTCTCACAATGGTGGTTCTGTGTGTAGTCCCCTTGTTCATTTACCGCTGAACGCAAGGTAAAACACTGATAAAGGTTCTTAATACGAATGGATCCTTTTTGACTTTAATTATTAATTTAGCAGACGCTTTTATCCAAAGCAAATTACAAATGAGAACAATAGAAGCAGTTAAACTAACAGTAGGACAATAATATTCAAGTGCTATGACCCCTCTCAGTTTCATCTAACGCAGTCCATGTAAATTTATTTATTTATGTATTTTTTATTATTAAAAAAATAGAATAGAAGAGAAAGTGTTAGTGTTACTGGATCAAGTGCTGCCGAAAAAGATGCATCTTCAGCCGTTTCTTGAAAGTTGATCTAAATTTCTGACTAAATTGGACCCCTAACGGATTACTAATTTGATTATTATTTTGCCCAATTATACACTATGAAATTTAGTCTCAACAGTAGAGTACACCATACACACTTGCAGATCAACTTCAAGAAATATATTGTTAATTAATTAAGTTAATTTAAAGTACGCAAAGATGAAATAATATGAACACTCTAACACAGAGGTCTATGAAAATCAATAAAACAACAAAATGAGCAATTAATTACTTTAACAAACTCTGCTTCAATTATTAAATCTAGCACATCTACTCTCTTTTCAACACTTTTCTTCAATTAACAAAACTCTTTGTTTTTATCTCTTTTCTCTCTCTCTAGCGATACGAGCAGCACCCCTAGGTTACAGAAACAATTCATATCCTTAGAAATATTAAGGTTTCATAGATTAAAACCCCGTCTTCTGAGCGATAGCATGCCTCTTTTTCCCGAACATCATCTTCACACACTTTTCATCTCTCTAGCGGTATACTACACATTACAAAAATACATCAATTGATCATACCTTCTCCTTTCATACACATGATGCATACATGGTGATTACATGCATCAGGGTTACATGTGTATCATGTTTGTTTCATGTTACCCTGAGAATTGTTATTTTGAGTTTGAGTTTGGAGAACTGCTTTCAATAGATCCAGCTCTTTATTTTCGTATTTGTTTCAGCTCTATGTAACAATAATTAAAACACAACATGAATGATTGGCAAAAGAGATGATCCAGTACCATTCAAAAGTTTGGTTTTTGTAAAAGTTTTTTTTTTTCTCACCAAGAAACATTGTATTATCAGTGTTGAAAACAGCAGAGCTGCTTAATATTATTTTTTATTTTTTTAAACTGTGGTACATTCTTTTTAGGATTCTTGAACGCAGAGTTCAAAAGAACAGAATTTATTTTAAATAGAAATCTTTTGTAACAATAAATATCTTTACTGCCACTTTTAATTAATTTAATCCATCCTTGCTGAATTAAAGTATTCATTTATTTTTCAATAGATAAATGAATAAATCTTACTGACTGACCCAAAACTTTTAAATGGTACATGCAAAGAAAAGCAGTTACTTGCAGTGCTAAACACGCAGCTAAGTCCATTAATGCAACATGGGTGCATCCAGAAGTAAATATAGCCACTGAAAGAACAATTGTAGGAGACATTGAACTATGGGATGGCATTTAGAAACATCTCTAGTTATGTTTCTTTGAGCACTGGTAGAAGCGGGCAAATTGTACATCCATGAAGTGAATGTGCAGAATTGTTTCGGAAATATTCCTATTCTTCCACTATTCTTTGTGAAAAGTCAGGTACTTATAAGACTTCTTCTGTGTTCTCTTTTTGAAAGATGGCTGGTCTCAGGGGCACGTCAAGGACAAACTCCAGATATGCTTTCATGTGATTCTTTTAGAGAAAAGGCATCTTTTGTGCCACCCTCTTGGCCGGTGATATGCAGAGCTTTTTATATGGTTGACTGGTGCAACTCAGTTCTCAGTTCCTCAGTTTATCAAAAGGCTCTTTTTCACATCAATACTTTTGAGGAAATATAGTATCTAGATGGTTTTATGTAGCTTATACTTTCTGATAACTCAACCAACCAAACCCAATTGGATGTTGGGTTCTTTTTTACTTTGTAATCATTTTAATTAAAACCATTTTTCCACTATTATGCTTAATACTTTATTATTGTTGTTTCTCTTCTTCTTCTTAATAATAATGATAATAAAAAAATGCACATTTTTTCAGTTAGAAATATCAAAACTATTCATATTTGAATGTACACAATCTACGTTAATTTTATAATTATTCAATATTTTAATTTATTCACATGTCACTTCAGGTTGAGCTTATTTTAAAAGACAAACTATATTTCACAAAAGCAGAATGGTGTGGATCTTTGTTGAGGAATGAATTATATTATCATTTGTGTTTAATCTTTGACTGCCACCTTTATCCTTCAAGTATCTGAAAATGTATTTGATTGTCTTACATTCTTCTTTTACAGACATATTGGAATATCTTCAATAAGAGCCGAAAGGCTGCATTGGAACTATAAACAAATAATGCACTCTCATTTTTACATGTCTCCCCTTATAAAGATCACTTGCAAAGAGCTTATGATTTAAAAAGTCAGTGTTATATCTGATGTTTTGACTTCATGATGCAAAATATTCAATGGGTTATGTTGCAATGATTTGACTGTAGGCTTTAAATAGGAAGGGGTAAAACAAAATAATATTTAAATGCAAGTTTTGTGTGAATGCAGGCATTTGTTTACTCTTATTTTCATGCTAGATGATTTCAAGCCGAACACAAATCAATCAACACCACAAACAATGACATGACTCCAGTTTTGAAATGTAGCGCTAATTCAGCAGTTTCTCCTGAATTCTAGTCATAAATCATGATCACATCTGACTCTGCTTTCGCATTCTCCTTGATGTCAGTCACCTGACCGTCTGTATCCTAGAAGAGCAGCCGAGCTGGAAAAGGCCCATTTTCAAACAGGTATCAGGGCCACTGTGGGTACGACAGAATATATTTGATGACTTGGAAGAGAATTTGATTCCCTATCTTCACCAGTTGGACCTCATCTGTCTCTTTGGCAAGAATATTGTGTTATATGTGCATTGTATAGGACTGTTTTACTTCAAGATGCATGATAATCATACTGACAGTTCTCACACATCAAGTTATGTCAAATGAGTTCTATTTAAAGTTAGTGAAGTTAAAATTGGAACGATTGTTCAAACCTTCATTATACTTACAAAATCCGGTTTGTCCTGTTTTGGCTCACATAAAACATTGTCAATTCTATTAAAGTGATTTAGTTTTTTCTTGAGAGGAAATGAAGTACGCCGTTATCGTCTCTGCTGGGCAGCTTGATCTGTCATAGAACAAAGCAAATGCGCAATTTCATTTCATTTTCTATATTACAGTATAAAAAGTTACTGATTTATCTGTGCTCAACAAATCACTACATTGAGTGTTTCAATTCTGTATAGTGTGATATTTTTGTGTAGTCAGTGTCTTGGTGGATATTGAAATGATACATTTAGTTTCATAAAGCTGATGTCATAAATCTAGGGTTGTAATATCACCTACATTTTATAGAGGAAAACCGTCTACATGGTGCCAAACAATAAATTACACATTTCTACCATATGTGTACTGTGTAGTAGTATTCTCACATGAGACGGCAAGTGCCTCTAGAATCTCCCCGGTGAAAGGAGCCCGTCTCAAATGAATGGGTTTTGCAGCGAAAATCAAGTCTATTTTTAGAGCCTCTGCATTCATATATTTATAAATCTACATGAATCAGTTTGTCTTTTGCCTTTAGCAAATCTTCACTGCCTCGACTCCCCCGTAAAGCAGTGAATGGCAATACATGCTTCCTCGGATGAAACGCGATCAGTTGTGGCAGGTTAAGGACACACGTGAACCAGGAGGAAGTAGATGTGGCTGACTGACACTCTAGGGCTTTCACAAAATACAAGGGAAAACGTGACTCGACTGCATTTTTGATGGATCTTGCTGCTCATTTACAATTCAAATATCTCAGTGAGGATATTAACAATCCAGTGACGTGTGAGATTTTGACATAAATGAAAACTGATAATTAGGCTTTATGTTTAACAGTATGTGCTTTGATGCTGACCATAAAAGGTTAGAACAGCTGAGCTTTAAAGGGACACCTACAAAAAATAAACACAAACAAAGATATTTAAAATTATTTTTGTCCATACAACGAAGGTCCAAAAAACACTGCACCCCCTGATTTTCATCTTATGGTTAAAAAAAAAATCCTTCACACTCTTAGGGTTCTTCATTTTGTAACACATTTTGGGTTAAATAGAAACATTTTCATAAGGTTCTGCTTAAAAAAAAACTTTGAAAGTGGTATCTACTAACAGGGAATGTTCTCAGAACTTTGGCTAACATTCTGGCAAGGTTCTCTCAAAGTTACTAACAAACAATATTCCAGTATCTTTAATAAAATGTTCGGTCAAAATATTCTGTTCTTTAATAATATTCTCAAAATGTTAGCATACATATTTATACATCGTTCATAGAAAAAAATGTAAACGTTAAGTTCTACTTGTTTCAGAATGTATAGAAAACATTCAAAAGTAACATTCCCATAATGTTTGCAAAATTATAAAATAGAATGTTCCCTTAACATTTGTATAACCAAGAAAAAAAAAACACTTTTAAAACATTTAAAAACCTGGATGATTTCATTAATCAATAAGGTTTTTTTTATTACTTAATGGTAACATTAGCTAAATACTATTATAACATATTTTGTTAGCTGGGTAGAACCTTAAAGGATTAGTTCACCTCAAAATTAAAATTGGAATTGCCAGGGATTACGTCATCACGTTAGAAATGTCACGTGTCACGTCATCTATGTAAAGGCTTGTTCGACTTGAACCTTTCTTTTACTGTCTATGAATTGAACAGGCGCTGCACAGACCAATCGGTGAATGACATCAAAGTACCGCGAGAGCGATTAGAGAGACGGGCTTGTATGCTTTTGAATCGCTCTCGCAGTACTTTGATGTCATAAACCGATCGGTCTGTGCAGTGCCGCTTCAAGTCGAACAAGCCGCAGTTATTTGTCTGTGTACTCCGGTTCAAAAAGGCAGGGAAGGGCGAAAAATTCCGTCTCATTTTCTCCCGTTTTCTCCTCCAACTTCAAAATCGTCTGACATCTTTGTTTTAATTTATTATTATTATTAAAAAAATAATAATTTGTGACGTTTCCAACGTGATGACGTAATGCTTGGCGCGTCGCTGACCAGCACAAGATGGACAATTGTGGTTGCAAAGTATATAAATGTTTTTTTTTTTAGCAAATGACCGATCGTTTTGCTAGATAAGACCCTATTCCTCAGCTGGGAACGTGCAGAGATGTTTGAAACACGTTTGAAACTGCATTGATTTGGACTTCAACATGTTGGTTGCGATTGAAGTCCATTGTGTGTAGAAAAATCCTGAAATGTTTTCCTCAAAAAACGTAATTTCTTTTCCACTGAAGAAAGAAAGACATGAACATCTTGGATGGCGTTTGGGTGAGTAAATTATCAGGAAATTAAAATTTTGAGGTGAACTAATCCTTTAATGGTGTTATAAAGTAACTTAAAAATTCTATATATATACCTTGTCTTATAATAGCCTATATTAGGGTTTTACATAAAGAAAACCTCACAGCAAGTCACGTCAATTAGGTACTTTTTTATTATTATCATGGGAAAGTGTTGCAAAAATTACAGTGCTCTAACAACAGTGATAGGCGAAAACATTAATAAATAATTATTTACGATGAACATGAATAAATATAAAGAAAAAAAACATAAAATAGATGTAATGAAGGCCAAGTTCCAGTGAAATATCTTCGCAATCCAGTCTTTACATCCATCATTTTGTAATTGGTGTAATTATGTGTCAGTTTCTCTCTTCGGGTGATGAGGTAGTGCAGACAATCTTTCGTTAATCAATGATGAAAGAAAATCATGCAGGTTTGGAACGATGTGAGAGTGATAAATGATGACAGGTCTTTAATTTTTTGGGTGGACATTAACTCCATTAACTGTTCTATGTTGCCTTTAAAAGCAAGATTTTAAACTTGAACATTGGCACCCTGCGGCAAAATAAGATGGGAAATTAAACATCCCTAAGCATCTGCAGTTTTTCTCATTGTATGAACTGTTTATTAACATAGACGAGGAGTACACCGTGCACCATTGAATTGGTTTCTAAAACTTTTGATTTCAGTCCTTTGTGAATATAGAATGTGCTAAATCTGTCAGGCACGGAGTCTTGCTTATCAAACAAAGAAATTATGTTTTTCATACGGATTGTTCTGCTGGAAAACGTCTTGTTATTTGTTGCAGGGCCCAGAGGCCAGATAACAGTGGGAGGTCAGGAAGCTGGCTCAATCAGTGTGGATGGGTGAACATAGCAAGCTTTAAACCATGATTCACTGCACTCACTTTGAACCTGTAAGCTCACACATACACACATGGTCCATGTAGTTTCACACTGGAACAGGTAGAAAAGTCATCATGTACAGGACACTTCAGCAATAGTTCTCATTGGATGTGACTAGCTATGACCATATGTACCCTACACTAATGACTCATCCAGGGCTGGCATAAAATGTAAGCACATGACATGACAGAGCAGGGAAACTAAAAATACACAGCAAATGTTTCAACCCCTCAGCATCAATGGTCAGCCAGTTGAACAAGTCAGTGTTTTTAAATACCTTGGGACAGAGATGGACACATCTCTGTCTTTTTCACAGCACGCAGACACTGTGTATAAGAAAGCCCAGCAGCGCTTACACCTGCTGAGGAAACTTAGAGATTTTAGTGTGAACAAGACCATTTTAACTAGGGTCTATCAGTCACTCGTTGAATCCATACTCACTTTCAATATCTCAGCCTGGTATAATGCCCTTACCGTCAAGCACAAAACCAAACTTGCACGTATAATAAATCAAGCCAGTAAGATAATAGGCTCCCCTCAAACTCCCTTAACAGAACTTCATACACGGTCAGTACTGAGGAAAGCCACTACAATCACACAGGATCCCACCCACCCCCTTAACCAATCCTTTCAGTTAATGCCATCAGGTCGACGCTACAGAGTCCCACTTGCAAGGAAAAACATATACAAAAAATCTTTAATTCCCACGGCCATTACTATACTGAACAACCATAGATAGAACACATCACATTTTTGTATTTTGCACATGTCTGTACAGCTAATGTGGCTAAATGGTCTTGATTGTATCTATGTTCTTGTATGTGTTTTTATGTTTTCTGAGCCGGTCTTGTCAAAGAAAAATTTCTGTCACTTGTGACAGACAATAAAGTTTTTCTTATCTTATTTTATCTTTGTTAGGCTGAAATCTTTGGTTGCGTTACCTGTCGCTGCTCTTGTCAGACTCCCATTGTCTCCTTTGAGTGAATCACTGTGGTAGGATGAAGGTGAAGGAAGGTGTAAGCTAAACAGCAAGATCCAAAAACTCAATTACATATTTGCTGTTGCGGCGAGGTAGATGAGAATAGAGGAGCGAGGGTGAAGGATCATGGGAGTTGCAGACAGGAGTTCTCTCATTATGGAGGATCTCTGCCCTACTTAGGTGAATATATTGGCGGCTTGGCTCATTATTGCCCAGCAGAGAATGATCTCTCTGGGTCAACCGCATGACACATGCTGTTCAATGATTGATGAAAGTGGGAGGCTGTCCATTTAGCTTCCTTGGCTTGTGGTGTTTAATATCATTCAGATACTTTAGGAGCTCATAATTAAAATCCATTCATGGGTCCAGTACTGAATCATAACCACAGTATCTTAAAGCGACAGAAGATGCACCTGGTAATTTTTTTCTGTTCATGTGAGAGATTTGTTCATAATTGGGTGGTCACTATCAAAAGCTATCTATCTTTCGGTGCTGCGTACTATTACGCTATGGGAACATCCTTTAATTGACTGGCTGAGAAGCATGTGTAGCAAACACAACAAGAACTTGGCTTAAATTTAACCTCTGACGATGACGTCATTTGAATGCGCACTTGTGAGAGGCTATAAATAGACGTGAAACAGGTGCGCCTTCAGGGTTTTTTTTTTTTTTTGTCTTTAAAGACAGCATTGTGTATGCTGTGAGTGCTCTTCTCTATTTCTATCTCTTTTGCCTTTGTTAGGAGTTAGAAATGGTATGCAGGAGTCAGCATTTTGTCTCTTTCTAAAAACAACAACAAACAAACAACGAGTTGTGTAGCATGCTCTGATAGGAATGACCTGATCCTCCTAATGTTGTATAAGGCAAATTTGCAGGACCGGGCAGTTCTAGCAATGTGGTCTGTGGAGTTCAATTTATCATCAATCACAACTCCAAAAGTTTCCTGGCTGACCTTGATGGAGTTATGCATGACGAACCTAGCTGAATGGAAAAGTTGTGGTGTAGTGTTGGGTTGGCCGGGACCAAAAGTAGCTCTGTCTTCGCAAGGTTTAGTTAAAGATGTTGGTTCATCCTTCATCCAGACAGAAATGTCTGTCAGGCAGGCTGAGATGTGAGCAGCTACCGTCGGATCATCAGGTTGGAATGAGAGGTAGAGTTGTGTGTCATCAGCGTAGCCAGACTGATCTCATAAAATTGCGTGTGTATGACACGCCAATTCGTATTTCCATTTTTGGCGTGCTATCAACACGCACAATCGCTTTTCAGCGTGTTTATGAACGCAGTTGACTTAACGTTATTACTGTATATATAAATATATGACCTACCTCCACCCCGTCCCTAAACCTACCCGTCACTGGGGTTAATAGCATTTATGAGTGTTCCCCTGCCATCCTAGGGAAAAAAAAATATCGCTCCCCAGATGTAGATCTACATTTTGCTTCGTTTCGCTCGGAAATTTAATGGCGTGTACATATACGCGGAATCACTTGGACATTAATGGCGTTGACATACACGCATACACGCGGATATCTCAAAATGCGTATAGATAACACGCCACTTGACTTGAAAGTGGCGTGTCTGTTTACGCAAAAGTCATGATGTCATGTTGGCGTAGCAGTGATAGGAAAAGCCATGTTTCTGAATCACAGATCCTAGCGATGTCATGTAGATGGAAAAGAGAAGTGGTCCAAGCACTGAGCCCTGAGGCACCCCAGTAGCTAGATGCTGGGTCTAAGACACCTCACCCCTCCACGACACCCTAAAGGACCTACCTGAGAAGTAATACTTGAACCATTGGAGTGCGGTTCCCGAGATGCCATTCGTCTTTAGGATTGACAGGAGAATATGGTGGTTAACTGTGTCAAGGGAGCAGACAGATCCAGCAGGATGAGAACTGAGGATTTGGAAGCTGCTCTTGCCAACCTCAGAGCTTCAATTACTGAGAGCAGGCCAGTCTCATTTGAGTGTCCGCTTTTGAAACCAGACTGGTTGTTGTCCAGGAGGTTGTTCTGTGTAAGAAAGGAAGAGATCTGGTTGAAAACAATAATCAGAGTGATTCTTAAATTAAATTACATCCTAGAACTCATAAATTACATCCTAGAACTCATCGTCTTCCTGACTATTTCTGTCATGATCCTGTCTCCTCTGTCTCCCTCTGCTGGTCACACACACACACACACACACACACACACCATTTTCACTCTCATTACTGACAGCTGTTATCACTTTTCATTACGCTCATTCTTCTCCACCTGTTCCTCATCCCCTCTCATTATCTTGGCTTCTTCTAACCCTCTCTTGCCCTGTCTTGTTGTCAGATTATTCGATGTCTCAGATGCTCACTAACCAGAGTTTATCTCAGTCTTGTCCTGTCCTGTCTTGTGTGTTCTACGGAATATTTCTACTGGAAATTATCCTGTGCTCATCTATACGTCCACAGAAACCTTACGTGCTTAAAGCTGAGGCTGATTACCTGATTGCCACCTGCATCCAGTTCCGTGAGTCACGAGCCGCTGTTTCTCCGGTCTGCTGTTCGTCCCTACCAGTACCACAGAGGAGATTTACGTTCACGTGTTATTGCTATTGCTATTCTACTGGCGTCCTCAATTGCTGTTTATTATTGACTTTTTCGTTTGGATTACCTGTGGTCTGGTTTTTGACTCTATTAAAGAACTGTGATTCTCACCCTCGCTCTTGAGTCCTCTCTAACCCCATCACAGAATAATCTGACCAGAATATGGACTCAGCGAGTGGCAGCGCGTTCCAGTCTGCTGTTGAACACCAGGGCGCTCTCCTGGGAAAACATGAGGAGGACATCTCCGCCGCCAGACACGCTGTCGAGACGCTGGCCGCTCAGATGTCAGATCTTTCCTGTCAGGTCCATAATATGCGCCACCAGCCTTCCACCTCGCAGGTTTCTCACGACTCGCCGGAGCCCCGGATCAACAATCCCCCCATCTATTTTGGTGAGCCCACACAATGCCGCTCTTTTCTTACCCAGTGCGAGGTGGTATTTTCCCTACAGCCCATGACGTATGCGAAGGAGCGGACTAAGGTCGCTTACGTTATATCCCTTCTCGCTGGCCGGGCTCGGGAATGGGGAACAGCTAACTGGGAGGCTGAGAAGGATTGCATCTTCAGCTTCTCGTTGTTCAAGGATGAGATGATCCGGGTTTTCGACCAACCAGCCCACGGTGAGGAGGTTTCTCGACTGCTTGCTTCTCTCCGGCAGGGAAGGCGCTCCGTGCCTGATTTTTCAATTAAATTCCGGACCCTCGCTACCACCTGTGGCTGGAACCAACCTGCGTTGGTCGCTCGTTTTATGGAGGGCCTCAACCCTGAATTGAAGGACGAGATCCTCGTCCGGGAGGTCCCCACCCGACTCGACGATCTCATCGACCTGGCGATTCGGGTCGAGAAACGGTTCGATCTACGACGCAGAGCTCGCCGCATGGAGGTCGCTCTCTTTTCCACGCCTCCTGTCAGTTCCGTTCCTTCAACCACCAGTACAGATCCCGAACCTATGCAGCTTGGCGGTCTTCGGATCTCACTTAAGGAACGCGAGAGGAGGATTGCTAATCGCCTCTGTATGTACTGCGCAGCCGCCAATCATTTCGTCTCTTCGTGCCCAGTAAAAGCCAGCGCTCGTCAGTAGGCGGAGGGTTACTGGCGAGCGCCATCACCAAGGTTACCCCTTCAGGTTCGTGCACCGCTCTACCAGTGCATCTTCAGTGGTCCAGTTCATCAGTCGCCTGCTCCGCCATGGTCGACTCTGGAGCAGAGGGAAATTTTGTTGATGAGGAGTGGGCACTACAGCAAGGTATTCCCCTCACCTACTTAAAAGATTCCACTCCCCTTTTCGCCCTAGACGGCAGTTCCCTACCTAGGGTTCAGAGACAGACTGTTCCATTGACTCTTACCATTTCTGGAAATCACAGAGACACTATTTATTTTTTTATTTTTTTTACTCCTGTGGTGTTAGCCCATCCTTGGCTAGAGCTCCACAATCCTCACATCGATTGGTCCCAGGGTTCTATTTTGTCTTGGAAGTTGTCATGTCATGTTGAATGTTTAGTGTCTGTTGTTCCCCCTGTTTCATCTGTTTCTGTTTTTCAGGAGGAGGCAGGGGAGTTGTCTGGAGTACCGGAGGAGTATCATGATTTGCGGGGGGTATTCAGTCGTTCCCGAGCCACTTCTCTCCCCCCTCACCGCCCGTACGACTGCAGGATTGATCTTCTCCCGGGAGCCACGCCCCCACGGGGAAGACTCTACTCTCTTTCGGCTCCTGAACGGGAGGCGCTAGAGAATTATCTATCTGAATCTCTTAACGCTGGCACTATTGTTCCGTCCTCGTCTCCAGCCGGTGCTGGGTTTTTCTTTGTTAAGAAGAAAGCCGGTCTCTGCGCCCCTGCATAGATTACCGGGGGTTGAATGACATCACTGTCAAGAATCGCTATCCCTTGCCACTGATGTCATCGGCCTTCGAGATCTTGCAGGGAGCAAAGATTTTTTCCAAGCTCGATCTCCGTAACGCTTATCATCTCGTACGTATTAGAGAGGGGGACGAGTGGAAGACCGCCTTCAACACGCCCCTCGGGCACTTTGAATATAAGGTTCTTCCGTTCGGATTGGTCAACGCCCCCGCCGTCTTTCAGGTTCTTGTCAATGATGTGCTTCGGGATATGCTCAACATATTCGTGTTTGTCTATCTCGATGACATATTAATTTTCTCACCCTCTCTCCAGATCCATGTGCAACACGTTCGCCGCGTTCTTCAACGCTTACTTGAGAATCGACTCTTTGTCAAGGCAGAGAAATGCTCTTTTCACGCGTCCTCTGTAACGTTCCTGGGCTCGGTCATCTCTGCTGAGGGGATCAGTATGGATACGACCAAGGTCCAGGCTGTTATCGACTGGCCAGTTCCTGATTCTCGTGTCTCGTTGCAACGCTTCCTCGGCTTTGCTAATTTTTATTGTCGTTTTGTACGCAATTTTAGCCAAGTGGCCGCGCCGCTTACCGCTTTAACCTCAGCTAAGTCCAGTTTTAAATGGTCAGACTCTGCTCAAAGAGCTTTTGACCGTCTAAAGGTCTTGTTTACCTCTGCGCCCATTCTTCTCATGCCGGACATCACTAAACAGTTCGTTGTCGAGGTCGACGCTTCCGAGGTGGGGGTAGGTACCGTTCTTTCTCAACGGTCAGCCTCGGATAACAAGATACACCCGTGCGCTTTCTTTTCTAACCGACTTTCTCCTGCAGAACGTAATTACGATGTCGGCAATCGCGAACTGCTCGCCATCCGCCTGGCCCTGGGTGAATGGCGACAGTGGTTAGAGGGCTCCTCCGTCCCTTTTATCGTCTGGACTGACCATCGAAATTTGGAATATATCCGCTCCGCTAAGAGACTGAATGCACGTCAAGCTCGTTGGGCGCTATTTTTCACGCGTTTTGACTTCTCCATCTCGTACCGCCCAGGCTCTAAGAACGTCAAGCCTGACGCACTGTCTCGTCTCTTTGATTCCTCGCCCGCCGTCACATCCCCGGAAGGAATTATTCCTCCCGGTCGTGTGGTGGGAGCTACAGTGTGGGGAATCGAGAGACAAGTGAAGCGCTCTCTTTCTCGTGTCGCCACTCCGCGAAACTGCCCTAGGGGCTATCTTTTTGTCCCGCTGCCCACTCGTCTGGCCGTCCTTCAGTGGGGTCATTCTTCCAAATTGACAGCCCATCCCGGCGTCCGGGGCACAATTGCTTTTATCCGTCAGCGTTTCTGGTGGCCCACCTTAGATCGTGACGCACGCCGTTTCATCGTCTCCTGCTCTGTCTGTGCCCAGACCAAAGCTGGTAATTCCCCACCTGCTGGTCTGCTGCGTCCGCTACCGGTCCCTACTCGTCCGTGGTCCCATATTGCTCTCGACTTTATCACCGGTCTTCCCCCTTCGGCCGGTAATACCGTCATCCTAACTGTGGTCGACCGCTTTTCTAAGTCTGCTCATTTTATTCCCCTCGCCAAGCTCCCCTCTTTCAAGGAGACGGCCCAGATTATGGTTAATCATGTGTTCAAATTACACGGTTTGCCCACCGACGTCGTTTCCGATAGGGGGCCGCAATTTACCTCGCAGTTCTGGAAAGAGTTCTGTCGTCTTATTGGGGCTACCGCCAGCCTTTCCTCGGGTTTTCACCCCCAGACTAACGGCCAGGCCGAACGAGCCAATCAGATTGTCGCCCGCATCCTTCGCAGTCTTGCTTTTCGTAATCCTGCGTCCTGGGCAGAGCAGCTCCCCTGGGCAGAATATGCACATAACTCTCTCCCATCCTCTGCCACGGGGCTCTCACCCTTTCATTGTTGTAGCTCGGTTATCAACCCCCGTTATTCCTTTCTCAAGAAACCAATTCTATTTGTCCATCCGTTCAGGCTTTCATCAGTCGTTGCAAGCGCACTTGGAAGAGGGTGAGATCTTCTCTTTGTCGTTCGAGAAGACGCATGAGCATCACTGCCAATAGATCCCGCGTCAAGAGTCCTCGTTATAGTACTGGTCAGAGAGTGTGGCTTTCTACTTCCAATTTACCTCTCCAGTCCGAGTCGCGTAAGCTGGCACCCCGTTTCATCGGACCATTCCGTATAGTCAAGATCGTTAATCCTGTCGCCGTCAAGCTCCGTTTGCCGCCGAATCTTCGTCGTGTTCACCCTGTGTTTCACGTCTCTTGTATTAAGCCCGTTAATCGCTCGCCCTCTTGCGCCTCGTTTTCCGCTGTTCGTATTGAGGGCTCTCCCATCTACACAGTCCGCAAGATCTTAGACATGCGCCGTAGGGGTCGTGGGCATCAATATTTGGTCGATTGGGAGGGGTATGGTCCTGAGGAGAGAAGCTGGGTTTCCCCTCGGGACATCCTGGACCCCTCGCTCATTGGTGATTTCCTCCGGTCTCGCCAGAGTTCCTCTTCGGGAGCGCCAGGAGGCGCTGATTGAGGAGGGGGTACTGTCATGATCCTGTCTCCTCTGTCTCCCTCTGCTGGTCACACACACACACACCGTTTTCACTCTCATTACTGACAGCTGTTATCACTTTTCATTACGCTCATTCCTCTCCACCTGTTCCTCATCCCCTCTCATTATCTTGGGTTCTTCTAACCCTCTCTTCCCCTGTCTTGTTGTCAGATTATTCGATGTCTCAGATGCTCACTAACCAGAGTTTATCTCAGTCTTGTCCTGTCCTGTCTTGTGTGTTCTACGGAATATTTCTACTGGAAATTATCCTGTGCTCATCTATACGTCCACAGAAACCTTACGTGCTTTAAAGCTGAGGCTGATTACCTGATTGCCACCTGCATCCAGTTCCGTGAGTCACCGAGCCGCTGTTTCTCCGGTCTGCTGTTCGTCCCTACCAGTACCACAGAGGAGATTTACGTTCACGTGTTATTGCCGATTCTACTGGCGTCCTCAATTGCTGTTTATTATTGACTTTTTCGTTTGGATTACCTGTGGTCAGGTTTTTGACTCTATTAAAGAACTGTGATTCTCACCCTCGCTCTTGAGTCCTCTCTAACCCCATCACAATTTCTCCAGTCTTGGGTGGCTCAGAGAGGAGGAGAGGGTTTCTCAACTTAAACTGTGTTTAGTTTATAAAATAAGAAATAATCTGGCACCCAAGTACTTATGTGATTATTTTTTAAAAATTAGTGATCCGCACAACTACTGCACCAGGGGGAGTTCCACAGATTACAGGCCTTGCCGTTTTAAGAGCTGTGTGGGAAAGTACTCTTTCCTATACTCTGCAGCTGTCTTGTGGAATGGTTTACATTTAAACCTTAAAGTATTGAACTCTTCCTATTATCATTTTTAATTCTCAATAAAAAAATGGTTATTAAACCAATAAAATAATACAAAGAAAGAAAAAAGTAAGGAAATAGAAATAGAAAGTCTTGAAGTAGTAGGAATATTGCATTGTCTGCTTGTTTATCTGGGATTTTAGCCCTTGTTTCGTTCTTTTTATCTTGTTTTATTTGTTTGTATTTTGTATGCCCCCTTTTTTGTTTTCAATGTTTTTAGTCCATGTACTGTTACTCATCTTCCATCTTAAGGTCCACAATGGAAACAAGCCTTTGGGCTTTTTTGTGTCTTTTATCCTTTTGAACACTTCATGTTGACTGTTGTTCAATAAAGTTATCAATCAAACCCTGGAGAAGTGAGGAAGTCGGAAGAGTGGGTGATTGGTCGTTGTTGGTTGGAGTCCTGGTTCCAAACTCCTGAGATTGTCCTTGATTCTTTGTGAGAGAGTCTTCCCTCTCCTGCCTGAGCCCATATCTAGTTGGATCAGGGCCTGCTGGGCCCTGGGTTCCCCAGTATAACCAGAAACAGTGTTGCGGCTGGATGAAAAAACTAAGAGTGGGAGGTCACATGTGGTTTCTAATAAAGCCTGAGAAAGATCCAACCCCTAAGGTTTGACTGGACCAATAAGCAAGGTGAAATGTCCAAGTGGGAAGGTTGCTTTAGTTAATTTACGAGTCTTTGTCCCAAGCGTGGTTAAATCTTCATTAATGCTCAGATAGATATAACACATCCACAATGCATTCTAGAAGAAGGTGATGTACATCAAAGTGTGAGTCATTAAATGAGTATTAATTAGGTAGGAGGCATGATACAGGTGAGGTTACATTGACAGTTAGTTGGTTGAATACCAAGGTACATTCCATAATATATATATATATATATATATATATATATATATATATATATATATATATATATATATATATATATATATATATATATATATATAATATTACACAAGACAGTAAACCATTTACACTGTTTCTTTCACAGTTGTATGAATGTTCATTTATAGATCAGTTAGTCTATGATTAATGCAGCAAAGTCTGCATTAAAGATTGTTTCTGTCTTCCCATTGTCTCTCTCTTACACATGTGGCCAAAGGAATGTAAAGTTTCCTTATCAGCCCTGTAACATGACACTGTTTCAGCCCTGGTGTTCGTTTCATTTGGAATGTTAGTTTTGGAGTTTCATAAACCTTGGTATATAATGAATAATTAGTGTGTGTCTGATGGGTCCAGAACCTACAGGATGTTGAAGTCTCCAAGAACTATGAGAGGAGTACCACCTTCCGGGAAGGATGAGAGTAGCACATCAAGCTTCTCCAAGAAACTGCAAAGCTGACCTGGGGGACGATAAACAATATGGATTTGAATAGGACTAGTGATGGTAATTTAATGCAATTCAAATGAGCTGTTGTCACAGAGAGGTGGTAAAGGATACAATTTCCAATCGTTTAAAATGAGAAGACCAGTACCTCCACCCCTCCCGATTAGGCGAGGGGTGTGTGAGAAAGTGAAGTTAGTGGAGAGGGCAGCAGGTGTGGCAGTGTCCTCTGGTCTGATCCAGGTCTCAGTCAGGGCCAATAGGCTGACCTGAATGACTAGAAATAAATGTAATGAAATCAGCTTTGTTTACAGCAGACTGGCAATTCCAGAGACCAATAGGAAATGAGAATAAAGTACTAGAAGACACCGGAAATGTACGCAGGTTGTTAGGATTGTACTACCTCCTACGTGTGATATTTGATTTACGTGTGTTAGTAATAGTAGGGATTTGAAAACACATAGTGAAAGAGAGGTTACAGACAGAAAGATGAGAAGAAAAAGTTGTGTTGAAGAGAAAGGAAAGAACAAGAAAATAATACTTAAGTGCCTTGTCTGTGTCTTTGCTCGGTGGAGTCGCTTAGGTCGCTTAGTAGCAGAGCAGGACTTCACTTCCTGCTCTGCTAATGTTTGGACGCTCTTTCTTACCGCCCGCACATTGCTCTATCGCTTTTATATTTTTATATTTTATCTAATTTTATCACCTAATTTTAACTTCAGCTAATCAGCACAGTGCTCAAACTCTTGGATTACTACAAAAAAAGCAGAATACTTTTATTCAACCAGCCTCCCACTGCTTACATTCCGGGGAAGAAAACACAACTGCCTACATTCTAAAGGATAAGAGAAAATGCCTCTTCTGGAATCTACTTGCTGCACTAACTGCCACAGACTTTTACAAAGGATTGTAGCTCTTGAAACAAAGTTACTTGTGGGAACACCAAACCAGACGGAACACACAACAGAGCTTCGTCATGGACGCCCTCAGCCTACAGCCGGTGAGTCCCATGAATCTAGTCCTCCTCGACAGGCCATACTGAGTGTAGAGAAACAAGCCGATCGACTTACAAATCGGTGCAGCACAAACAGGGAGCGAGACCCAAAGGCACTCTAGACATCAGATTGTCACGAGCATCACATATTGCCGCAGTAGCCTCATCTACACCAGATACGGCTCTGACACGGATTGCAAATACTGGTCTCCTACCACCGACTATACATCTTGCACTGAAAACCCTAATAAGTTGATTGAACTCAATTGATTTGAGTAAACTCGTTCCCTCAATTTAATTGAGTAATGGGGTCTCCCAAAACGTGCATATTTAAGTTTACTTAACTTAGTGCTTATGTAGACTGTAACACTGAAGCCGTGTTAAAGTTAATGAGATAATTAAGTGATTAATTGAATGATGATTGAGCATTATTGAAGACACCTGATGATAACAAGCAGAATCACTGAAGGAGAAAACCATAATTTTTAAGTCACCGTTGTGGTGATCAGTGTTTGTTTAGTTGGGCTCTTGACCCTTAACTCGTTAACTTTATATGTTGTTTGACGGCTGTTTCTGAGTTGAAACCAGATGAACAAATAGAAAAGGTCATCTGATGGTGGTGATTGTGTTTTAACATAATCATTATTTCACAATTATTAGAATTGAATCTTTGTAGTCATATAAAGCTGAATCATTATAGCAGCACTGTTTATATTTTATATAATATTTGTAACATTTAAATTTTGATCCAAATATTCACTTTTAAGGTTGCTATCATAAAAAATATGTATATCATATTATTTTAGACACATAGAGATCAAGAATCAGCCTGTGAATCTCAACAATGGTGACATAAAGCATGTTGCAGTGCATTCTGGGTGCCACCAATCAAAACTCATTCATGGCTCCCATCATGCATTGCTGCATGAATAAATAATGAGCTTATGTTCAGAGGTGATCTGTTTATCACCATTGCTGAGATTCATACGCTAAATCTTGATGTCTGTGTGTCTAAAATAATATACAGTAATATGTATAAGAACAACTTTAAAGAAATTGTTTGCATTATGATGTAATCGTTGAAAATGTAATGTTTACAAGGACAGTGTTGCTATAATTAATAACATAAATATAATTCAGAAATTGGGCTTCAAATGAGTTTAGAATTCAGGTTGAAAGATTGTGAAATAATGATCATGTTAAAACACAATCACCACCATCAGATCACCTTTTCTATTTGTTCATCTGGCTGTTATACCTGAGTTACAGCAGTCAAACAAAATATAAAGTTAATGATCAAAGGGTCAAGAGCCCAACTAAACCAAACACTGATCACCATAACGGTGACTAAAAAATGATGGTTTTCTCCTTCAGTGATTCTGCTTGTTAACATCAGGTAACATCAATAATGCTCAATCATCACTCAATTATTCACTTAATTATCTCATTAACTTTAACACTGCTTCAGTGTTACTTATAACACTCTTGAGTGTGGACTGATATAACCACTGAGCAGTGTTAATTTAACACGGGGGATTTTGCTGTGTACTTAAATATACAAGTACACTTGAAATCAACACTAAGTTAAGTGAACTTTATTGTTTAAGTACATTAAATAATCGTCAAGTTTGGTGAACTAAACAATTTAAGTCAAGTCTACATAAGCACCAAGTTAAGTACACTTAAATATGCACGTTTTGGGAGACCCCATTACTCAATTAAATTAAGGGAACGAGTTTACTCAAATCAATTGAGTTCAATCAACTTATTAGTGTTTTCAGTGTTAACTTTCAGAACTTGTACAAATGATGCTTAATTATCACTCAATTAATCACTTAATTATCTCATTAACTTTAACACTGGTTCAGTGTTACTTATAACACTCTTGAGTGTGGACTCATATAAACACTGAGCAGTGTAGATTTAACACTGGGGATGTACTGTATTACAAAAACACTTATTAAAGTTTATTTATCAAGTTTAAAGTATCAGATTTAAAAATAAAAATCAGTTTATTTCCATTACGATCAATAATTGTTATGTAATGAAAGCCATTTGTTTTCTGGTAAAATAAGAATGACACCTTGCAGTTGAAGAAAGCATGTATGGATGTATTCATTTCACAGTCAAGAAAACATTTGTGAAAATGACCTTTTGTAAGGATTAATCGTGATTTTGAGCTCACAGCACTTGAAATCTTGAGTTTATGTATTTTGAAGGTAAATAAGTTATTTGAACTTATATTTTTGAGTGACAGGGCCAAAATGCTAAATTTAAAGTAATGTTTAGTCAAGTACACTTGATTGTTTAAGTAAAGACAACATTAGGGTTTACAGTGTGAGAACAGATTTGAAGTATTAGTGAATGTAAATGAGGAATTCCCAAACGTGATGAATGTGATCGAACAAAGACTGAATCAGCCAGTAGCTAACACTGATGCTAACTGGCGCTCAAGGTCAAGCAGACAGCGTCACTCAGCGCAGAGCGCAGCCGAGCACAGGACTCTGATACTGGGTGACTCCATAATCAGAAACATTATTAGCAGGGATACAACTACGTGCTGCCTTCCACAAGCAATGACTTCTGATGTAAACAGGGAACTTGATAACATTCTGACGAAACATAAGACTACAAATTGACTAATCATTCATGTGGGGAAAAATTATATTCACAAAGAGCAGTCAGAACTTCTTAAGAAGGATTTCAATTAACTTTTTGAAACACTTAAAAGACTGAAAGTACAAACATTCATCAGTGGACCACTCCCAGCAAGAGGAACAAACAGATTTTCACGGTTGCTTGGGCTTAATATATGGCTCCAAAAAAACCTGCAATATAAAAGGAGTAAACTTCATTGACAACTTCAATCTTTTCTGGAGTCAGAGGCAACTGTTTCAACAGGATGGCCACCACCCAAACAAACTTGGTTCAAACTTGGAGTGCTAAAGGACAATATCTACTTCTCCCTCAATCATCCTTCTGCAGTGGGTGCCAATACACTCAACCTGAATGGCACACACACACCTGGACACAGTATGAATGACCACAGGACTTCACTTCAGCACCTGGATGGACATGCGGTTGACACGTCACACAAGGACAATGATAACACCACTCAGCCAAAACAGCCTCTGCTCATGGACACAATCTCAGCTGAGCCCTGCCCACAGAGCTTACCACAGACAGACTGTGACATACTAGAACTGCTCCAACATTCAGCACCCAAGGACGACTTGCTGGAAAACCAGGGCAGCATTTTACAGCCTCCAATAACACCAGAGAAAGAGCCCCCTCCAGCCTCTACCCTCTCACCAGACACATTATCCCTATGTCCAGCATCTCCACAGCATCTTCTGTGTTTCTCAGAGAAAATGGAAAAACTGGTGTTTGCTGGAACCAAACTATCTGCAAGCCCCCAGACATTGACCAAAAAAAGCCAGGCCCCAAAACCACGAAAGCCTGCGGGCCCAGCTCGCTCTCCGCTTGTGAGAGCTCTTCAGCCTCTGCAAAAACACCAGGGCACACACCTATCTCCATTGGCTCGAGGTGAACCAAAAACAACTGATACCAGCTCTCAGTGATATGTATCGAGGCCCCGCTATGATAACAGTAACTTTCTCAAATGTTTACAGAACAAGCGGGAACCCAGTGTGCCTGTATCTTTCTCTATTGCTGTTCGATTACATGATAGAAAGTCTAAGGCCTTCAAAAGCCGTACAGCAAACCCATCTAATCTGGTGCCTATTACACGCCAAACTAAGACAAAAGTAACAAAAAGTAAGACTGTTAAGTTAGCACTTTTAAACATCCGCTCACTTAAAAATAAATCACTTCTAGTCAATGACTTAACCACATACAACCTGGATTTTTTGCTTCTAAATGAAACTTGGCTAGAAGACAGCTGCAGTGGAACAGTCCTCAATGAAACATCCCCTCCTAACTTTACTTTTATGAGTGTCTGCAGAGCTGTTAGGAGAGGAGGGGGAGTAGCTGCTCTTTTTAAAGATGTCTATCAATGTAAGCAAACATCATTTGGTAACTACCCCTCTTTTGAATATCTGGGTATTGTGTTAAAAGGTGCCCCACGTATTTTACTTATCATTATTTACAGGCCTCCAAAATACTCTCCAGCCTTTGCTGAGGACTTTACAGAACTGTTATCAACAATTTCCTCAGAGTTTGACTGCTTTGCTATTACTGGAGATTTTAACATTCACATAGATAATGCAGAAAACAATATGGCAAAAGAAATCAAAACTGTTTTAAAAACTTTTGATCTGACTCAGCATGTACATGGACCCACACACAATCGTGGACACACTCTAGATTTACTTATCAGTAAGGGTTTAAACATCTCATCGATTGTTATTAAGGATGTAGCACTGTCTGATCATTTCTGTATTTTCTTTGATATATTGATCTCTCCTGCCATTGAAGCTAGATCTGTGTCTGTCAAGAAGAGATGCTTAAATGAGAACACTAGTGTGCTATTTATGAAGGCTATATATTTAAAACCAAGCATATCTACTGACTCTGTTGATTTTCTCCTTGATTCTTTTAACTCAAAGGTTAAAAGGCACTCAAAGTGGAATTGCATTAGCATGGTTTAAATTAGGCTTGGGCGGTATCCAAATTTTGATACCGTCAAACATCCTCCCTATTTTACCGGGGTATACGGTATTACCGTGACTAATTAAAAATTATGACATAAGGCTCAGACAGCATCACCAAACTGTTGGTGTGTGCCTACACCGTTCAGAAACTGAATACCAGATCGGGCAAAAAAAAAAACAAAAAAAAAAATCAAGGCCAACCCGTGCACATTGTGTCTGATCCCGGCTGACGGCATTAAATGTAATTATGAGCCGGAGCCCTATTTAGACTCGACTATTTTTAATACGTGGCCCGTTAGGCTATAATATGGTGGCGCCAAATAATTTATTAACCCAGGTGCTGAGGGGGTGGTAGATATAAATACTATTTATAAATGAGCAAAAATGGGACACTTAATATTTAATTATTTTAATTATGACAATTAAAGTATTCATTTTATTAATTAATTTAAATTAAACTAAATTAACAAGCAACAAGCAAGAAGTGCATTTGTAAATCCGGTGACAGCGTCCATTGATTTTTATCAATACAACTTTTCTTTCAGTGTTTGCTGCAAAGATTAAGTTGACGATCGCCATCACCTAGTGAACGCGCATATTTAGAGAGAAATGGAAATCATGAATTACATAATCAGAAGGTATAGGCTAGCCTTTTTCTTTTCGTTTTGAATTGTTTCGTTTAAAGAAATTGACGATTGGTATCTCTGTAGTGAACGCGCCTATAGAGAGAAATGCACATCGTGGATTAATCAGAGAGTATGCTGCCTATATTTATTTTCCCTTTGAATTGTTTCGTTTAAAGAAATTGACGAATCGCCATCTCCATAGTGAACGATAGAGAGAAATGCACATCATGGATTACATAATCAGAGAGTAGGCTAGCCTATTTCGTTTCGTTTTGAATAGTTTCGTTTAATGAATTTGATGATCGCCATCTCCGTATGAACGCGCATATAGAGAGAAATGCACATCATGGATTAAATAATCAGCGAGTGGCCTATTTCTTTTCGTTTTGAATTGTTTCGTGTAATGAAATTTCAAGCTTTATTTAGCTAGATATAGGCCTCTCTGTCATGTCTGTGGGGCATACACTGAGTTTCGGTTAATTTATGATGAGATTTCAATGCAAGTGACCGCGGCGCGCCAGCGCACGATCATGTCATGATTATGTTGTCTGCTATATTTGATTCTTATTAAATCCAGGCAATTGGTTGATAAAAAAATTATTAAAGGGGTCATATAATGGTACATGCACTTTTACAAGTTGATTGTACTGAAATGTGTGTTGGCAGTGCCTGTACACAACCATCATATAATGATAAAAATCCATCCAGTGTTTTTGTTTTAATCTCCTTATATGTTTTCCCCTGCCTCAAATTGAGCCGTTCGTTTTTGTGACGTCAATAAAACGGACGCCCCTCCCACGATTGTTGATTGACAGGAGTCCGCACAGGAGTTTCAACACAGACCCGCCCTCGCTCGTCCTGTCAATCATAGTCTGCGCGGATCGGCGTGGTCATTGTTGATATGCTGGAGCACTGTCTATGAGCAGAATGGCGTCTAAGCGATTGTGGTGTTCTGTTCTTGGGTGTAATAACGAACACAGCAGTCATTTTAATGTTCCTAAATCCGAACCGCTGAAGACGCAGTGGCTGAGTTTGTTTTCGAAGGGAATATTCCCCACGATCAACGTCAATGCTCTCATGTTTGCCGAATCATTTCTCAGTGGACTGCTTTATAAACGAGGATCAGTGTAAAGCTGGTTTTGCTGAGAAGCTGCACCTGAATAAAGGATCGAAACCTATTCGTGTTCCTGCTGAACCTTCAGAAGAACTAAAGTGAGTGTAACATTTTATTAATCTTTATATTAATATTTATATAATCTTTGCAAATCGCCAGCTGCACGCTTCACGATGAATGCGGTACATTACAGCATGTTTTCTATGTACAACGTTCTCAATATAATTCATAATCCCACGTTTATAATAAACAACGCGTGGTTATTGTGTTATTGTGTTACAAACGGTGTATGCGCAGAACAGAGAGGCGGGGTGAGCAAAGCTCATTATCATTTAAAGTCATATGCACTGAAACGGCGTGCTGAAAACAGAGCTGTTTTTGACCAGGTAAAATAAGTGTTTTCTTACAATACTAATGAGAATTTTTAATTAAAGTATATTACAAACTTTTAATTTAGACCCTAAAGAATCATATTGGCGTGTACAAAAATGGCATTATATGACCCCTTTAAAATTAAGATACAATTTATACAAAACGAAATTCACTTTAAAGAAAGGCCTTTTACAAAATGAAACTTAATTAAGTGGTCAATGTCTGACTCCCGATACATCCCATCTTACTCGTGCTGTTCACTTTTCATTATCAACGTAAAAAAAATAACATTTATAATATTTTAACAAATATAAACTAATGCGATCCTTGCAGCAGTGAGTGGGTGGTTGTTTCGGAGATGCGACATTAGGTTAGAGGTGTTTCCATCTCTCGCGTCACCTTTTTTATTGCAACATTTACAAATTGCCTCGTCAGTATTTACAGCCTCTCCCTTCTCTCTCTCTCTCTCTCTCTCTCTCTCTCTCTCTCTCTCTCTCTCTCTCTCTCTCTCTCTCTCTCTCTCTCTCTCTCTCTCTCTCTTTCTCTCTCTCTCTCTTTCTCCTCCACACTGTCACTTGATGACAACCACATAAGCATTTTTAGGCATTGAATAAATTATATATATATATTATATATAAGGGCCGGTAATAACGGTATTGAAACTGATACCGTTGCTATTTTAAAGGGTTAGTTCACCCAAAAATGAAAATTAAGTCATTAATTACTCACCCCCATGCTGTACCAACCCCGTAAGGCCTTCGTTCGTCTTCGGAACACAAATGAAGATATTTATGATTAAATCTGAGAGGTTCATGACTGCTACATAGGCTCCCTAAGGGAATGAAACTTGACGGCCCAGAGAGTCATTAAAGAAAATGTTTAAATATTCCATGTCGCAACAGTGGCTCAACTATAAGTTTATCAAGCGACGAGAATAGTTTTTGTGCGAAAAAACAAACAAAAATAACGACTTTATTCGACTATTCCTTTTCTTCCTTGTAGGCCTGAAACGAGACTTCGAGAGATTTCCACGAAAAAAAACCTAACAATAAAATCACATACCGTTTATTTGAAAAACACAGTTAAGAGAATCCAGTTATTTTGCTATAGCTATTAATCTAACTTTCAGGGAGGAACCATTAGCTCATTGGTTACTGCCTCGAATTCTATGCATGGCACGCTTTTAGTTATGACTTGTTAAACTATACTATGTCACGAAATAGAGTTTTTAAAAGTGAAAGTGGCCGAGAGCTAGGCTACTTATGTAGTAACACAATACTTATCTCTTAAATAATTTCTAATAACTCTCATATTAACAACTATGCAAACTGTTTTAGACCTAAAATAGCTTTTGTAGGCCTGTCACTCTTAAATGTCAGAGAAAAGGACAGAATCAGAGATTCTTTTTTAATAGAAAATTGTACTTTGCATTTTAGGCTACTGTAAAAACACATAATTACAGTTGATTTTATTTGATCATTATGAAAATTATTTTCCTTTCATGAATATATTGACCAAAATTATCACGGTTAAACACAGAATCTTGTTCAAAAAGTAGGCCTAATACACAATGAAATCAATTCACCAAGTTAATAACATTAAAGATTATGGCCAAATTTTAAAGGAGTGTTTTTTATGTTATAACATGTACACGTTCAAATAAACTTTTGACAAAAAAAGGTTTTATAAAAAGATAAACCTCACATATTTCAGCCTTTAAATCATCTTTATAAAAAGAATGAGTCAATAAAGATAAATTCCTGACATTTATAATGCACAGTAGCTTATCTTTTATTATTAATAGTAAAATTCGGTCCGATTTCCCAAGGCTGTCGTTGCTATACAACCATGCACTGCGCTCTCCACAACGACAAAGAAGTTTTAGTATGGATTTCCACCACAGAAAAACGCTTGCTGTAGCTCTGCTAAAAGATTTATTTACGGAGAAGAGAAAAACACCCACGTGTTTGGGTGCACCCCCATACTGAAAAGTTTCAAAATTTTCATCTCGCTGCTCCTGGAAAAAATGAGCGTGTCGCTTCAATTATGAGCGCGCTTCCCGTGCGCCTACATTTGAAATAACGACCTCGAGCGCGCAAAAGACGCGATGTGTGAACGGCCCCTTGGTGAGTTACCTCCAATCAGGAGACTTCCTTGACACTTCTGTGCACGGCGCCTTCTCAGCAAGCAGGGGCGCCATTGCCAATAATTGAATTGAAATGATAGAAAATAGAAAACCTTCGCGGCGCAGAGGATTTTTTTAAACTGCTCGTGCCGCCCCCCATGTGACATGAAGAAATGCCGCCCCGGGCAACTGCCCGGTTCGCCCGTGCCTAAAACCGCTACTGGTTGTTAAATAAAATACTCCGTGAACATTCACACGTTTGCTTTGTAATAGGCTACAATTTATCTCCATAAATACTGTTTGGAAGTTTCCTGTCTGTCCTGCAGTTGCCACGCCCATTTTTTCTTTGCCACTCAGTTCCCCATGCAGTTCCCCACACCTTCATCTGATTAGCTCCAATCAGCCACAGACTTTATTAGACAGCACCTGTGCACAGCCCTTTCTCTTTGTTCCTGCCACATGGAGGAATCCTTGTATGTTGCTGCTGGAAATGCCTTGTCTCCTGCCCTGTGTGCGTTATTGAACTATGTAAGTTCCATACGTTTCTCTTTTGATCGTATGTTACTTTAATTGTGAGACTGTTCCTTTCTGCCTGTTTAAATGTACAAATGTTTGATTGTCATTCAAATGGATTGTGGCCTTCTATTGTGGCATTATGTAGCTAATTGTATCTCATATCATTTCCCTTTTAGAAACCACACACCCACATATACAAACATACCTAATAAAGAAAGACATTGTGTAATCAAGTGACTGGACAAGACTGTTCTTATCGACAACTCCACTGGTCTCAAGCCAGCTACCTGCACATCCCTCTCAAACCTCCTTTTCATGGTCCTTCGAGCCGGAGCCCATTGATGATCGGTGGATATGTCCAGTCACTCCTTGCCTTCGTTACTTCAGCGTCCTCACCGCCAAGCCCAGCGTCCTGTACGCTATGATGATTACGTCATGGAATATGGTCAGCAGCCACGACGTCCTGCTGAAGCACCAGAGCCACCACCGCTTCACTCTGCAGACATTTTTGGTGTTGGACCTCAGTATCAACCACAGCATGAGTCTGAGGAGGAGGAAGAGCCACCTCAACTACCCAGTGAAGAGGAAGAGCCAGCAATAGAGCCTCCCTCTCCTGTCTCTTCTGGGAGAGTCCTAGCCCCTGAGTACCCACGTGACCCTCATGTAGCCCCAATTCCTGACCCCCAAAACACTGAGCTCTTACAGCAGTTACTAGAAGAAGTAAGAAACCAAGGTAGACTAATCCAGCGCTGTATGCTTGGTGAAGGCCAATTCTCACGGTCTCGTTCAGGACCCTCCCCTGAAAACCTTGCCCCTCAGTCAGTAGCATCACAAGCCCAGTATGCTGCAATGCCACTCCAGGCTACCACAAGTGACTATAAGCCCTTCTCTTCCCCACCTCGGCAGCAGCTTCTTTATCAACCTCCTGTAAGCTGTGCCCCTGCCATTCAGCCCTTAGCTCAGCCCTGGCAGCACACGAATCCTTCTGATCATAGTCAGTTCCTTGCCACCCGTCAAGTCCCAGTCTCACGTAACCCCTTGCTCCCAGGCTACATGTTGTCACCTCAAATTTCGCCTAGAGCTATGGCCCACTCTGCCCACCCAGCATACCAGCTCAGCAATGTGCAGCCTCACCAGCTTATTTCTGCAGCCCCACCAAGCCATTTAGCTCCCCCTTCAGGCCGACTGCAGTCATATAGCAAGGTAGAAGGTCCCTCATTCCCTGATCTTACTAGAAAGGATGAAAGCCAGTATATAATGTTAAAGATGGCCCTATCCAACCTGTTGGACCCAAGAGAGTCGGAGCAATATAAATATCATATCTTACTGGATCACTTAAAGGTAGATCAGGCGACGCGGCTTGCCTTAGCTTATGTTTATGCCCAAGATCCCTACACTCAAGCTATTTGGGCCCTAGATGAGCGTTATGGCCAACCCAGACAGCTTGCTCTGAGAGAGCTCCGGGATATAATGGAGATGCCTGCTATCCGGATAGGGGATGGGAGAGGCCTAGATCAGTTTTCCCTTAGAGTACAAGCCTTAGTGGGTCTCCTCCAGTCCATGGGCCGTGAAGGTCTCTCCGAGCTTACCTGTGGCTCACATGTCGAGCGGCTACTAGAAAAACTACCCAGTGAGCACTTTTGTCAGTTTAAGAGAAGCATGAGTTTGACCAAACCAGGTCCCCTTTCCTATAACCTCCTAGATTTCTCCTCCTGGTTGCAACAGGAAACCCGCTGCCAGCCCAGAAGGGAGAGAACCCTTCAGCCTGTTCGACCAAGGCCACCACCCTCTCACCCATTCAGAGCTACAGCTATACTTCATGGTAGCAAGACTTCCCAAATGACCTCCCCTAAAGTCCAGATAGCTCCTCCTAGAGCTAGTCAGTTTCCCCCCAACATCACATCCACACGCTGTCCAGTGTGTGCTTACTGTAACTCCCCTGAACATCATGTCAGTAAATGTGATGACTTCCTCCAGCTCACTGAAGATCAGATAACTAGTTGGATCAAAGGACAGAAACGCTGCTGGCAATGTGCACGAGACCACTTTGCAGACCAGTGTGATCTGAAGGGACGCTGCAACCAATGCAATGGGAAACATCTGCAGGTCCTATGCAACATCAACCAGAGGCAAGTGCAGAACTTCTACCTAGACCATCCTAGCGATTGCAATAAAGTGCTGCTGAAGGTAGTTGAAGTGACCCTACGTAATGGAAACAAGTCCTTAGACACGTATGCCATATTGGATGATGGGTCAGAACGTACGATCCTCCTGCATCCTGCCGCCCAGAAGCTCCAGTTGGTAGGAGAGTCTGAGAGCCTGAAGCTGAGGACTGTGAGACAGGATGTCCAGACTCTAAATGGTGCCGCCGTGTCCTTCACCATTATTCCAAAGGCCCATCCAGAGAAATCCTATGCCATCAGGCATGCCTTCACTGCTGATCAGCTTTCCTTATCCGAACATTCTCATCCTGTGAAATCCCTCCAGCGGCGCTACATTCATCTCCGGCAGATTCCCTTGAAGCAGCATGATAACGTAAGCCCCCTTCTACTCATAGGAGCTGATCATACCCACCTTATCACTCTAACACTGCCTGTAAAGTAAGGCCCCCCCGGAGCCCCTGTAGCAATCAAAACCCGTCTCTGCTGGACGTTACAGGGCCCTGCTAGAGATCTTGTTAGCTCTCCCTCCACCAAGTGTCACTATATCTCCTTTAAAAGCCCACCTGATGACATCCACCACAATGTGCAAAAACTGTGGCAGCTGGACACAGTGCCCCCTAGGAACACAAAATTGGTTGTCCGCTCTAAACAGGACCAAGATGCAATTCACCAGCTGGAGACTCAAACCATCCGAATTCCTGTTGATGACGTCCTACGGTATGCCACACCTCTCCTCCGAGCAGATCCCTGGCCCCCTCTAAAAGCCCCTAAGGAAGCAGTTATGTCCCGTCTTCGCAGCTGTGAGAGGCGACTGCTCCAAAACCCCTCACAGGAGGAGACCTATACCAGAGAGATCCAGAAGTTGGTTGATGCGGGGTATGTCAAGAAGTTAACCTTATCTGAAGTAGAAGATACTCTTGAGTCTTGGTACATACCTCATCACATTGTGCGTCATAATGGAAAGGACCGCATTGTATTTGATTGTTCTTTCTCCTATCAGAATCAATGCCTGAATTCACAATTGCTCCCTGGTCCAACCCTTGGGCCTTCCCTCCTTGGAGTTCTCCTCCGTTTCAGGCAGCATAGGATTGCCATCAGCGGAGATGTTAAGTCCATGTTCCACCAGGTACGCCTGTTACCCCGAGATAAACCCCTTCTGCGCTTCCTCTGGCGTAATCTAGACAGTAGATCCCCTCCAACTGTATATGAATGGCAAGTCATCCCATTTGGCACCACCGCCAGCCCATGCTGTGCCATTTACGCCCTCCAGAGGATTGCCAAGGATGCACAGGCAGATGAGCGCATTACCTATTCCATACAGCATTGTTTCTATGTGGATAACTGCCTTCAAAGTCTCCCCACACAAGAGGAAGCTAGGGACCTCCTTCACTGCATGCGTGCAACCCTCTCCTCTGGTGGCTTTGAGATTAGACAATGGGCCAGTAATGACCCCAAGGTCATCTGTGATCTCCCTTCCGATGCTAGGTCAGACCAGGCAGAGCTCTGGCTGTCACATCATCCTTCCCTTGATCCCATGGAATCTACTCTAGGCCTCCACTGGAATTGCCATACGGACACCTTGAAATACAGGCACAGAGCCATTGAAGCTACTACTCCAACCATGCGTCACGTCTACAGAGTTCTTGCGAGCCAGTACGATCCTCTTGGCTACATCCTCCCCTACACAACAAGAGCCAAGATCATTGTCCAGCACCTGTGGGCAAAAGCAAGAGAATGGGATGACCCAAACCTTCCCCACAACATCCTAGAAGCCTGGCTTTCCTGGGAAGGAGAACTCCCTAATCTCTCCTCAATAGTACTGCCCTGTTGTCTTATCCATTGGACAGTAGACACCCCCTCAGCCATCAAAGACCTGCACATCTTCTGCGATGCATCAGAGCAGTCTTATGGCGCAGTCGCCTACATGCGCACTGAAGATGGTCAACAGGTGAATGTGTCCTTCCTAATGGCGAGGTCCCGTGTTGCGCCCAAAAAACAACTATCTATCCCTCGACTTGAACTGTGCGCAGCCCTTATTGGAGCTCAACTGTTCAACCTCCTCCAAACAGAGATCACCCTTAACATCAGACAGGCTATTTTTTGGAGTGACTCTACCACTGTCCTCTATTGGCTTCTCTCAGATTCATGCCGCTATAAGGTCTTTGTTGGAACCAGGGTGGCTGAAATCCAGGAGCTCACCAAAGGCCAGGAATGGCGCTATGTGGATTCCCGGAACAACCCAGCTGACTATCTGACTAGAGGGAAGCAACTGTCTGATCTAAGTAAGCCTTGCAGGTGGAACCAAGGACCTGCCTTCCTCCTGCAACCCCCTGACCTGTGGCCAACTAACCCCACAATAGATCAGGCCGAAGATCCTGTCGAGCTACGTAAGCCCAGTTTCTGTGGTGCTGTATTTCTTTGCCAAAATCCTTCTATCTCCGACCCTACTCAGTTCACCACCTTTTCAGGATCTCCTTGACTCTAGTCAAGTCAAGTCAAGTCACCTTTATTTATATAGCGCTTTTTACAATACAGATTGTATCAAAGCGCTTCACAGTGATAACATGAAAACAATATAACAAAGTTTGTTTCTAAAAGATATTGCGTCAACGTCCACCTTAAGTAAGGCAGATCAATAATATTGTTGAATATTAAATGTCCCCAACTAAGCAAGCAAAAAGGATTTTTTTGCCGCCACGACCGATCACGGTCCGCCACGACCGATCAGACGGGGCTCATGCTTATAACAGTATCCTGGCGGGGTAGACTCAATTAGACCGAAATACTCGTTTGGTTTAAGCCAGGTTTCAGTAAGGCAAAGTACATCGAAGCTATTATCTGTGACCATTTCATTTACAATAACCGCCTTAGGTGTGAGCGATCTAATGTTTAGAAGACCTAGTTTTAGAAATTGTTTTTGTTCACTGATATTTAGATTTTCAGGTTTAATTACAATACGATTTTTCCTAGATCCTACATTGGATTTATTATTTGGCCTCACTAAACGAGGGATAGACACAGTTTCTATATAATGTTCTACACTACTTATATCAATTAGATTGGCACAGCAAAGACTGTGATTTGGAATTTGATTTTCTAGTCATACGGTGTGTAACGTCTTGGAGATGTTGTCCGACAGAACAGCCGCTCCGAATCTGCTGGGGTGCAGGCCATCAGCACGGTAGAGCCTAGGTCGCTCCCAGAACAGATTCCAATTATTTACAAAGGGCAGTTTTTGTTCATTACACAATGACATTAACCATTCATTTAGTGCAAATAATCTACTGAACCTTTCCTGTCCTTGTCGGTACGTGGGAAGCGGTCCAGACACGATGATCGTTGCCTCAGGCGCTGTGCTGCGTACCGTCTCGATCAGGCTCCTGTAGTCCTTCTTCAGAACCTCCGTCTGCCGCAGCCTGATATCGTTTTTTCCAGCGTGAAGCACCACAGCTCCGACGCGCTCTTCACCGTTCAGGATCTCGGGAACCTGTGCGGCGACATCAAGAACACGAGCACCAGGAAGGCAGTGAGTGCGCACCTTACCCTTACCTGAGGTAGCACGGACATGACGGACCATGGAAGTGCCGATGATCACGGCGTCGTCGCGTTCCGACTCGCGAAGAGGGGAGAAGCGGTTCCGGGTGGAGATCTCGAAGACCGGGAGGGGCGGAGAGGTTCTTGCTCTGGTCCTGGCTCGTGTCTTCCGCTGTGGGATCACCCAGGGTCCATGGTGTTGGGTTGGCGCCGGAGTGAATGATGCCAGAGATGATCGCGTCCTCCTGGGCAGAGAAACGCACGGAGTAGACGAAGTCGGAGTCAAAAAGTTACTAACCACTGACTTGTGTGCATCGGCGCGTGACGTTTCAAGCGCTGATCGCCGATCCCGCAGCTCGGCTTGCCTCTCTAGCAGACCACGGATCTGTTTCTCCACCGATTCAAGCTCCAATCGTACCGAAATCAGTTCGAATGTGTCCTCACCTGCACTCAGAGGTAACGTTAGACACACATCTGATATGTTCGCCATAACAGATGAACAGTAGATTAGTGAACAGTAGATTAGACAACTCTACTGCTGCATCCCATCATGGGGTGACAGAACCTCCTGCAACACCATCGGCAGCAACCTACTTTGACGCAGAGATTGCAATCCTAAGACAGTCCCAGCTGGATTCCTTTGGAACTGATTTGACATGCCTTCAGACCTACAAACCCCTTCCACATTCCAGTCGTCTTCTTTCCCTTGCTCCGGAACTAGATCCAGTGTCAGGTCTCATTCGAGTAGGCGGACGGTTACGACAAAGCAGTGACCTGCCCCCTGATGCCATACATCCAGTTGTCCTGGACCCTGCCCATCCGATCACAAAACGTATAATTAAAGATTGTGATGACTACCTACATCATTCTGGTCCCGAGAGGCTATTTGCTGAGCTGAGGCGGCGATTCTGGATCCTGAGGGGTCGTGAGGCTGTCAGGAAACACCAGCACAGATGTGCTAAGTGCCAGCAGTTCCGTGCCAAACCCCTTATTCCCCAAATGGCCAATCTTCCTCCTGCTCGCCTACGCCTCCGCAAACCTCCCTTCTATTCCACCGGGATAGATTGTTTCGGGCCCTACAGTGTGAAAGTTGGACGACGAGTTGAGAAAAGGTGGGGAATTATTTTCAAATGTCTGACAATTTGGTGTGTACATCTAGATTTACTCAGTCACATGAATACCGATTCCTTTCTAATGGCACTAAGGCGCTTTATAGCTCGCAGAGGCAAACCTTTTGAGCTACTTTCTGACAGAGGTACCAATTTCATCGGAGGCAACAGAGAGCTACAGGAAGTCTACCAATCCCTGACCCCTGACCTCCAGGAAATCCTGGCCAAACAGAGGATCTCCTTCAAGTTCAACCCCCCACACGCACCCCACTTCGGCGGGACGTGGGAGCGTGAAAT
The DNA here is from genome assembly GCA_030578255.1 of Tiaroga cobitis. NCBI lineage: Eukaryota > Metazoa > Chordata > Actinopteri > Cypriniformes > Leuciscidae > Tiaroga > Tiaroga cobitis. Next base: position 23,453,332 of record CM060604.1, on the reverse strand, counting down.
ACGTTCCATCAAGATTGCCCTGCAGACCACTCTAGGTGCCCAAGCTGTCACTGAAGAGGTGCTACGCACAGTGATGATTGAAATTGAAGGTATCCTCAATTCAAAGTCCCTAGGTTATGTCTCTTCTGACATTGCAGATCCGGATCCGGTGACTCCTAACCTGTTGCTCATGGGGCGGCATGACTCTTCCCTCCCTTTGGTAACGTATCCTGACTCTGAGCTGTGCAGCCGCCGTCAGTGGCGTCATAGTCAGATTCTTTCTGATCATTTTTGGGCCCACTTCCTCAGAAATTATCTTCCTTCTCTCCAGTCTAGACAGAAGTGGCGCACTGATAATCCTAACCTCCAACTAAACACGGTTGTTCTCATTCTTGACCCTCAGCTCCCTCGGTCCCTCTGGCCAGTAGGTAAAGTGATTTCCCTTCATCCCGGCAAGGACGGCCATTGTAGGGTTGCAGATGTCCAGGTGGGGGACAAACAGTACACGAGACCTGTTGCCCGCCTCATCCCACTCCTGCCCTACCTGAACCCCCATGACCTTCCACTCAAGCAAATTTGCAAGACAAATTTGGGGGCGGCTGTATGGAAGTTTCCTGTCTGTCCTGCAGTTGCCACGCCCATTTTTTCTTTGCCACTCAGTTCCCCATGCAGTTCCCCACACCTTCATCTAATTAGCTCCAATCAGCCACAGACTTTATTAGACAGCACCTGTGCACAGCCCTTTCTCTTTGTTCCTGCCACATGGAGGAATCCTTGTATGTTGCTGCTGGAAATGCCTTGTCTCCTGCCCTGTGTGCGTTATTGAACTGTGTAAGTTCCATACGTTTCTCTTTTGATCGTATGTTACTTTAATTATGAGACTGTTCCTTTCTGCCTGTTTAAATGTACAAATGTTTGATTGTCATTCAAATGGATTGTGGCCATGTATTGTGGCATTATGTAGCTAATTGTATCTCATATCATTTCCCTTTTAGAAACCACACACCCACATATACAAACATACCTAATAAAGAAAGACATTGTGTAATCAAGTGACTGGACAAGACTGTTCTTATCGACAACTCCACTGGTCTCAAGCCAGCTACCTGCACATCCCTCTCAAACCTCCTTTTCAAATGCTATTTTCTTAATTTTCTTAATTCACTTACATCAATTGCTCGATCAATATTATTATCACATATTTTACATTTATATTTTTAACTGTAGGTACCACAAACAATTTAATATAGCTAAGTTTTTGTATATTTTACACATAGTAAAATACTGTATGTGCTGCTTATAAACACCAGACAGATAATGATTTATGAAACAGATGCTCTTTACTCATCTTACTTGCACAAAATAAAAACTGTAATAGAAAGCATAGAAACGCACTGGTGAAATAAACTGAAAATTATATACATTTAAAAATTTGGTCGGGTTGAAAACTTATCTCTCTGGAAATGGAACTCGGTCGCTGTTGTCTCTTGCTCTCGCTGTCTCCCGCTCTCGCTGTCAGATCACCGGAAGTTTTTACCGGAAGTATTGGCCCACACACTCAAGTTCGAACGTCAATGGTTGCCATTTGTGCACGGAGCGAATTCACTGCAGTCGGACATTGGAGATTCGCGCTCGTAAATTGTCAAATTGGCCATAACTTTTAATTCGTTGCTGCCAACTGGGGTGGCAGCAGGGGTGGCATGGCTTTCTTTTAGGGTGGCATTTGCCACCCTATGCCACCCCGGTAGATCCGCCCCTGAGTAGGTTTGCTCCTGTCTTTGCCCCTCCACCACGTTCACCCAGTGGCTATTTTACCTTTGCTGCAGCCCCGTGCCTGCTCCACCCAGCGGCTGTTCCACCTCTGCTGTCCCACTCAGCGACTGTTCCACCTCTGCTGCTGCCTCCTGCCCTGCTCCACCCAGCGACTGTTCTACCTTTGCTGCTACCTCCTGTCCTGCTCCTCCAAGTGGCTGTTCCACCTCTGCTGCTGCCTCCTGTCCTGCTCCACCCAGCGACTGTTCTACCTTTGCTGCTACCTCCTGTCCTGCTCCTCCAAGTGGCTGTTCCACCTCTGCTGCTGCCTCCTGTCCTGCTCCATCCAGCGGCTGTTCCACCTTTGCTGCTGCCAGCGGCTGTTCCATCTCTGCTGCTGTCTCCTACCCTGTTCCACCCAGCAGCTGTTCCACATTTGCGGCTGCCTCCTGCCCAGCTCCACCCTGCGGCTGTTCCATCTCTGCTGTTCCACCTAGCGACTGGTCCACCTCTGCTGCTGCCTCCTACCCTGTTCCACTCAGTGGCTGGTCCACCTCTGCTGCTGCCTTCTGCTCTGTCCCATCCAGCGACTGTTCCATCTTTGCTGCTGCCTCCTGCCCTGCTCCACTCAGTGACTGTTCCACCTTTGCTGTTACCTCCGGCCCTGCTCCACTCAGTGGCTGTTCCACCTCTGCTCCTGCCTTCTGCTCTGTTACACCCAGCGACTGTTCCATCTCTGCTGCTGCTGCCTCATGCCTGGCTGAAGTTCCCAATGGTGCTTACTTTAGCATGGAGCTCAGAAGACTGCGCCCTGGCAAGTCAGCAGGACCGGATGGAATACCCCCGAGGCTGCTGAAGGACTGTGCGGCAGAGCTGGCGGCTCCTTTGCACATACTCTTTAATTGGAGTCTCCAGAAGAGTCAGGTGCCGAAGCAGTGGAAAACATCCTGCATTGTGCCAGTACCTAAGGGGGGAGATCTTCCGGGGTCAAGGATTACAGACCAGTGGCCTTGACGTCTGTGATTATGAAGACCCTCGAAAGGCTACTACTCCGGCTCCTGGGCCTACAACTACAGCAGGCACTTGACCCCATGCAGTTTGCCTATCGAGCGAACATGGGAGTGGAGGATGCTGTCCTCTACTTGCTTCACCGAGCCCTCTCTTTTCTTGATGGGACAGGAGGGTATGTGAGGCTGATGTTTTTTGATTTCACGAGTGCATTTAATACCATCCAACCTCAGATTCTGAGAGGCAAACTCGAGAACTTGAGCGTGGAGCCTGCTCTCATCAAGTGGATCATCAGTTACCTTACAGAGCGGCCACAGTATGTCAGATTGGGGAACATGGTGTCAGACACTGTGGAAACAAGCATTGGGGCCCCCCAGAGTACTGTGCTATCCCCTTTCCTCTTCACCCTATATACATCAGACTTTTCATACAGAACATCATCATGCCATATACAGAAATATTCTGATGACACTGTGGTGGCGGCTTGTGTGAGATGAGGAGACGAGGAGGAATACAGGGGGGTCATCTCAGAGTTTGTGACCTGGAGCAGGTGCAATGGTCTCATCCTCAATACATCCAAAACCAAGGAGATGATAGTGGACTTTGGGAGGCGTAAGTCAAGTCATCTGCCTGTGGTAATTGAGGGGGAGGACATTGAGGTGGTCCAGACTTACAAATATCTGGGAGTCCAACTGGATCATAAACTGGACTGGTCAGTACATGTAAATGCAGCATACAGAAAGGGACAGAGCAGACTCTTTTTTCTCAGGAAGCTAAAATCCTTTAAAGTCTGTAATGAGATGCTGTACCTTTTTTATCAGTCTGTTGTGGCCAGTGCTGTGTTTTTTGCTGTGGTGTGCTGGGGCAGCTGTATGACAGCCAGAGAGGGGAACCGACTTGACAAATTTGTTAGGAAGTGTGTGTCAGTGTTGGGGAGGAGGGTGGACTCTGTAGGAGATTTGGTGGAGGAAAGAATGAGGAGCATGATGAAATCTATCCTTAGTAACAGGAGCCACCCACTGCATGGCACTGTGGTTGCCCAGCAAAGCAGCTGCAGTGACCGATTCCTCTCCATGAGCTGTAGGACTGAGAGGTATAGGAGGTCATTTGTTCCGGCCGCCATAAGACTGTGTAATGGATCTGTCTGAAGTGCATTATTTATCGATTTACTACTAATTATAGTAGTTTGTTTTTGTGATTTCTTATTTTGTCTTTTTAACTGTTATCATCTGTGTTTTTTTATGAGTGTATTGCGGTGAGAATGCTTGTTGGTAGTCTGCACACACTATATGCTGCTGGACATCTGAATTTCCCCTGTGGGGATGAATAAAGGCATCTATCTATCTATCTATCTATCTATCTATCTATCTATCTATCTATCTATCTATCTATCTATCTATCTATCTATCTATCTATCTATCTATCTATCTATCTATCTATCTATCTATCTATCTATCTATCTATCTGTCTATCTACTTTGACCATTTTCAATCTGGATTCCGATCGCATCACAGCACAGAGACACAGCTCATAAAGATAATAAACGAAATTCGCTTAAATACTGATTAAGGCAAATTATCAGTACTGGTACTACTCGACCTCAGTGCTGCATGTGACACTGTCGATCACGACATACTTCTTGACAGGCTGGAAAACTGGGTGGGGCTTTCTGGGATAGTCCTAAAATGGTTCAGATCATACTTAGAAGGGAGAGGTTATTATGTGAGTGTAGGAGACCATAAGTCTGAGTGGACATCCATGACATGCAGAGTCCCTCAAGGCTCAATTTTTGCACCACTCCTATTCAACCTGAACATGCTCCCAATGAGCCAAATAATAAGAAAGAACCGAATCTCTTACCACAGCTATGCAGACGACACACAGCTCTACTTAGCCCTATCTAACGACTACAGCCCCATTGACTCCCTGTGCCAATGCATTGATGCTGTAAACAGTTGGATGTGCCAAAACTTTCTTCAGTTAAACAAAGACAAAACTGTTTAACTAAAAAAGTCATTGTGTTTGGAAACAAAGAGGAAGTTCTCAAGGTGAATGCATACATTGACGCTAGGGGTCTAACAACTAAAAATCAAGTCAGGAATCTCGGTGTGTCTCTAGAGTCAGACCTTAGTTTCAGTAGTCATGTCAAAGCAATAACTAAATCAGCATACTATCACCTGAAAAATATTGGAAGAATCGGATGCTTTGTTTCAAGTCAAGACTTGGTGGATTATTGTAATGGACTCCTCACTGGCCTTCCTAAAAAGACCATAAGACAGTTGCAGCTCATACAGAACGCTGCTGCCAGGATTCTGAGCAGAACCAGAAAATATGAACATATCACACCAGTCCTCCGGTCTTTACACTGGCTCCCAGTTACATTTAGGATTGATTTTAAAGTATTATTACTGGTATATAAATCATTTAATGGCCTAGGACCCAAATGCAGTGCAGATTTCCTCACTGAATATAAACCTAACAGATCACTCAGATCATTAGGATCACATCGGCTAGAAAACCAAGGGTTCACTCTAAGCACGGAGAGTCTGCTTTTAGCTATTATGCCAGCCGCAGCTGAAACCAGCTTCCAGAGGAGATCAGATGTGCTCCTACAGTACCTACATTCAAATCCAGACTCAAAACACATCTGTTTAGCTATGCATTTACTGAATGAGCACTGTGCCACTGTTCGTCCGACTGTTTTTACTGTACTTTATTTTATTTTTTATCCTTATTTGTTTTGATTATTTTAATTTCTTTATTCTAAACTTTTAATTATTGTTATTTCTTTAGATTTTTTTTTATTTCTTCTATGTAAAGCACTTTGAATTACCATTGTGTATGAAATTTGCTATATAAATAAACTTGCCTTGCCTTGCCTTGCCTATAGGTCGAGTCGCTAGTCTTTACACTCTTCGGTCTTCACACGATGAGGGCTTCACACAAGGGCTGCCGAGACCGCTGCCGCGGTGTACTAACCAATTATATACACGCCTAATACCTCATTATTGAATTCAGCAGGCCACTGTATAATTTACAGTTGTGGTCAGAATTAAAGGCACCCCTGGTAAATATGATTAAAAAAAATGGTTATACAAAATAAATCTGCATGGTTTATCTTTTTGATCTTTCATTCAAACATTTTGCAAAAATCTAACCTTTCATTGAAGTAAAAGAATTGAAAGTGGTGGGGAAATCACATTATGAAGTAAATGTTTTTCTCCAAAATACGTTGGCCACAATTATTGGCACCCCTAGAATTTGTTACGGCTAAAATATCTCTGAAGTATATTCCCATTAATATTTACCTTTTTTTAGCACACCAGGGTGACTAGGAACATGAAATTGTCGAGCCATGACTTCTTGTTTCACAGGAGTTTAAAAATGAGAAAACACAAAGGCCAAATTCCCTTAATCATCCATCACAATGAGTAAAACCAAAGAATATAGTTCTGATGTGCATCAAAAGATTGTTGAGCATCACAAAATAGAAAGTGGCTGTAAGAAAATAGCTAAAGAATTGAAAATCCACATTTGACCATCAGGGCAATAATTAAGAAGTTCCAATAAACTAAAGATGTTACAAATCGGCCAGGAAGAGGACGTGTGTCTATATTGTCATAATGCACGGTGAGGAGGAGAGTTTGAGTGGCCAAAGACTCTTCAAGGATCACAGATGGAGAATTGCAGAGATTAGTTTAGTCTTGGGGTCAGAAGCCTACCAAAAAAAAAAAAGAAAGAAAATCAAACAGCCCCTACATCCCCATATGTTGTTTGGGAGGGTTTCAAGAAAAATCCTCTTCGCTCATCCAAAAACAAACTCCAGCAAATTCAGTTGTCAGACATGACTGGAACTTCAAACGACACAGGGTTCTGTGGTAAGATGAAACTAAAAAAAGAGCTTTTTGGCAGCAAACACACTAGATGGGTTTTTAATATACAATTTAATATACCATTGGATCTTTAATGTTGTGGGCATATTTTTCTGCTGAAGGTCCTGGACATCTTGTTCAGATACATGGCAACGTGGATTCTATCGAATATCAACATATAAAACATCAAAGCACCACCTATCTATCATTTAAATTCACATTAAAGAGATGGATTAAAAATAATCAAAACTGCAATCACCAATAGTTGGTTTACCTTATCCCAGGTACTGCCCTTCTTTGTACTGTACTTATTTAATTATTCTATTTGCTTCTTTCTCTTTTCTCTTTTTTTTAATTGTTTCTATTTTTCATGTATTCTTTTTTTTTTTTATTAATGTAATATGATGTGTTGACCTGCCAAGAGACTACAGATGAAAATGAGCTTTTCTGCTAACTCTGGCGCATTTACATTTTGAGTGTAAACAAAAAATGTCAATTGATGTGCATTGTCCCTTTCAAATAAATAAAAAATACAAAAAAAAAAAAAAAACCCTGACGGCTTCTGCTAGAAATCTTATAATGGGCCGTGGTTGGATCTTCCATCAGGACAGTGATCCAAAAACAAACATCAAAATCAAAACAAAAATGTGTTACAGATCACAAAATGAAGCTTCTGCCATGGCCGTCCCAGTTCCCTGACCTGATGAGTGGAGTGAACTAAAGAGAAGAAGCACCAACATGGAGCTGGGAATCTGAAGGATCTGGAGAGCTTATGTATGGAGGAATGGTCTCTGATCTCTTGGCAGGTGTTCTCCAAACTCATCGGAGAAAACTCATCTTGTCATCTTGTTTTCATCTTGTCCAAAGGAGATTGCAAAAGTATTTAATAAAAGGATGCCAATAATTGTGGCCAACGTGTTTCGGAGAAAACCATTTATTTCATAATGTTGAATGAAAGATACAAAAGATAAACAATGCAGATTTATTTTTTACAGCCATTTTTTATTATATTTACCAGGGGTGCCAATACTGTATATATATATATATATATATATATATATATATATATATATATATATATATATATATATATATATATATAGATATATAGATATAGATATAGAAAAAAAAACTACATGTTGACATATAAAATGTCAACACTGCATTGGCTGCCTATTAAACATCGTATACATTTTAAAATATTGTTGATTACTTACAAAGCACTAAATGGTTTAGCTCCGCAGTACTTGAGCGAGCTCTTAACGCATTATAGTCCTTCACGTCTATTGCGATCTCAAAATTCCGGCCAGTTGATAATACCTAGAATATCTAAATCGACTGCAGGCGGTAGATCCTTTTCCTATTTAGCACCAAAACTTTGGAACAGTCTTCCTACCATTGTCCGGGAAGCAGACACACTCTGTCAGTTCAAAGCTAGACTAAAAACACATCTCTTTGACCTAGCATACACATAATACATTATAGACTTCTATAATTCAATGTTAGGCTGCATAGTAATTCATTAATAGTAATTGTAATTCATACAACCCAGCCTAAACAAACTACTTTTCTTGCCTATAAATTTTGATACAGAATTTTGTTTTATTTTATCACTTCGGGGTACGCAGGCCGGAATTCACAACGCTTTATCTGTAGAGTGGGAAAGGGATCCTCCATAGAGAGAGGATAGTGGATACTTCAGCACTGCATTGTCATCGGGTCCAGGCGGATCTCCTTCGTCAGATCTGGACACGGCCTGGATCCGGCAGGCTGCGGGAAAACCTCGGGATAAACAAAGACACTAATATTAGCGTAGATGCCATTCTTCTTATGATGTAGCGAGTACATTAAGATTTAAGGGAAGTGTTCCCAGTTCCGGCTGACCTAATCTATGCAGCCTAACATTGAATTTATAGAAGTCTATAATGTATTATGTGTATGCTAGGTCAAAGAGATGTGTTTTTAGTCTAGCTTTGAACTGACAGAGTGTGTCTGCTTCCCGGACAATGGTAGGAAGACTGTTCCAAAGTTTTGGTGCTAAATAGGAAAAGGATCTACCGCCTGCAGTCGATTTAGATATTCTAGGTATTATCAACTGGCCGGAATTTTGAGATCGCAATAGACGTGAAGGACTATAATGCATTAAGAGCTCGCTCAAGTACTGAGGAGCTAAACCATTTAGTGCTTTGTAGGTAATCAACAATATTTTAAAATTTATACGATGTTTAATAGGGAGCCAATGCAGTGTTGACAGAACCGGGCTAATATGGTCATATTTCCTGGTTCTGGTAAGAACTCGAGCTGTGGCGTTTTGAACTAGCTGTAGTTTATTTATTAACCGTGCAGGGCAACCACCCAGTAGAGCATTACAATAATCTAGCCTTGAGGTCATGAACGCATGGACTAATTGTTCCGCATTTCCCAATGAGAGCATATCGCGTATTTTAGATATATATTTAAGATGGAAAAATGCAGTTTTACAGATACTAGACACGTGGCTTTCAAAAGAAAGGTTGGTATCAAAGAGCACACCCAGGTTCCTAACCGACGACGAAGACTTGGCAGAGCAGCCATCAAGTGTTAGACAGTATTCTGGGTTATTACGTGTGGAAGTTTTTTGTCCAATAATTAGAATCTCTGTCTTTTCAGAATTTAGTAGTAGGAAATTACTAGTCATCCAATTTTTTATATCAGCAATGCATTCCGTTAATTTTGTGAATTGGTAAGTTTCGTTGGGTTTTGAAGAAATATTCAGCTGAGTATCATCGGCATAACAGTGAAAGTTAACTCCATGTTTCCTAATGATATCTCCTAATGGTAGCATGTACAGAGTGAACAGCAGCGGTCCTAGTACTGAGCCTTGTGGTACGCCATACTGAACTTGTGATCGATAAGACATCTCTTCATTTACTGCTACAAACTGATAACGGTCAGTTAAGTATGATTTAAACCATGCTAATGCAATTCCACTCATGCCAACATAGTTTTCTAGTCTATTTAAAAGAATGTTGTGGTCAATGGTGTCAAATGCAGCACTAAGATCGAGTAACACTAATGGCGCTTTTCCACTACACAGTACCAGCTCGACTCGGCTCGGCTCGACTCGACTCGACTCGCCTTTGTTTGGTTTTCCACAGTGTAAAAGTTGTACCTGTACCTGCTTTTGGGTACTTTTTTCCGTACCACCTCCGGCGAGGTTCTGAGCAAGCTGAGGCGATACTAAAATGTGACGTAATACAATGCCGACTGCTGATTGGTCAGAGAGAATCGTCACTATTCACTGCGTCATCATTGCACGCGGCAGACGGAGTATCCTGAATAACCAGAGAATAACCCCGCCATTTTTAAATAGTTTGCCCAGATATACTAAACTTACTACCATTATTATGGCAACTCGGAAGAATACGCCGTGGTCAAACGAGGAGGTGCAGACTTTCCTTTGTTTGGTTGCCGAAGAAAGGATCCAGCGAGATGTGTGTCGCGTGTAAGATTATGTCACGGCAGTTTCCTGCGGCGTCGCTATGACGACCGGGTACTATTTGTGGCGGTACTATCTGCAATGGAAAACGGAGCGAAAAGCGAGCCGAGTCGAGGCGAGCCGAGGCGAGTCGAGCCGAGTCGAGCTGGTACTGGTAATGGACAAGCGCCATAATAGAGAGATACAACCACGATCCGATGATAAGAGCAAATCATTTGTGACTCTAATGAGAGGGGTCTCAGTACTATGGTACGGTCTAATTCCGGACTGAAAATCCTCGCAGATATAATTTCTTTCTAGAAAGGAACATAGTTGTGAAGATACTGCTTTTTCTAATATCTTTGACAGAAAAGGCAGATTCGAGATCGGCCTGTAATTGACTAATTCTGTAGGATCAAGTTGTGGTTTTTTAACAAGCGGTTTTATCATAGCCAGTTTAAAGGTTTTTGGTACGTATCCTAGAGACAAAGATGAATTAATGATATTAAGAAGAGGATATATGACCTCTGGAAACATCTCTTTCAGTAGCTTAGTCGGTATAGGATCTAACATACAAGTTGTCGATTTAGATGAATTAACGAGTTTGCAGAATTCTTCCTCTCCTATAGCAACAAATGAATCAAATTTTTCCTCAGGGAGACTACAATGCACTTCCTGATGCGATACTGTGGTAGACGGTTGCATAGTTATAATTTTGTCCCTGATATTATCAATCTTATAAGTGAAGAAGTTCATAAAGTCATCACTGCTGTGTTGCTTTGACACTTCTGAGCTTGAAGCTTTCTTTTTCGTTAGTTTAGCCACTGTTTCAAATAAATACCTTGGATTATGTTTATTTTCTTCTATTAGGTTTGAAAAATAAGCAGATCTAGCAGCTTTTAAAGCCTCTCTGTAAGCAATCGAGCTCTCTTTCCACGAAATCCGAAATACCTCTAGTTTAGTTCCCTTTCGAGGGAACTCGCACTGCGTCGTTGAAAACGACTCTTTGGGGACGCTCCCTAAGCGTGCGCCTCTGAAGTATGAATGAAACTATTCCAATCCTGATTGGTGTTGCGTCATGACGTAACATGTGACGGCATAACCGGATGTATAAAAGCCACGCCGGCACAACACACATTAGCTTTCGCTCTTCAGCAAGCGCTCTGTGTTGAAACTGTCTGTCTTATTTGGTGTTGTTTGTCAATCAGTTGATCAGAATGGCCAGCGAACAATTTAAAAGATGTGTGCATCCTTGCCCTCGTTTTATTATGGGTGGGGACACACATGCTTTGTGTATGAATTGTTTGGGAGCGCAGCATGCACAAGCAGCTCTTGAGGGAGCTGTTTGTGCAGACTGTGAAGCACTTCCTATTAGAGTGCTGCGCTCTCGGCTGGCGTGCTTTAATGAGCATGGTCAGGCTCGCGTTCCCCACGGTTCTGGTCCCGCGTCCGTTGAGGCGGCGCGGCGATTGAGATCGCGGGGTTCGCAGCGGGATCTTGCAGATCATTCTTCGTCTAAGGATCCCGTAGCCCCTGAGAGTGGTACAGGAGCCCACATCGCGGCTTCTTCTGCCCACGATCGGGTCCCAATGCTTGAGCTCTCTGCTTCCGAGGAAGTGGATGTGCTCAGTATTGATGCGGATGACCGTGATTTGGGCGCGCCAGTTCACGGCCAAAGCTATGAGGAGCTGGTAGAGGTTGTGACTCGTGCTGTGGCCAGACTTAACATCAGCTGGCCACATGATGAGCAAGGAACGCAGATGAGCGTTTCCTGCAGCACAGGTCACAACCTCAGCGCCGGGCTAACTGTTTTCCCCAAATCTTAATATATATATATATATATATAAAAATAAATATATATACAAATAAAGAGATAGAAACTCTCCTGGGAAAAACCCCACTCTTTTTCATATCTAATCACATTCATTAAATGATTATTTGAATGTGGTGGGTGTGAGATGGGCGGGTTATGACAAGAAGCTGTAAATGGAGGAAGCTTTAGTGAGCTTTCTTTCTCCTGATGTGCCATCTTCGCTTAAAGTCGCGGCGCTGCCCAACAATCGTGCAGGGACACCTCTGCACTGGTTGGCTGGGCTTATATGGCGGTTGGTCAGGCTGGTACGTTCCTGTACTCTAAAGACGATTTTACAGGCGTACCATGGCACTAAACGTACCATAGCTTATTGTAGCAGTTATGATGGTTGAGAGACATCAGTGGCTTAATTTGTCTGGTATAAAAAAAGGGAAGACAAATATTTTCTGCTGAACGCTCCGCTATCACCTTCTGGCCTGTTCTCCGACGCTGTAACTTCAATCGTCGACAGGTTTATGAATAAGTAAATAAAATAAAAATATATATATATAAAAATAAATATATATATATATATATATATATATATATATATATATAACTATATATGTTGTCCCGCCGTTTTTGAACGTTTCGGGCTACATCGATTTCCAGCGAACGCACACCGTGGCGTTCACCCCAAGAGCTTGCAACCGGGCACTGACTATGGTCACAAAATATTTCTAGACTTTTTCCTTCCGGTCATCTGCTTCAGGAAGTCGAGAATAGTGCTCAAGAAACACCTGAGGCCGGTCCCAAGGGGCTGGTTCCCTTAGTAGATTTTGTAGAATGGCAACGCCTTCCAATTATCTATATGGGTCCTGAATATTTTTAAATATGAGTACGGACTGCTGTTCGGTTACCGACCTCCCAGCTTTGTTGGGGTCGTGCCGACCGCAGGGGTTCCAGAACAGGCTAGGGTTATGGAACAAGAGGTACAGACTCTACTGGAGTTTAAGGGGCCATAGAGAGTGTTCCCCTACCAGATAGAAAGTCCAGGTGTTACAGCCGGTACTTTTTAGTTCCAAAGGAGGATGTTGGACTGAGGCCAATTTTAGATCTAAGGCTATTGACTTGTTCTTTGAGGAGATCCAGGTTCAAAATGCTTACAATTTCCATTATCGGAAACCAAATCAGATCCGAGGACTGGTTTGGCATGGTAGATCTAAATGTTGGGGCTGTCCACTCAGTTGCAGGGCAACCGATGTTGTTCTTGCAGCGGGGCCCGGAAATGATGTGTATTGCCCGCCGTCTATGACGCTTCGGGCCGCATCATTTTCCAGGAAACGCACTCTGCGTCGTCTGTCCTCGAAAAATAAAAAAACGAGCATCAGTTATGGTCACGAAAACCGGATCGACTACAGCCTGCCGGTTTTCCGCTTCAGGGAGTCGAGAAGGGTGCTCGGAAACCACCAGAGACCAGTCTCGAGAGGCTGGATCGGATGTGGTTCTTGCAGCGGGGCCCGGAAACGATGTATATTGCCCGCCGTCTATGACGCTTCGGGCCGCATCATTTTCCAGCGAACGCACTCTGCGACGTTTTTCCTCGCAAAATAAAAAACAAGCATCAGTTATGGTTACAAAAACTGTATCGACTACAGCCTGCCGGTCTTCGCTTCAGGCAGCCGAGAAGGGTGCTCGGAAACCACCAGAGGCCAGTCTCGAGAGGCTGGTTCTCTTAGATCGGGTTCTTCCGTTCAGCCTAGCACTCTCTCCCCGCATGTTCATGTGTAGGTTTATGGATGCGACTGTGGCTCCACTGAGGCTTCAGGGCATCCGTATACTGAATTACTTCGACGACTGGCTCTTATTGGCCCAGTCTCGAGGAATGGCAGTTCGGCATTGAGATGTCATCCTTGGCCAAAATTAGAATCGGGGGTTGAGACTCAACACTAAGAAAAATGTGTTGGAACCAGCTCAGAAGACTGCTCTTCTGGGCATGAAATGGAATTCGGTTACAACGCAGGCACGTATGTCTCCTGCTCGTATCGAATCCATCCTGGCCATGGTGTCCGGGATAAAGCTAGGCCAGGCCATCACTGTAAAGCAGTTTCAAAGACTGCTGGGCCTCATGATAGCGGCATCCAACATTATACATTTGGGCCTTCTACACATGAGGCCCCCTTCAGTGGTGGCTGAGAGCCAGGGGTTTTTCCCTCAAGAGGAATCTGTTCCGTATAATCAGAGTTACGCGCAGATGCCTTCGTTCTCTGGTAATTTGGAAGAAACCTTGGTTCCTATCCCAAAGGCCAGTGCTGGGAGCGTCATGTCGCCGGAAAACCGTTTCAACAGACGCCTCCCTCACTGGCTGGGGCGCGGTCATGGACGGCCGCTTTGCCAGGGGTCTGTGGCAGGACCATCATCATTCTTGGCATATAAACTGCCTAGAGATGTTGGCTGTGTTCAGGGCTTTGAGGAGCTTCCTCCCAGACATCAAAGGTTACCATGTCTTAGTACGATCAGACAATACGTCTGTGGTAGCTTATCTGAACCGACAAGGGGGACTCAGATCTCGCCCTCTGTGCAGACTGGCGCATTAGATTATTCTTTGGTCCCAGGGGAGAATACTCTCTATCAGAGCAATGTATATTCCGGGGGTTCAGAATCAGGGAGCAGACATCCTGTCGAGGCAGGGGCTGAGGCCCGGGGAATTGAGACTTCATCCAGATGTGGTGAAGTCAATATGGGAGAGGTTTGGACCATTGGAAGTGGATCTGTTTGCGTCTCGAGAGACGTCCCACTGTCCACTTTGGTTCTCCCTCACACATCCAGCCCCACTGAGGTTGGATGCCATGGTACAGGCCTGGCCGAGGCTTCGCCTGTACGCATTTCCCCCGATCGCTCTGCTCCCGGGAGTCCTGGAGAGGGTCCGTCAAGAGGGCATCAGTCTACTTCTGGTTGCCCCGAGGTGGCCGACCCGAGTATGGTTTTCAGACATATTATCACTCCTAATAGCTCCGCCATGGCAGATTCCTCTGAGGAGGGATCTGTTGTCCCAGGCGGAGGGCACAATCTTCCACCCTCACCCAAAGCTGTGGAAGCTGTGGGTCTGGCCTCTGAGGGGGTTCAGTACCTAAATGCTGGTCTATCAGCTGGAGTAGTTGAAACCATACTTAGCTCTAGGGCTCCATCTACTAGGAGATTATATGGCCTCAAGTGGAATGTGTTTTTCACTTGGTGTAGAGAACATGAGTTGGACCCAGTTAACTGCCCGGTGGCTTCAGTTCTGGAGTTCCTTCAAGATCGTTTCTCTGCGGGTCTCTCCTCTTCCACGCTTAAGGTGTACGTGGCTGCCATTGCGGCTTTCCACTCACCTTTAAGTGATGGGCCTTTGGGGAGGCACCAGTTGGTCATTCGTTTTCTCCGTGGTACTTGGAGGATGAGACCGGCAACCAGGTCCAGGGTTCCTGCCTGGGACCTGGCAATAGTTCTGGAAGGGTTGTCCCTGGCCCCCTTCGAACCTCTACAGTCGGCTTCGCCTGAGAACTTAACGCTGAAAATGTTTTTTCTCTTAGCTATTACCTCACTTAAGAGGGTGGAGATCTCCAAGCCCTGGTACACCAGCTTGCTTGGAGTTTGCCCCTGGCAGAGTAAAGCTTTTTTGCACCCAAATCCGGGCTACGTGCCTAAAGTATCGAATACGGCTAGGTCTCAGTTCTTCAGGTATTCCATCCTCCACCTCATGTGTCGGCAGAAGAAGAGAAGTTATTAATTAGTAATTAATTAGTTAATTATTAGTATGTTTTGGGTCACCTAAGAAGGGGCTCCCGGCATCCAAACAAACTATTAGTAATTGGATTGTTCAGGCTATTACTGAGGCTTACAAGGTGCGCGAATTGCCTTCACCTTTAGCCGTGAGGGCTCACTCAACTAGAAGCATTGCTTCTTCTAGGGCCCTTCTTTTGGGAGTTCCTCTACAGGAGATCTGTGAGGCAGCCGGTTGGGCTACTCCACATACTTTTATTAGGTTCTACAGTCTCCACCTTCCTAGTACGCCTGGCGCACACGTGCTCAGTCCTTGCTGAGTGCCTAGACAGTGCCTGAGTGCCTCCGGGACAGGCCTTTTCGGTGCGTGGCCTAGTGGGCATTCGTTCCCCAAAGAGTCGTTTTCAACGACGCAGTGCGAGTTCCCTCGAAAGGGAACGTCTCGGGTTATGACTATAACCCTTGTTCCCTGAGAAGGGAACGAGACACTGCGTCGTCCTGCCACGCCCCTCGAGGCCTGAGAGCGTCTTGCTTCATCGCTAGGCTAATGTGTGTTGTGCCGGCGTGGCTTTTATACATCCGGTTATGCCGTCACATGTTACGTCATGACGCAACACCAATCAGGATTGGAATAGTTTCATTCATACTTCAGAGGCGCACGCTTAGGGAGTGTCCCCAAAGAGTCGTTTTCAACGACGCAGTGTCTCGTTCCCTTCTCAGGGAACAAGGGTTATAGTCATAACCCGAGACGTTTTCTTCCAGTTGCGCTCCATTTTTCTGGCTGCTCTCTTAAGGGCCTGAGTGTGCTCGCTGTACCACGGCGTTGGACTATTTTCTTTAATCTTCTTTAAGCGCAACGGAGCAACTGCGTCTAAAGTGCTGGAAAAGAGAGAGTCAAATAAACCTAATAAGTACGTCACTTATTATGAAGAAGGTAATAAGTGACGTAACAATTGAGTCTTCCCGACATAACTAAAGCTTTCATTTTTTTTTTACCATAATTTCCAGCTCAGAATGAATAGTGATTTGAGGTGATGGAAAGGACATTTATTCTAATATAAGGCAACATGTATATCCACTGTTTGGCATTGTTAGACCAATAAATTAACTAGAAAAGAAAACAAAAAGGAGAAGAGAAGGACAAGGACACACTGACTTATTTTATTATGTTGATTGATTATTTTATTTGAATAAAAATGACATAAATGCTTAAAAACTGTAAAAACCTTTATAATCTAGCATTAATTCACAGTCCTTCCAATTTTTTTCTCTTTTCAAATTGCTCTTGTTACCTGTAATATGAACTGAGGTGCTGCATTTCCAGAACAAAGTATTGGGAATTCATTATGAAATCTGTTTTGTTTAACACCCAGGTTTAATGAAATGCAATTATGTGCAGCTACAGAACGTAAAGTGATTATTTACACATTCATCCCAGAAAGAATAATGTTTTCAGGGTAATTCATTCAAGGTTGAATTATGTTTTATGCAGGGTTGTATTATCTTTTGGCACAGTTCCCGCATTGTTCTACATGCTTTTTTCAACTCTGCCAAAATGAGTATTTTTCATTGTAAAATGAATGTGTCATTTAAAAATTTTCGTTATTTGGGTCACATTGCCACTAACAGCATGTGATATGTCTTGTAAAGCCTTAATGCTTCTTTTCCTGTTTTATTCAGACTTCAACTCCAATCAGGAATTACATCATTCTAATTAATTTCAATTTCATGCAGTTTAACAGTGCCAAAAAGCAGCATATTATTATCTAATTAATTTTGCTCACTTTGTTGAATGTGCTGTTTATTTGACTAATTTGGATGCAGTTTTATTTGTGTGTGTGTGTGTGTGTGTGTGTGTGTGTGTGTGTGTGTGTGTGTGTGTGTGCGTGCGTGTGTGTGTGTGTGTGTGTGTGTGTGCGTGCAGGCTTTATCACTTCACTAACTTTGTCAACATAAACCATGCTACATTATCTTAAATAATGAAGAAATATCCCCTAAGCGGTTGTAATACTAAACTTACATTTTTGGTTACCATTAGCTTAGATTTTGCCTTATTATCTCAGAACTTAATTTTAGAGGCAGTTCATTAAATTAAAAGGTAAAGAAAATCCAAATCAGCACTGTTGAGAGAGGTTTTGATGGGAATTATCTCAGCTCTCTTAGCTCAGTCCGTTAATTAAAACTGAGGGAGATGGATGATTAAAAATAAAAAGCTCATTACTCTAGCACTTGAGAATATAATTTAGTTCAAATTAATGTTTATAATATTTATTGAACTAGCATATATGACATTTAATGTGCAAACTCATTTGACTTGGAGCAAAGGCCTATGCTCCTTAGTCTATAGTCCTTGTGAACAGGAGCACCAGGCAGTGCTGCTGGCCAAGGGTCAGATTCCACTCGAACTGAAACCACACTTGTGTCCCTGGGACATTTACATTTAATCTTAGCAAATGCTTTTATCCAAAGCGACTTACAAATGAGTAGAAAATAAGCAATCAAATCAACAATAGGGCAACAATATGCAAGTGCCATGACAAGTCCCAGTTAGTCTAGCACAGTACATAGGGTCACAGTGATTTTCCCAAAAAAAAGTCATATTTAGTTATTAAGTTGATATTTAGTTGATCCTGGAACAACATTCCTGCCTGAAAATTTAATTAAAAGACATGAAGGTTAACATGTGTGGTCAACTATTCATAATGAATTGCCAGCAGCAATGCTCATTGGGAAAAGGGATATGAACACATACTGTATGCATTTAGTCATTTTGACATGTTGTCATTGATTAATAAGCCTATACGCCAGAATATTAATAATTTCCTTTCAATGTTATTTTCTATGTTCAAAAAAAATTTTTTTGAATGGCACTAAATGGTGCATATTTAAAGTCCCCATTATTTCAAGAAGCAGTTTGTCACTCCTGACATCTCATTCTCTCCAAATGATTATCTGGCTTGCTTTATTCGGAAATATGTAAGCCTTGTGTGTCATGTGGAAGCATTCTCCGGGCCGGCCCTATAACACTTGGTTGTAATGCCCTTTAAAAAGAAAATATAATTTATTTTAATATAAGTTAACCCCTGCTGCTTGTGGTCTTCGGGATTTATCAGTAGAACCATTTGACTTAATTATTGGCTGGTCTAACAAAAGCCTAAAGCAATAACTGTGTCATACATTGAGATATCACAACCTTTCTTCCAGTGTTTAGTAGAACAAATGTTTTACTGTTCTGTAACGCCGCACTGGATCTTCATAATGAGTGTAACACATTCAAGTTAAAGTGGCTGTATGTAAGAATCTACCACCAAAGTTACAATACTGTGAAAAGTTTTAGGCACTTGTGTAAAAATGCTGCAAAGTGATCCTCAAAAAATAATGTCATAAATAGATTTTATTTATAAATTAACTTTTATTAACTAAATCAAAACATTAGTTGGTGTGACCACCCTTTGCATTTAAAACAGCTTTTGTTCCGGGTACACTTGCACATTTAGTTCCTCATCAGTCGGTCAGTTGACGCCACGTCGAGACCGACGAATAGGAATCTCGCTAGAGAGGCCAATCTACTTCGAGTCAAACTAAAAGAGGCAATGCACATTGCCGTGCAATCATTTGCATCAGCTGTTCAGCCACACAGTGTGGGTCATGATCCTCAAGTTCTTCAGGAACTTCGTGCTGCGACGAACTTGCGCTTCGTGCAACGAAGGTGACCGCGGGGTCAGTGGGTCGTGCGATGTTCACTTTGGTGGTCCAGGAACGCCGCCATCTCTGGCTGTGTCTGGCTGACATGAGGGAGACCGACAAAGTCAGGTTCCCTAACTTCCCCGTGTCCCAGACCGGCCTCTTTGGCGACGCGGTCGAGAACTTCGCCCAGCAGTTCTCGGCTGTACAACAGTAGACTGAGGCGATTAAGCACATCCTGCTCCGGCGGTCAGTGGTAAATCCTGTGTTTCCTTTTGTTTGTGTTCCACTGCTGGCTTCAAGACCAGCAGTACCCAAATTTTCAATAAAAGGGCAGTTTCTTCCATCTCTGGGTCCGAAGAGGGCCCGGAGAGCAGTAGGTGGAGAGAATCCTCACCACTCTCATCCGCCTCTTCTATCGCCAGGGGGCAGCAGCGTGCAGTTCGAGAACGCAACCAAGCCTCCTCCTGCGCCTCCTGCCCCGTGGAACCAGATAAGTGTTGCACAGCACACTCAGACCCCACTACGGGCCGCCTCCCAGAGAGAGCCCCCCGAGCCACGTCCCTGCGTTCCACCTCGCTGCCCCACTGCGGGTGCAACTACTGTCCTTATGGTCCCGCTTGTACGGTCTCTGCGAGACTGGTTAGCGCACCCCAGTCCGTTTTTGAATGCATCCGTCCCCGAGATTGGTTTGCAGCAATCGACCTGAAGGACGTGTACTTTCATGTCTCGATTCTCCCTCGACACAGGCCGTTTCTGTGCTTTGTGTTCGAGGGTCGAGCATATCAGTACAAGGTCCTGCCCTTCGGGCTGTCCCTGTCTCCCCGTGTCTTCACAAAAGTCACGGAGGGGGCCCTTGTTCCCATGAGAGAAGAGGGCGTTCGTATCCTCAACTCTCTCAACGACTGGCTCATACTAGCACACTAGAGAGAGATCAGTTATGGGAATACAGGGACCTCGTGCTCAGGCACCTCAGCCAGTTGGGTCTTCAGGTCAACTGGGAAAGAACAAACTCTCCCCCGTGCAGAGGATCTCTTTTCTCGGTATGGAGTTGGATTCGGTCGCACAGACAGCGCGCCTCACAGAGGAACACGCTCGGTCGGTGCTAAACTGCGTGAATACGTTCAAAGGAAGGACAGCGGTCCCACTGAAATTCTTTCAGAGGCTCCTGGGGCATATGGCAGTGGCAGTGGCAGCAGCGTTAACACCACTCGGGCAGCTCCATATGAGACCGCATCAGCCTGTGCTTATATACCTGCGCTGTGTGGCTGAACAGCTGATGCAAATGATTGCATGCCAATGTGCATTGGCTCGTTTAGTTTCACTCGAAGTAGATTGGCCTCTCTAGTGAGATTCCTATTCGTCGGTCTCGATGTGGTGTCTCCGTTCCCTCGTTCAGGGAAAGAGGGTACCATATGTAACCAAGACGTTTTTTAGCTTTGCAGGAAGGTTTCTTCAAACATCTTGGAGACGTTACCACAGTTCTTCTGGATTTAGTCTGTCTCAGTCTGCAGGCCGGATGAATGGCTCCCCGGCCTGAGTCGGGCGGTGGGGGTATGTGTGGGGGAGGTGTGGTTTAGCCAGGTCGGCAACAGGAGAGCCGGGAGATATGGGGTGGGTGAGCGAGTTAAGTGTGAATGACAAACACCTGTGTCTTGTTTCAGTAATTGGCGTGGAGAAACTGGATAAAAGCCACCGGGAAACGAGACCAGAGATGAGAGACACCAACGGAGGACTCATGTGTACGTGTGTGTGTGAGCTCGGAAGCCCTGAGAAAGCTGCAGGAGGAAAAGTGATCGTTGATTTTGGTGGACTGAGTTTTTATGTTTCAGCACAGTGAGCGCGACTTTGTTTTGATCTTTTGAAAACGTCAATAAACACACACGGTCTCCTTTGTTTGTTTCCTCCATTGTGCTTTTAGACCAGGATAGGAGTATGGCGGCTTAGAAGCCTTATTATATAAGTAGTTATCCCTGTAGGATATGGTATGCGGCGGGCTGGTCCTCTCCACTCACATTCATAAGGGTTTACAACTTCGACCTGGGCGCTTTGCCAGGTTCACAGGTGCTCTTGTCTCAGTTGTGCTCTCAGTATTCACACAGACAGGTTCTTGTTCGAAAGGGGTGTAGGGCATTCTTGTTCCCAAAGCGTCATCGACACATCGCGAGTTCCCTCGAAAGGGAACGTCTCAGGTTACGACTGTAACCCTAGTTTCCTGAGAAGGGAACGAGACGATGCCTCACTTTGCCATACTTCCTACATCCCTGTGATCGACTTGCTTCGACCTTTTTCGAAGCTAGCGCGGTTCTAAACCTGATGTGCTTTTATCCTTTCCTGGTCATGACGTCACCCACCCGTGA
This sequence comes from Tiaroga cobitis, assembly GCA_030578255.1. NCBI lineage: Eukaryota > Metazoa > Chordata > Actinopteri > Cypriniformes > Leuciscidae > Tiaroga > Tiaroga cobitis. Next base: position 23,431,666 of record CM060604.1, on the reverse strand, counting down.
CGCTCACTCTCGCCGTTGGACTAGTTGACATAAGTGCTTCAGATGCAATCACGCAGGAGCGTCCCCAAAACGTCATTGACGCATCGTGAATTCCCTTCTCAGGGAACTAGGGTTACAGTCGTAACCTGAGACGTTTTGTTGACTCAGTGGGCCAATATTAATCACTGCGTGGATTTAGAGTGTGCATTAAGTGTACTGTGCTTTGGCATTTTTCAGACCTGGGACAGTCTTGTGCATTTACTTCCTGTTGTGAGTACCATCTTTTAAGTGGCCAAGACCGCAAGCGTGTGTATTTGAACAGGCCCATTCTCTACTGTACTTGCCTGTCTGAGAAGTGTGTGTGTGTGAACAGGCTCCTACGGAGGCCGGGAAATCCCCTGTAGGATAAAAAAAAAGCCTATCCAATCCCTGCCAAACAGTGACCACAGTTTTACAATTCGTCCCCTTAGTTTATAAACTGTACTCACATATTATTAAATTGTTCCCTTGGTTTAATCAATCGCGCCCACGGATTAATAAACCATACCAACGAATTTCCAATCCTTGGTTCAGATTTGTAAACGTACCTTCGTTTTTTTTTTTTTTTATTCATACCTACAAATTCATAATTTGGTGCGCTTTCGCAATCTGTTCCAACAGTTTTGCAAACTCACGGATTTGAGGCCCATCCCTCATTTTAGAAATATGTGCCGACTGATTTGACGATGCTCACCCATTGGCGGAGCATGTGTAAGGCTGGGCAAGGCTTAACCTTCCCCTGGCCAAGAACTTCTCAACATATTAACAGGTTTTAATGCTTATGAAACAGCTGCTTTGTGTCCAGTCCTGTGTAATGAGGTATTTCTGAAGTCAGCTGAAAGCCTGCCAAGCACCCTTTCACTTTGATGCATGGCAAATAATAGAGGCTAACCCATCAGTTTATTTTATGGGTTTGGTGATGATGATGATGATGATGATGATAACATGATGGTGATTTCATAATAGGTTGGAGGTGCTGTTCCCTTGTTCAATTGCCGTTTCATTGTTTGGTCAATTCATTGCTGATGTACTGGTAAATTAGTTTTTCCCTGTTCATTTGAAGTTTCATGATACTTTTTTCCTTTTTCTTTTTTGGCAGTGAGGTACCCCTTTAAATTAAATTTAAGATAGCAAACACTTTTCATACATTTACTTGAAAAACGAATCGAAGTCATATATTTAGACACTTTCTGGTTATCAGAAATGACTGGATCATGCCCATAGTTAATGTGATGAACCACCTGTGGTTACTTTAATAGGACACCTGTGTGAATTTCAAGAAACCTGCCTTCACTAACATCCACAACAACAACAAAAATCACATTCAGAACAGCTGATTTAAGGTAATATCGAAAAGGTTCATACAGTTAGTTTTTTTTTTTTTTTTTCAGAAAATGTCTACCGGTATTTTGTATGTAATGCAATGACATTTAGATCCATAATTGTCCAGCTACACTTTGGACCACTATATATCCAGACACATTGTGTGCAAGTCTAAAAATACACAGTGATAAATTATGTCTGCTGCTGTTTCTAAATAATGTAATGTCTGGTTTAAGAACACTACATCCAAAAACTTTAGTGTGGACCAACTTCATTTATCAAACACAAATAAAAGGCATGAGATGAACAAAAAGAAGGCTTCAAATGATCTCACAGAGAATTAATGTCACCTTATGATTTTTTACGAATTTCTGAATCACCAGTTCTACCAGAAAGACTCGGGAGATAGAATGATGTAACAAAGCATTAATTTATTGACAGCCCAGCAAGCAATTATTTATAAAGTTCGTTGTCTCTAGTGCATAATCCAAGGGTAGCGAATCTGCATTTCCTGCCTGAAGACGGACGAAGGCAGGGGTGCAGTCGTTTTTTTAATGTTATTGTTTTATCGATATAATGAATTATATTAGTATAGTTAGTTATAAAACCCGGGAAGTATCTTGTTGTAGTCCCATTTGAGTCGTTTTTGTAGGCATTGAACTTCCTGATTTTTAAAAGACTATATCTCTGCTTACGTTGAACTTTCATTGCAGCAACTTTGCAGATACTGTTCATGCACCAACAACAACATTAAACACTATTTAAAATGAAAAAAGTGAAATCGCAATCAACCACCCCTTTAAGACATGATTGGATAGATGTGAAGGTAATAAGTGATGTAGTAATTGAGTCTTCCTGGCAGAACTTATGCTAAAGCTTTCATTTTTTCCTAACTGTTGAATGAAAAATTGAGAACATTACACTTTTTGCTGGAATTTCTATACTTTGTTGCAGATTATATTAATGAAGCAAATGGCAGATAGTTCTGAAGCCTCTAGATTACAGTTGCCATGAAACAGAAGTTGCAAAAGTATTTTCTTCTCTATTGTAATGAAAAAAATTAAGGCTGGACTTGATTTTGTCCAATGTGAATTGATTGGATCATTTTGCTATTGCTGTGATGTCATGTGAGTGACATGTTGTCCCGTTCTCGTGCCAGTAAACATGTCATCAGAGACGAGATGTCATTGCAAGAGAGAGGGGAAGTTATTCTGATTAAAGATTAAGAGAGTAATTAAATAAATAAACAAATTATGTCCACGGATAAATAATTTATAACAAATACAGCAATATTCCGTAAAAAATAAGAGAATGGTCCATTTTGATTTCATGGTGACCTTAAAGAAATGTTATTAACATCTACCCAGGAGAACCTTATTGTTCTGAATTTCCAGTTCTTCTTCTCGAATGTTCAATTGAATAATCTCATTTTGAGATCATAAGTAGTCTTATTCTTTTTCATAAGTATACTTTCACGTGGCATTGTAGAGAATTTTCCAAGCCGTTCTGCAAACAATGTTAGATTGCATTAGAGATGAATGCCTCACAGTGTGTAAACCACAATGGTTTTATGTGCTCCAGTTCACACAAAAAGGAACTGCAAATATCCTTGTGTTAAGATCTTAAATAATTAATGTTTGTGTTTACCTACTGAGTAACACTATTCATGCCCAGCATTGTATTTTAGGTCAGAGTTGAAAAATGAATAAAACATTGTAATATTTTCATTTGATAAGAACTGTGTGTTCTCTCCACCACGATGAAAGGACAAGTGTGTTTTCCCCTGCTGTGCTGGTTCCTCCACTGTGCAGAAACTAGACAAATATTGGCTTTGAAATCTGCAAAGCATGGTGAAATTAAAGAAGAGGTGTGGAGAAGGAGCTCTACATGTTTGTTTTGATTTCATGAATACAGCACTTGTTCCTGTGAAACAAAACAAATGAAAAAAAAAAGAAAGTAATGTGTTTTTGTTTGTAATGTGGCTTTCAAAAGAATTTGAACTTACCTGTTTCAATGCACATTACTTGGTTTAACCAATTTGTTTAAGTTTTGTTGATGTTCTATTCTCATTTGCTTGCTTTCGGAGAGCTAGATTGAATATATATTTAAAATAAATACTATTATAAATATTATTATGCCCCAAGTATGGATGGTGCGAGGATCCTCTTGGAATTGCTCTGTTTATTGTTGTTAAAATCATTAGTTTTTTTTAATATATTTTTTTATGTTAATAATAATTATTAAAATAAATAAATAAATTAATAAATAAATAAATATTGATTGTCAGCATGTCTGTCAATATCCAACATAAACAAAATTCTTCTAGCATACCTTGTTTAATTCAATGGTACGTCAGATATTGAACATTTATGACTAGCTGCACAACACTGTGATATATTCCCTTTCACAGTTTCAGTTCACTTACCAGACTGATAGAAATGTTATTGTTTTCACGGTAAATGTGGAGAATTAAAGGAGGAATTCCAAAGGAAAGCATTTAACTATGAAATAACAGCAAAGTAATTGCATTTCACACTTGTTTCTTGCGTATGCCCGGAAAAAGGCTCCATCGCAGTTTAGGCTTCAAGATAAGGGGCAGGTTTGAAATCCTCGGGAGCCTAACACAACATGGCTTTATGAAACCCCTCTCCATAGCCGGACACAAAATGTAAATGTTGCTAACTCAATTATGTTTTCTGCTCTGTGGAATAGTAATCCATTGTTCCTTCAGCTGTCCAATGGCTTCATGCTGGACTGAGAATTGCTGATAGCAGAATCTTGACTCTGCAGACAGACACTCTACATGCATGCACACAAATACAAGGACCTTATTTCCATCGCCTAAACACACAAAAAAAAAACAGTTGGCTTTCTCAAACTGCTTAGCTCTGAACTTGAGCAGGTTCACAGTTGAGTCTCTCTGATGGTGAACACTCAATAGCAGCACTCTCGAGCCCTGAAGGGAAGGCAAGTTCACATTGTCCACAGACACACAGGTCTGTGTGCAGAAGGTCTACAAGATGCTTAACCTCTCCACTGCTCCACTGAAGGAAAATAATCACCTCAACATTCATCCAGAATACTTAAAATGTGGAAATGTGCCATTGTTACCTTAAGGAATCATGTCTAATAGACCTGTACAAGAATATAAATTGCCGTCTTTGTTCGTGGGACTGCAAATGTTTTTGAGCCAATTTCTTGAGCTTTAAATACCATGTGACTAATCACTCTGAAGCTGTAGAATATCATCGACAACACTGATTGGCTAATCGCACCACAAAAACATTAACAATCACAAGACCCTCGTGATCTTGAGCCTTGATATCAAAGTTGTATTATATTATATAACTATTACCATAATTTTATTTAGAATTTTGTTAATTTCAAGGCAAGACATTATAGGCAAACCCATTGTTTTTTCCATGCGCTGTAAATTTTGAGATTTTGGCCAATTTTGCTTCCATAATATTTATGCTTTCAAACTAGTGGAAAGAAAACACAAAATACACATTTAAGTGTTTATTTTATTACACTTTATCTATTTGCATCTTCAATTGCAATATATATCTTTAAAGTCAGTTTTCTCAAAATTAGTCTTCTTTTCATCCTGCATAAGTCAGAAATCTCCACTTCAACAGCATTTAGAAGATATTTTTAAGCATTTAAACTGAAGATACCGTTTTATTCCTGTATACATTCTGGTTTTCACAGAGGGGTTTGTTCAAATATCATCTGATTGGTAACATTTTATAACATTTTATTCCTAACATAATTTTTAATTAGAAAATGCCCATTTGCATATTTAAACAACATTTGAGAAACAACTTATACAAATCAACTGGGGAAACATGGTGAGATCTAGTATTAGTTCATTTTTTAACCTATAGTGTTGTCTTACTAATTAAAAAAGGTATTGCTCATATTGTTCATTTCATAATTTTAAGAACCATTTAAAAATAGGGAGGGGGCATGGGGGGTCAAGCATCGACAATTTTTTTTTATGAATGCAGTTAATTTTTAATGGCTGCCTGTCAATGAAAAAAGGTTATTTTTGAGAACCAGTGAAGTATGTAGTTACCAGCATATACCAGCAGGGGCTTAGTGAATCATGCTAACCAGCCAAACATTGATCCTTGACCTTTAAAAAAAAAAAAAAAAAAAATTCTCATTGGTGGAACCTAAAGGGGTCAGGTTGATTCAACCATATTAAATAATATTTTTGTCATCAATAAAACTGCACAAAGCTAATTTTTAGCAATCCTGGCAAAACAGAAAGATGGTTATTACTAAACTCAATGTATTCCTTTTTGGCAAAAAATTACCATCAATTGTATTTCACAAGTAGTGGTTCCTTTATATTGCCAATGTCTTGTGGATTCTCAGATGGGGGGTGGCTACTCTGGCTCATCCTTTAAGATCGTATTTAATCTGTTCAAGTTCATTAAGATGAAGGCTATGGGAAAGAGATGCCACAGAAAAGAGGTGGTGGGGGTTCTCAAAGGCATGCCTGATCCCTCGTCAAGCTCGTGCAGAGACATGCGTAATTACTTAAGCTTTCACCGGTTTAAAGACACTTCTCGCTGAATGTCCAGAAATAACCATCCGTGGGCACGTAAGCAGGTCAATGCAAACAATCTCCGGTTTGCTCTGAAATAGCATCGCGTGATTCTGTTTAAAGTATGCATTGGAAATGGATGAATCACATTGTGATACGCTCATGTATACGAATGTGCATGATAAGTGTTTCTAGGGTAGAAAAAAAAAGATATGAGTTGTCAAAGCTCATTGTGTGATGTGCTGGAATTTGGAATGCTTCGATAGCAGCAAACAGGATGCATATCAGTATGTGTTAAGACCACCAGTGGGATCATTCCAAAAATGAATGGATATTCTGTCTCTATGGAGGGTGTCCATCAAAAACACTGAGGTTTTATTATTCCTGGGAGTGGGATATGTTAAAATAACACTGAAATAGTGTTTCGTTAAGTAATTGATTATCCATGTAGCATGATGGTACATATTCATGTGACCATAATTGTCTTGTAATGTCAGTGTTAAGGAAGCCCCTGAATCTTTGGCTTTTCAAAGTTTTTATAAAATATAAGTCCTTAAAGGGATAGTTTACCCAAACATCATTTACTCACCCTCAAGTTGTTTCAAACCAGTATGTGTTCCCACATTCTTCAAAATATCTTCTATGTGTTCAGCAGAAAAAAAAAAATAATTCATACAGGTTTAGAATAACTTGGGAGTTAAGAGTGAATCAAAATGTAGTAGCAACACAAGTTTTAAAAAGTATATAAATTGAAGTGTTGTTTTCGGGCCAATGTCTTTTTAAATTCATAATTATCAGAAGGTATCATTTTAAGTTAAGTACTTATCTATCTGGTGCAAAACAATGAGAATATTGATTAAAGTCACAACATTAAGCTTAAATAGATTACATTAAATCCCACCAATGAAACTGACCAGTTATTTGGCTAACATTATCAAAAACCCTGTGTGGCACGCATCATCTGAAAAGGAAAGTTGTTGATTTTTTTCCCACCACTGGAACTGTATGGCCTTGTGGGTAGCCCTCAGACCTGTGGTGCAGTTGCATTGTGGGCAACATGAGTTTGAGTCACACTGAAGTCTTTTCCAGATCATGTTTCCTTCTCTCCTTTCCCATTGCTTCATTGTCCTATTGTCCTATCTAATAAATGCAGAAATGGCAAATAACATAAAAAAGATTGTGCACCAATGAATTGTTCACAAAAACCCATAAACATGCAATGAAAATGTAAATAGGGGTTATTTTGATTACATGTTGACTTTTAAAGCAGATGAGCTACTGTCACGCTGCTGAAAAAAGGAAAATTAATAGCGTCGCTATGTCCCTAAAGCTGTTTAATGTTGCTTTTAATGAACCTCCAAGTCTTATCCAACATTAAAAGACAATAATAGTAAAGGAATGGACTATTAAAGGAAGTCAGTTTATCTATTTCTTCTCTTCTTGCTTTTAAGGAAGCGTAACTCTTGTTCCCTTTCGTTGTCACTCCGAGTTACGTCGGATGACAACGAATGGGGTTTTGCTTAGAAAGCCTATCGACTTCGAGTATTACAAAACGAGCCAATGGCATAGAAATGCCATGGGTCTGCGGAATTTGCATGGTGCAACTCTGCCCCACTTCGTGGGTATAAAAGGAGGACGCCGGCAATATGCAGATATATTTTCGCTTCGGAGCCAAGAGTTTCTCTTAACTCCACAGCCATTTCTGATCTGCTGATTTGTGCAGCGATCTGCCTGAGTGTTTTTCTCCCTGCTCGCTTCAGCATCCGCAGAGTTTTTCCCTCTCACAAAAGAGCTCGCACGCGGCACGTCTTTTTAAAGGTTTTCTGGTTGCGGTCGATTCATTTCTGACTCTGATGGGCACATTCTCTGTTCTGCGTGTTTGGGCATTGATCACGCTAGAGCAGCGCTTGTGGGTGACTCATGTTCTCTCTGCGGGAACATGAGCATCGTGTCATTACGGTTGAGACTCAATGATCTCGTTAGAGAGAGAGTCCCCTCATCCACACCCCGATCTACACCCTCCACGAGAGGTGGTACTTGGGCTGGTGGCCAGGGTGACCTGAGGGTGAGAGTGTGGAACAAAACGCCGACTGTTTGTCCGTGTACCACGCCCCCCTCTTCAGTGACGCAACCTGCGAGTGTTCAGGGGATTCCCCCGGGTCTATTTTCGGATGCCCCGCGAGTTTCCCTTGACGCTCCAGATTCGGATCTGATGTCCATCGCAGCATCACAGGGCGGGCTGGAATCTTCAGTAAGTGAAGATTCGATAGTACTGCCACCTTCAGGTGTGCATATGGCATTTGTCGAGTCTGAACCAGAGATGACGGCCATGCTTTCCTGGGCGGCCGTGAGCATCGGTTTAGAGTGGAACCCTCCACCCTGTCCCGAGCGCTCGCGGCTGGACGATTGGTCTTTGGGTGCGGCCGCCAACCCTCGTCCACAGCCAACCCCAATACTTTTCTTCCCGGACATGCATGATTAGATCTCGAAGTCCTAGAAGACTCCATGTCTTCTTGGGACTGCTCGTTGATCTCATCCGCCTTTCCTCCCCTCGACGGGGCCGTTGCCCATGGGTACACTGGGGTTCCCCCGGCTCTGTTGCGATGCTACTGTGTCCTCAAAGTGCTTCTCGGCGCGACCCTAAGCACCCGTCCGAAGCCTGTAGTTTTTCGTCTACGCTTGTGGTGAAATCCTATAGAGCCGCAGGACAGGCAGCCGCCTCACTGCATGCCATGGCCATTCTGCTGGTCTACCAGGCCGAGATGCTCAGGGACATGCACGAGGGCAGGACTGACCCAGGGCTCTTTAATGAGCTCGCCGGGCTAAGCGGCGCTCCTGAGATGGGACTCAGTTCTTTCCAGGAGGTGGTAGCAGGCCCACTCCTTCCCCCGGTGGAGGGCCGGGGGAGAGTCCTCTTTTCTCAGAAAGAACTGACTCTCCCGTCTCTGAGCACAGAGTTCTCGGATGACACGGTGCGCCGCCCTCGAGCCGTGCACCCCTCGTCCTCCTCTGTTTCAGAGTCAGATGACAGTGCCTGCCGTCCCCGGACCGTACCGCTCTCATCCCCCTCTGTCGCCAGACCCCTGGCAGAGCAGGCCCCCGTGGAACGCTGGTCCTTCCCTGGCCTCCTCTGTCAGGGTGCGGATGATGACCGTGCCCCCACACCAGGCCTCTATGCCGTCCACTTCCGGGCCGGTCACTCCGCTTCGCTGCCCCACCGAGGGGACGTCTGTGGTTCGTCTGTCCCGCTGGGTCGCACGAACTATCAGGCTCGGCTACGCGATTCAGTTCACGCGGTCTCCTCCCCGCTACAGGAGAGTCCGCTTCACTATGGTCGGTGGCAATGCCCCTGTCATGAGAGCAGAGGTTGCTACCCTACTGGCGAAGGGTGCGATCGAGACTGTCCTTCCAGCCGAAATGAGGTCCGGCTTCTACAGCCCCTACTTCATTGTCCCGAAGAAATCCGGTGGGTTACGGCCAATCCTGGACCTGCGCGTTCTGAACCGCTCTCTTCACAGGCTGCCCGTTCAAGATGCTCACAGCCAAACGCATTTTCGAATGTGTGCGGCCCCAGGATTGGTTTGCAGCGATCGACCTGAAGGATGCATAGTTCCATGTCTCTATTCTCCCTCGACACAGACCGTTCCTACTGTTTGCTTTCGAGGGGCAGGCATACCAGTACGCGGTTCTCCCTTTTGGGCTAGCCCTGTCTCCTCGCGTCTTTACGAAGGTCGTCGAGGCAGCCCTTGTTCCCCTTCGGGAGCACGGCGTTCGCATTATGAACTATCTCGACGACTGGATGTTACTAGCTCACTCTCGAGACCAGGTTTGCGAACACAGGGACCTAATGCTCCGGCACCTAGCTCGTCTGGGCCTTCGGGTCAACTGGGAGAAGAGCAAACTCTGCCCTGTGCAGAGGATCTCTTTTCTCGGTCTGGAAATCGACTCGGTCGCCATGTCGCAGCTTACGAGCGAGCGCGCACAGTCACTGCTGACTTGCCCGAGACAATTCGAGGGCAAGAGTGCGGTTCCACTGAAACTATTCCAGATGCTCCTGGGGCATATGGCATCTGCAGCCGCGGCAACGCCGCTCGGATTGCTTCATATGAGACCGCTTCAGCTTTAGCTTCGCGACCGAGTCCCGAGGTGGGCATGTCAACACGGCACCCTCTGAGTGCCAGTTACTCCGACCTGCTGTCAGACCTTCTCCCCGTGGTCGAACCTCAGTTTTCTACGGGCTGGAGTGCCCCTGGAATGAGCTTCCCGGCATGTTGTTGTCTCAACAGATGCCTCCACCACGGGTTGGGGCGCCATGTGCAATGGACATGCTGCCGCGGGCTCCTGGACAGGACCCCAGCGCCTTTGGCATGTCAGTTGCCTCAAATTGCTGGCAGTACGTCTTGCTCTGCATCGCTTCCGGGCGTTGCTCAGGGGTCAACACGTACTAGTCCGATCAGACAATACCGCCACTGTAGCGTACATCAACCATCAAGGTGGTCTACGCTCCCGCCGTATGTCGCAACTCGCCCGCCACCTCCTCATATGGAGTCAGAAGCATCTGAGGTCACTTCGAGACATTTATATTCCCGGAGCCCAGAACTGTGCAGCCGACGAGCTCTCAGACCCTGCGCAAAGTCAGGGAGCACGAGGAGCAGGTCATTTTGGTCGCGCCGCACTGGCCCAACCGGGCCTGGTTCTCCGAACTTGTACTCCTCGCGACAGCACCTCCCTGGCCAATTCCTCTGAGGAAGGACCTCCTTTCTCAGGGACGGGGCACCCTATGACACCCTCATCCCGATCTTTGGAACCTCTACGTGTGGCTCCTGGACGGGACGAGGCAGGTTTGAGTACCCTGCCACCTGTGGTGGCGGCTACCATCACTTCCGCTAGAGCATCGTCCACGAGACACGTCTATGCATTGAAGTGGAACCTCTTCGTCAACTGGTGCTCTTCTCGCCGAGAAGACCCCCAGAGATGTTCGATCGGTGTCGTGCTTTCCTTCCTTCAAGATGGGTTGGAGTGAAGGCTGTCTCCCTCCACCCTCAAAGTATACGTTTCCGCTATTGCCGCACACCATGATAAAGTGTAAGGTAAGTCAGTAGGGAAGTACGACCTGATCGTCAGGTTCCTGAGAGGAGCGAGGAGACTTAATCGTCCTCGCCCTCCTCTCGTTCCCTCTTGGGACCTCTCAGTGGTTTTAACTGCCCTGCAGAGTGCTCCCTTTGAGCCTCTGCAATCAGTGGAGATTAAATTCCTGTCTATGAAGACAGCTGTGCTGGTTGCACTGGCCTCCATCAAGAGGGTAGGAGACCTGCACGCATTCTCCGTTGACGAAGCATGCCTGGAATTCGGGCCGGCTTACTCTGATCCTGAGACCCCGGCCTGGATATATGCCCAAGGTTCCGACCACTCCCTTCCGGGACCAGGTGGTGAACATGCAAGCGCTGCCCCTGGAGGAGGCAGATCCAGCCTTGGCACTGCTCTGTCCAGTACGCACTCTCCGTGCTTACGTAGACAGGACGCAGTGTTTCAGGACCTCAGATCAGCTCTTTGTCTGTTATGGTGGGAAGCTGAAGGGAAAGGCTCTCTCCAAGCAAAGGTTGTCTCACTGGATAGTGGACGCCATTGCTTAGGCATACCAGCAGCATGGTCGACCGTGCCCCCTTGGTGTGACTGCCCACTCCACCCGGAGTGTGGCGTCCTCTTGGGCTTTAGCGCATGGCGCCTCGCTAACAGACATCTGCAGGCTGGGCGACACCCAACACATTCGCCAGATTCTACAATCTCCGAGTGGAGCCTGTGTCCTCTCATGTACTCGCTTCAGCCAGCTAGTACCGGACCCGCTCAGGTGTCTTTGCTTGCTCTCCATTCCACTCCACGGACTGGATACGCGCGATATTTTCCTCAGGTGAGCTTCCTCCTCAAGCCCTGAGTTCCTCCAGCACTGCTGACGTCGACGCCAGTGTCTATTGCCTGTGCGTTGGCTAGGTGCCTCCGTGTGCATGGTCCCCCCTCTGGGCGACCCCCACATTTGTATTTCCACTGTAAGCCTCTCTGAGCATGTGTCTTTCCCTCGGCAAGCCACCTTGCCACCCCTGGGGTTGAAATATTCCACCTGCAGCTGGACACCCCAGTGTTCTCCATATGCATCCCTCTAGGTCATATGTGTATTCTCTAAGTACTCTCTAAGTGTATTCCTCCCCCCCCCCCCGGGGATCGCCTGAGCTCAGTCTTGGCTCCTCAGCGAAGAAACATATTTGCGGAGTTGCGCCATGCAAATTCCGCAGACCCATAGCATTTCTTTGCCATTGGCTCGTTTTGTAATGCTCAAAGTCGATAGGCTTTCTAAGCGAAACCCCGTTCGTCGTCATCCGACGTAACGTCTCCGTTCCCTACTCAGGGAACGAGGGTTACATACGTAACCGAGATGTTTTCATCTCAGTTTATTAATATTGAAAAGTTAAAGGACAAGCAAATATGTTCAATTTCTTTGCTTTTTTATGTTGTAAACAAGAAAGTAAGTACTGTGTTGAACATCATTGATATGACATTATAAAGGTGGTTTAAAGCAGTATACTGAACTTGATCTATACGCCAAAATATGGATAAGTTGTTTAGTAACTTAATTCTAAACGTTTTTAGAATTTACAATTTAGTTCACATTGCATAAGATATGCATATGTTACGGTGACCCCTTAAAGGAATAGTTCACTCAAAAAAAAGAAAAGAAAAGAAATGCTGTCATAATTTACTCACCCTCAAATATCTCTATAACTATTACAATTTTTAGGTGAACTATCCCTTTAAGAGCTTGCCTACATTTAATTTGTAAAGTAATCTTAAAGGGACGATTCACACAAAAATTAAAATTCTGTCATCATTAACTCACCCTAAAGTTGTTCCAAACCTGTATACATTTCTTTCTTCTGCATGGTAAACACAACGAAAGCTATTTTGAAGGATGTTTGAAACAAAACAGTTGTGGGACACCATTGACTTCCATTGTATTATTTGGTTACAAACATTCTTCAAAATAGCTTTCTTTGTGTTCAGCAGAAGAAAGGAATTCATACAGGTTTGGAACAACTTTAGGGAGAGCAAATGATGACAGAATTTTTTTTTTGGGGTGAACTGTCCCTAAAAATCTATGGTGGAAAGACATTTGCTTTCAAATTAGAGAAATACTGTTTTCAACATTATTTGCCCTGCAATGGCTATCTGACAATATAACCAAGGTTACCAAGAAATAAATATACTTAAGTACAATAAACAAAGTTTAAAGTATTATTTTGCAATGCATTATTTGATAATAATGTAAAAATAACTTAACCTAAAAAAAATATATATATATGATAAAGATCATAAAATGACATTGTTGAGCACTTATCAGCTTTAAGGGCTATTAATCTGCTCACTTGGCACCTTGTTTTTCATGTATGACAGTGTCTGCATTGGTTTGTTGCATTCATTTTATAATGTCCTGAAAAAAATGTGTACCTGCTGCATATAAAATAAAAACATTATGAACTTGTAAACACTGAGAAAAAGCAAGATATTTGCAATGCACCCTATCAAAAAAGCAACAGGTACAAGAAATACAGACAGCTGTATTCAGGTTATAAATATCGGTTATAAATAGTTGTTTCTGGAAGGAGCTGAAATGTTTATTTGTTTTTTGTTTACAGTGTCCTTTCTGTGTTTTCATACCAAATCTACTTTTACTCGGTTGTTGTTTGTCATTAAAGGAGATGGCTTGCTTTTGATCCGATCTGCAGCATCATTTGAACTCTCTGGAAAGAACATCTTCGCAGTGCAGAGTGAGACGATAATTTTTTTGTACTCTCTTCTGAAGTTCTGGTTCAGCAGTCCATAGACTATGGCATTAAGGCAGCTGTTGAAATAGGCCATAAAATAACTGGATACAAAAAACCACTCCGGGATGAGAGGCGCAACCCGCCCGGGGTCTATGGCGACCGCCAAGCCGATGAAATTGAGAGGGGCCCAGCAGACGGCAAAAAGAACAAACACCACGAACATGGTGACGAAGTTCCTTATGTCGTGTGGCGTGAGTTTGGGCCGAAACTCGGGTTTGACGCGTCTCCTCACCTGGATCACCAAGATCCAGATCCGCAGGTAGCAGTACGTCACAATCATGATTGGAAGAAAGAAATGGAAGAAAACCACAGAGATGGTGTACGCTGAGCTGGCCGACTGCACAAACGTACATGAGTAGACCCTGGGGTCATACTGCAGGGAGCCTACGTAAAAGTTTGGCACTATAGCGACCACAGTCAGTATCCAGATGAGAACGACGTAACAAAGAGAGTTCTTGTCGCTGTATAGCTTGTCATACTTGAGGCTGTGACAGATATAGCAGTAGCGATTGATGGCAATACCGGTTATGTTAAATATAGATCCAATCACGCTCAGTCCCATCAGGAATCCACTGATCTGGCAGTGGACAAATCCCAAGTTCCATCCATTGTGGAAAATGGAGACCAGCACGAGAGGATAAGGATAGACTGCTACCACCAGGTCAGCTACTGCCAAGCTCACCACAAATATGTTCCCTGCAAAACAATGACAGTGGGAAGGAGATAAATGCTATTGCACGCACAAAGTGACATTGTAAAAATGGGAAAAACTTTCAAGCAAACCAGTTTATTAAAATTCCCAGAATGCAATTTATTAGGTTATTGAATAACATGAGGGCAAATACAATATTGTAGCGATACTTTTAATAGATGGGAAATAAAGAGGTTTCATATGACTGCCATGTGTTCACCATCTCATATTCTGCACAAGTTTTGCTGCATGACCTTTAATGCATGTAATTAATTAATATATTTACTAAGCCTGTCAGCTGATTTTACTATTAAAAGGATTTGGGTTGCATCTGTTATTGTCACATGATACGTATAACTCTCCAATGAAGACCTTTTAGAACTTTTGGGCCCATGTTAGAAGAGCATGTCACTGCGCGCTGCACCGGTCTCGTATCTCTCACGGGGGAGCTTCGGAAGCATAAAAGGAGGAGCGACGACAGTGAAGGACGAGAGAGGACCAGGCCTGGACAGGTTTATGTTATGTTTTGTGTATGTATGTATTTTACTAATTGTTAATTTTGGATTAAAGTGTTTGAACGTTCGCTGGTTCCCGCCTCCTTCTTCCATGAACAACACTTTACAGCTGATGAGACTTCATTCTGTGGCTGGTTTTAAATATACTATTTCCAGATGTTTGTTCTTTAGTCATGTTATGTAGGCTACTTGTGCTTCATACATATTTAAAAACATTTATATGTTTGTATGATTTTTTTATGATTTATGATTAAGTTTTCCTCGCACCTTGAACACACAGTGTACACATCTTTATAATTATTTGATAAAATCATACCTTTTCAAAGTATAAAATATTTTGATAAATTATTCGCTAAATATTAATATAAAGAATATGGATATTTTTAAGAAATCAACAGTTTTTAGTTTTTAGGTACTTTTTTAGTTGGTTTCAGCTGTTAATATGATACCTGTGTAACACTATTTTCAGTGTCCTTGTTACACGTTACATGTACTTACCATAGAAATAACAGTAAATTATGCATAATTACATGCAAGCACATGTGGTTAGTTAATATTACTCAGTACTTAAATATATAATTACATTGTAACAATGACACCTTAAAATAAAGTGTAACCGAGACTTGTTTCTCCTGCCAAGAGACTTTTGATTTTGTGTCCCAGAAAGAAAGAAAGAAAGAAAGAAAGAAAGAAAGAAAGAAAGAAAGAAAGAAAGAAAGAAAGAAAGAAAGAAAGAAAGAAAGAAAGAAAGAAAGAAAGAAAGAAAGTTCATCAAATAATCAGGCAACTATCTAGCCTGGGAAAACCCAGACAACTTCCGGCAAATTTAGATTTGCTCTGCAAGTTAGTCTGACAAAGAGCTCATTCAAGCCCATTTCTAATCCGTCGAAATCGCGGCACCAATCAGAAACGTTGGGGCGGGCTTTACACGATGACGACAGCACAGCGACGGTGAAGCAGATTTTGTACATTTACAAAGATGGATGCCGCCGTGGAACTAGGGGTGTGACGGTTATAATTGAACACCGTCCTTAGAACTCTATAACCGCCAAAATCATGTTATTAAAAAAATAATAATTTCACAAAAATGTATTATCATAGAGAATGTTTAAATACTAATATTAGCTTACGGGGGAAACGGAGGCGGAGTTAGTGGTGCTTCAGAGGCTGCTACTGCTGGAGATGATTCGGGAGAGGTCTGTGCCCCTTTACCGATCAGAGCGCGCGCTGACACGGGGTAAAGCCTTATACTCGACGCGTCCGCACGAGCGCGAAGGTGCGCACGGCAAAAATGATGCGTTCGGTGCGCAAGACCGGCAAGACCCCATTTCGCTTGGCTCTCTGCACCATAGATATCCATAATAAAGGCTTTATTATTGATATCTATGGTGTGCAATGCTTTTTTTGTAAGAGCGCACGCGGCGCCGCGTCCGAGGATGAACGACTTCAAGACGAATCTGCCCGAGCATGTACGTCTCACCGCACCGGCACGCAGTTTGCGCGTCTAAATTGCAAAGTTCATTGCAAATTTTTTTTTGTTAAGGTGTTGTTTACTGTGTGTGATTTATTTAATGGAAAGCACATTCACTTCTAGTTGTCTTGCTGTTCATTTTAAATAAACGTAGAGCAAGTAGCTAATCAGTGTCTGCCATGGGCGAGGCTAGCCCCTTTTTAGGGGTGCTTCAGCACCCCTAAAAAGGAGTTCAGCACCCCTAAAACTTAGAGTAAGAAATGTTGTTATTCTAAAAAAATTGTTCGTCTTTGACACGGTTAAATAATGTCCAAACATACTCCGTAGTTTGTGGTTTAGAATTAAATGAAAATGAAAACATCTCTTCTTCTAACGTTAATTCTTTGTACCTGCACCGCTCAGCACGGCCGTCATCCAGCGCGAAACACACGCAGAGTTATGAGAACCCATTAGGTAGTGTTGTGAATCAACTAAGATGCTCCAGAGCTGAGTCTCACACTTCTTTCCTTAGAGTTGTTCCGATTCCGAAACCATATCGGTGAGTACTGGAGTCAGTGTCCTGAATCGGTACACCTAATAATAAGTGTTTATTTTCGGACTATTTTAGTCCAGCGGGTCGCCGCCGCTGTGGAGTATCAGAGGACACCTGGGTGACTCGTCCATAGTAATAAACGGAGAGAAGTAGCACCGGTTACAATGTTCTTCCGCAAGACGCATGCAGTTCCGTATTATAACTGCTAGAGCGTGAAAAAAAAAAGAAAAAGAAAAAAAAGCGCGACAAATAAACTGCACACATGTGTAGTGCGTACGCATGTCTCTGTTGTTAAAGTTTATTGTTATTTGATACTCATTTTGACAATCGGGAGTCATGTAAACATAACGTCACGTGGGCCTTTTCCGGTCAGTCTTCATGGATTTGGACATTTTTTATTTCAAATCCACAATGGAGAATACAGTTTTTCTTATGAAAGGAATTTGTGATTTAAAAAAAAATCTAAGCCCAATAATACTAATAATATGACATTTAAAATGGCACACCTCTATGTGCCTTTTGATCATATCCTTAGTACATGGAAACCATCAGAGTCTTTATCATTCTTTTCATTCAAATAGAATGATAAAAAAATGGCTTGTAGAGAGCCAAACTTGTGGGCACTGATCCTTTCTGTGTGCATTTAACCAAAATATAATTATTTTTCATTAATTGTATTTCTTATAATGTTTTGTATGTAATTTTATCTTGTTTTGCCTTTTTTACTGCTGGCTGGGGGACTACCGATGAAAATTAGCTCTTTTAGCTAACTCGGTTACATTTATACATTGTTCTAATGTTGATTAATGTACACTGTCCCCTTTTCAAAAAAATACTTCTTTTTTTTAAATAAGAAAGAGAGGGAGATAGAGTTGGAGAAAAGGAAAGAGGGGGAGAAGGAGAAAGGGAGAGCTTGCAGGAAGAGGAAACAAAAATATATTGACAAATAGTAATTAGTTTCAAGCAAAACAGTAATTACTCATACTCCTATACTAACGTATTGCCATTAAGTATTACATTTACTTTTTGTAACATTATTTTACACCACATTTTTTCATAATAAAGGAGGAGGAAAACAACAGGGAGAGTCCAAAGGGATGAGAGAGAATTGACTAGTGAAAGAAATAGAGAGATAGAGGGAGCGTATATGGGTGTAAAATGTGGGTGGTGGCAGTGGGGCTCATTGGGTGCTTAGCACCCCTAAAGCTCTGACACTAGAATCGCCCCTGGTGCCTGCTCTATAACAGACGAACAGCCGCTCTGCATACCTCATCTCCTTTATCGCTCTGATTGGTTTTAGGTCTATCCGCGACGTCCGTTGGTGACGCCAGTGGCGTAGGAACCGGGGGGGACGTGTCCCCCTCAATATTGGAAAATGCTGCATGTGTCCCACCCAAAAATTAGCCTATACTGCAGGGACAAAAACTGTACATTTTGAACTTTTATTTTAAAAGTGCGAAAAAGAAGATATTCGGTTTTGCCAGCAAGTCAAACATTCCCATTTTTGCTATGTTTGAATAATCACCATTCGCCAATCACCAGCTTCATATTCCTCACTCGGTGCATCTGATTGGTAGAGAGAAGTTAACATTACACTAGGAACATATTGACTAAATTACCGGTGCGCACTGCACACCAGCATTGAACTGGAATAAGACTCGACTTTGTATGAGGTAAATTAGTCTCAGTCAAGCGGTTGAAATTAGCAAGCTTTTTAAAATTGAATTATGGATACGAGGCATATGACGATTAAAGATGCTTTTTTTTATTAAAGTTTATTTTATTACATTTTGTTTACTTGCGGCAGTAAGTTTCTCCCGAATTTACCTAGAAGTTAGCATTCCAACGCGTAATGCCGAGTTCTGTCTGTTTACTGAAGTCAGTCATGACCGGTATCGCTCGCTGTAAAGCTCTGAGAGTCTCCAGCACAACGCTATGTAACCCAAATTTGGACATTTCCTTCCTATCAGTAACCAATCGTGAATGTCCAAAGGGGGATTTAAAGCTAATGACAAAATCTCATTGTCTACTGCTGGTTTCTGCTAACGTGATTCGCTCAGACGCATCACGTGGTGTACTCTGCCAATGTTAATTCATTGAGTTCTCTTACGAGAGTATCTCTCGTACTGCGTAATAGCTTACGCTATGGGGAAAACTCTTTTCCGCGAGATATTGAAGCCAAAAATTATCCTTAATTTTTTATTAATGCAAAACGCTTTGCAGCAGCAAGCAAACATAGGCGAAACAGCTCGCGCGCCTATTGGTTGCTCTGCAGCAAATGCAGCAGCCTATCGAGATAGACTCTGCGTGACGTAATGACCAATGGGGGCAATTCGTGCCCATATCGTCACGTCCCGCCAGAAGGGGCGTGGTCTCGCCCTATAAATATGCTCGTTAGGCTGATACAAGCTGATTTTTACCTCTTCAGCGAAGCACATGCATCGCTGGATCCGGAGTGAGAAGCCGCGCCGTCGAAGCAAGCCTTTCAGCGGGACGAGCTCTGGAGTCGCTGGCCTCGCCGCCTTCAACTGCCGTACCTGCTGTGCTTTCCGGCGTTCTATATCCTTTTCATACTCTGTGTGTATTTACTCTGTTGAGAGTGTGTGTTCGCTTACTTGACGCGACTCACACTTCTCTCATAAAAGAGCAGCGTCTTTTTAAAGATGCCTTCCTGTGGCTCGTGCCGCGCCCCGCTCAGCGATGGAGACCGGCACGTCATCTGTGTTTCCTGCCTGCGGCTCTCGCGCTCGCTGAAGGCGGATGCCCTCATTGCGAGCTTTTGCCCATGGTGACTCTGAGGACGCGCCTGGCATCATTCTCCGAGCCTTCACCGCAGCCCGCCGTGGTGCCGCGCCGCAAGAAGCGCCGCGCCCAGCGCGCTCCCGAGCTTTCTCCAGCCCGCCAAAGCTCGCCGGTTCGCCCGCCAGCTTCGCCGGCTTCGCTCGAGTCGCTCACTGACGGGCAACGGCCGCCGCCTGCCGCCGCGTCCATCCACGAGTTTGACGAACCCACCGAGGCGTGTTCTCTTCTGGCATCCGATAGTGAGGATTGGGCGAGCTTCGTGGATCTCCCCTCCGCTAGCGTTTCCCGCCAGACCACTGGTAAGAGAGCCGGCATTGAGACTGAGCTGATGCGTCTGCTCTCTCAGGCCGTGGAAAGCATCGGCCTCGATTGGGAGGCGCGCCGCGCAACAGGCGAGCTCTGTGGACCTCCGCCTTCTGTCCGCGAGTCGTCAAGGAAACGGGCCAGCATCAAGACCGCGAGCCCTAAAACCGCGGCTAGCTTTCTTTACGTTATAAGAAATCTACCCCGCCCCCCATGGGCGTGCGTCACCGGCAAATGAGAAAAGAGTGTGTTTTAGTCCCCGCCGAGGCCGGACTAATCTCCATTTCTTAAACATTTCTCAGCTCCTAGTTTGAGCGGCTGAAAATGTCATTATTGCAGCAATGAGCCTGTTGTATAACACGCACACCTGCATACAAACGCCGACACACACAAAACTGTGATGACGCTCTTTTATCTGCTTGCGCTAGTGTAGTTCTCCCTGTGGCCCAGTGGCGGAACCCGTAGCTTTCACGCGAGAGACCCGTGTTCGATCCCGGCTCTCGCAGCAAATAAAAATCGCCGCGGCCAGACTTCCACCAAAAACTTTTCGCTCGTTCAGTTCCAGAAAATGCGACTGTTCCAGTGTATTTTGCAGTAAACAAGCTGGCACCACGGCCCGCTTGCCTGCACATAAAGGCCGTTTCCACGGCGACCCAGAAAAATCATGTAATCATTGTATTTCTGGTTTTCCGGCCACAGCCGATGGTGTTATAAGTGTAATAAAATGCTCACAGCCCAGTGTTCATTTCTACACACAAACACAGCCCGCCACGGTACAGGGCTCGCACAAATGAAATCGACGCATGTCAATTGTGCATTAAATGTAGTAAATGTGCCCACAACCCAGTGCCCACAAACACTACCACGGTTTCTGTAAAACGAAACCAACACAAGTCTTCCTAGCCTCCTAGGAAATCGACGGTGTTTCAGTCTCGCCGTGGCCAGACTTCCACTGAAATTTTCGCTCGTTCAGTTCCAGAAAATGTGACTGTTCCAGTGTATTTTGCAGTAAGCAAGCCAGTACCATGCCCGCTTGCCTGCACACAAATGCTGTTCCCACGGCGACCCAGATAAATCACATAAATGGTGTATTTTCTGGTATTCCGGCCACAGCCGATGGTGTTATGAGTGTATTGAAAATGCCTACAACCCAGGGCTCATTTCTACACACAAACACAGCCCGCAAAAATGCAGGGCTCGCACAAACAAAATCGCCTCATGTCGATTGTGCACTAAATGTAGTGAATGTGCTTACGTCTCAGTACCCACAAACACTACACACCACATTCATTCATTCATTCATTCATTCATTCATTCATTCATTTAGCTGACGCTTTTATCCAAAGCGACTTACAATTGCTATGTATGTCAGAGGTTGCACGCCTCAGGAGCAACTAGGGGTTAAGTGTCTTGCTCAGGGAGACATTGGTGTCTCACAGTGGATTTGAACCCGGGTCTCTCACGCCAAAGGCATGTGTCTTATCCACTGCGCCATCACCACCCCATAAATAAAACCACATGTCCCACGGGTTCTGTGAAAACAAAACCAACACACATTCAGTCAGCTCAGGCCGACGGTGTTTTTCAGTGCAGTAAATGTGCCCGCTGTCCTGCGCCCACATTCACTCACAGACATGTTAAGCCCCACGGGGCTCGCCCCGCTCTCTCTCCCTCAGCAGACTGCTATAAGGGTTTTGAGCGCGGCCAGGCTGCCCGCCGCGATCGGCGCGCCCCCCGCCTCACACACTGTAAACACAGTGTCTGCGTTACAGCACGCCGGAGCTCTCTTGCCATCACTATGTCTTGGCCAGAGCCCAGATCTCATTCTACCCCTAGCTATTCACGCGAAAGTGTGGACACAGCTTCCTGGGGTATCAGAATGGGTGCTGAACACTATAAATAGAGGCTATTCGCTACAGTTCGCTCGACGTCCCCGCCGTTATACGGCGCGCGTCGAGACGACGGTGGAAAACGAAGTATCTCATCTACTTCGAGCCGAGATAGCGAAACTACTGAGCAAGGTGCTATAGAACCTTTATCTCAAGCTCAGAGCAAAGGGGGCCTACACAGCAGATATTTTCTGGTACCGAAAAAAGATGGAGGTCACAGACCCATTTTAGATCTGCGACAGCTGAACAGAGCGCTTGTGAAGCGCCAGTTCGGAATGCTTACGACCAGGAAAATCCTCGCGCAAGTGCGCCACGGGGACTGGTTTATGTCAATAGATCTGAAAGACGCCTATTTCCGAATACAAATGGCGTCCCATCACAGGCGATTCTTGAGATTCGCTTTCGAGGGCCAGGCATATCAATACGCAGTCCTGCCGTTCGGCCTGTCCCTAGCACCTCGTACATTTACGAAGTGCATGGACGTAGCGCTCGCACCCCTGAGACTTCAGGGCATGCGAGTCCTGAACTACTTGGACGATTGGCTGATTCTAGCTCGATCACGATCGGAGCTCATAGAACACAGGGCCGCATTACTCGAGCACCTCGAGGAGCTGGGCCTCACAGTCAATTGGGCGAAGAGCTCACTGTCTCCCAGTCAGAAAATTTCCTTTCTGGGAACCGTGTTGGACTCGCTGTCCATGACAGCACACCTGTCACCAGAGCGCGGGCTAAATATTCAGCGCGGCGCGAAATCCTTCCGTCACGGCGCGATAGTTCCGCTCAAAAGGTTTCAGAAAATGCTGGGGCTGATGGCCTCAGCAGCCTCTGTACTCCAGTTGGGCCTGCTCCGCATGCGCCCACTGCAGATGTGGCTGAAGACGCGGGTTCCACCCAGGGCATGGACAGCGGGTCTGTTTCGCCTCAGGGTCGACCTTCAGTGTGTTTCAGCTCTGAAACCTTGGAAAGAGACCGACTGGTATCAGTCAGGTGTAAGTCTGGGGACCGCTTCGAGCGTGAAGGTGGTGTCTACGGACGCCTCCACCTCGGGGTGGGGAGCACTGCTCGAGGGCAGACCGCTAGCTGGCCTGTGGTCAGAACGGGAAAAGCTCCTTCACATAAACTGCTTGGAGATGATAGCAGTCGACAAAGCGCTACGGCGTTTTTGTCCCCAGATAACAGGCCACCACGTCTTGGTCCGGTCGGACAACATGTCGGTGGTGGCATACATAAATCACCAGGGCGGCGTCAGGTCACGAAACCTTTACAGGTTGACGGAAAGCCTCCTGGTCTGGGCTCAGCACAACCTGCTCTCACTGAGAGCAGCGCACGTGCCTGGTCTCCTGAACGTGGGACCAGACAGACTGTCCAGGAACAATGTTCCAGCAGGGGAATGGTCGCTGCACCCGCAGACGGTCCAGTTGCTGTGGAAGACGTTCGACAGAGCTCAGGTGGACCTATTCGCGTCCCACGAAAACGCTCATTGCCCGGAGTTTTTCTCGAAAAGCAAGGACGCGCTGGCTCATGTTTGGCCCCGCTGCCCCCTATATGCTTTTCCCCGTCTCGCTCCTGCCTCAGGTGTTGGAACGAATCAGGAAAAACGGATGCCCAGTGCTGCTTGTAGCCCCGCTCTGGACGAACCAGACGTGGTTCCCTGCCCTGATGCAGCTGACCAGCACTGCCCCATGGCCTGTACCATTGAGGAGAGACCTCCTCTCTCAGGCGGAGGGCTCGATCTGGCACCCTCGCCCGGAGTTATGGTCCCTGCACGCATGGGCCATCAACGGGTACCCGCTAGCCTCCCAGAGGGAGTGTTAAACACGATCGCGCAGGCTAGAGCTCCGTCTACCAGGCGGCTCTACTCCTCGAAATGGTCTGTTTTCTCTGCATGGTGTCAGGCCCAGAGCCTTTCACCTGTGGAGTGCGGGGTTTCGGAAGTGCTTTTCTTCCTTCAAGAGCTACTGGATAAGGGCAGGACCCCATCCACGCTCAAAGTATATGTGGCGGCCATAGCAACGTTTGCAAAACCGGTGTCTGGCCAGTCGCTTGGGAAAAACGACTTAGTCGTGCGTTTCCTTAGGGGAGCTCGGAGGCTGAACCCTCCAAGGCCCCCTTCAGTCCCGACGTGGGACCTTTCCACGGTCCTGGAGGCCATGAAAGGCGCCCCGTTCGAGCCGATCCAGCTGGTGGACATGAAACACCTGTCGTTCAAGACAGTGTTTCTCATGGCTCTTGCTTCAGTGAAGCGCATAGGGGACCTACAGGCGCTTTCAGTAAGCGCGCCGTGTATGGAGTTTGGGCCTAATGACTCAAAGGTCATTCTCAAACCAAAGCACGGGTACGTCCCGAAATCCCTCAATATGCCGTTCAGGGCCCAGGTCATTTCCCTGTCTGCCCTTCCGGTTCTCAGTGAGGAGGAGGATGCAAGTCTCCTTTGCCCCGTCAGGGCATTGAGAGCTTATGTGGCACGCTCGTCTGTTTTCAGACAGACGGAGCAGCTTTTTGTTTTGTTCGGCGGGCGTTCCAAGGGACTCGCCGCCTCAAAACAGAGCCTATCCAGATGGATAGTGGATGCCATCGCGCTCGCTTACTCTGCGAAGGGCTTACAGTGCCCCTTGGGTGTCAGGGCGCATTCCACGAGAGGCGTGGCCTCTTCGTGGGCATGGTCTAGCGGGGTTTCCCTGCAAGATATCTGTACGGCCGCGGGCTGGGCCTCGCCGTCTACATTTATAAAATACTATAACCTGGAGGTACCCGCCTTACAAGCTAAGCTTTTGGCGGTCTAAATTCAGTGCTATCTGCCCCGCTGTGCGGCCCAGATGCTGAGTTTACTGCAGCCCCATGAGTATTGACTCACGTATGGCCGCCCAGATCAGGCTGAATGCTTTCACCCTGGCTGCGCGTTTGATTGTCATATAATAGCCCCGCTGGGTGCTTTTTTATAGGGAATGACGCTTCCAGCCTCTCTTCCTTTACTCTATGTGAGTTTATGGTGATTATGCACTACATGAGCCCTGGGCTTCGGCCCCTGGGACTTTGGTGTTGGATCCCTGTACGCACGGCGTGTTGCATTGTGTTCCCCATAGCGTAAGCTATTACGCAGTACGAGAGATACTCTCGTAAGAGAACGTACTCGGTTACTAACGTAACCTCGGTTCTCTCTAGAGAGGGAACGAGTACTGCGTATCTTGCCGTGCGTGGAATACGCTCTGGTTCGCTTCAGCGGTAAAAACCAGCTTGTATCAGCCTAACGAGCATATTTATAGGGCGAGACCACGCCCCTTCTGGCGGGACGTGACGATATGGGCGCGAATTGCCCCCATTGGTCATTACGTCACGCAGAGTCTATCTCGATAGGCTGCTGCATTTGCTGCAGAGCAACCAATAGGCGCGCGAGCTGTTTCGCCTATGTTTGCTTGCTGCTGCAAAGCGTTTTGCATTAATAAAAAATTAAGGATAATTTTTGGCTTCAATATCTCGCGGAAAAGAGTTTTCCCCATAGCGTAAGCTATTACGCAGTACTCGTTCCCTCTCTAGAGAGAACCAAGGTTACGTTAGTAACCGAGTACGTTACTGCAGTTGTAGGCCTTAATATGCCTGCCATGTTATTAAATAATCAGTTTTCATGAGCTTGAAATAAATATTATATATTATTATTAATAAGGGCCTGAGCATTTATTTTGTTTTTGAGAATTTTTTTTCCAATAGAAATGTATTAAATTCCCCTATTTAAATCTTTAAATGCTGTTTTCTCAAAATGAGACTTTTGTCATTCTCCAGTACAAACATCTCCGCCTATGTAGCATCCATGTACACCAAACTTTCCGTTTATACACTTAGCAGTATTCTGAAGATATTTTCTGAGGGATTTGTTAATAAATCATTCCTGGCCTGATTTATGTGACATTTAAATTTTTTTTTTTTTTGAAAATCGCTTTTTTAAGGCTATGCACAGTATGTTTTGAATTTCTAGGTAATGGAAGCATTTATCCTGAAATCCCTCTGAAATTATTGTTTCATCTTGTGTGTAAAAAACAAACAAAAAAAACAAACAATTTTGCACCTGGCTTTATCATATGTTCAGATCTATCTACAGAAAATGTATGCAAAATTGAGCATATTTAATGAGGTAATGCATAATTTGCATAATTAAACATACAACTTTCAAAAACTTGTAATACATTTTTTATATACTTGTGCAAGTAATCAACTGAGGAAGTTTCATGGTGATATATATTATTTTAAAATTGTACCCTATTCACCTGTAGTGTCTCGCCTTAAATCAACTATGGAATTTTTAATGGCACGCGTGTTATGCTTTGCGAGAGGTGCTAACAAACGTTACGTTAGATAGCCACATAGCTATACTGTAGATATAGCTGGCAATCGATTTCTCTGTGTTAACCTTAGCAAAAGTAAAATGTTTTGTCATCTCGTTTCAGCATAATGCCACCCAAGAAAAAATTAAAACCATCAAACTCAAAGGAAATAACGTTACTGAAGTTTTTTACAAAAAGTAAGGTTAGTGTAAGTAATTACAACACATTTTATTCACAATGATTTTTGTTATTATTTATCTATTATTGTTAGCTCCTTGTTACTTATTATATCACATACCTACCTTAGAGACCCTGCCTGTTTCAAAAGCCGTATGTGACTATGTTGTATTTTTTTTTTGGGTTACAAATCAAATATTTGCCTTGTAAAGTGCCACTCTCCTTTCTTTTTTAGGAGGGGCTTGTACACTTTTATGTTTCCCAACTCCAATATTTGTCTAATAATAAACAGAATGGATGATTTATTTGCTGTTTGTGATTCCATACGTTGTACACGTCACCATACTGTATGTTACTATTATGGTGGTGAGATGGACATTGATTCATAGTGGCCAATATGTCCCCCCAATGTCAAAGTCATTCCTACGCCCTTGGGTGACGCCCCTTTAGAAATGATTTGTCTATGAAGCTTTGCCAGACCATAACTTAGTTACAACTGAGAATGGTCTGGTTTTAACCAGCAACTATCCATTTAATTGAACAACAAGAAGCAAGTTATATTACAGGGAAGAACGAATTTTAAAGTGTCAACAAGTGTACAAGTGTATTCATTCTGTAAATTTCTATATTCATTCTATACTCATTTAATTTCGGCTCACTTAAAAAGAAAAGGTCAATGATGGCATTTAAGTTTGAATCAATCAAACTAAACGGACTTCCAGTTTAGATGCTGAACACTGCACTCGCACATTGGCATTTTTGTCTCATATATTTGTGAGAACATGCTTGGCAAATCTTGTAATCCTGAAGGATTGCCAAATAAACATATTCATGATTTAGCAAATTTAGCTCAATGTTAAGAGGAATAATCAGAGCAGAAGATCGTTCCAGAACATTCCCGTGGCTTCTCTTTTTTTCAACTGTTGTTTTTCAAAAGTTTTATTTGAACTGAGGACGACTAGAGAGAGGGAAAATATGTAGCGAGATCAGGAAAGCCCAGCAGGGGCCCTGTAGCATGGACACAAATCTCACTGCATAAGTCATCTTTTGCTAGACTTCATATGAGACATCATTATTTTGAGTGCACAACTGCAACAGGCCAAATTTATCTCCGTTATTGATGCTTTATATGATTACAACTGGAGGGAGATAAATGTTTGTTTTATAAAAAAATGTGCTAAGTATCTGATCCGTTGTCGATGCCTAGGGAAAATTAACTGTTTAATTACAGGTTTTGTAAATAGAGTCTATGCTTCTCCATGTCATAGTGAGATGACATGCTGTAGGCTCAAATCAGATTTTTTGTCAGTAAGCACACATCAAACTGCAAGGGGCTACTTTTGGCAAAACTGTCAACATGATGTCATTAATATTCATATTTGCATGTCAAGATTTAGACATGCATTTTTTGGACAAACACTACAAAATACAATATTGAAAATGACCATAATATAATCATGTCTCTATAAAAATTAAAAAAATGTATCAACCTCCCACTGCAAACATGAATGCAGCACTGATCCATGACCATGTGTCTCTGAATGCTGAGCCATTCTACTATAGCATAAGAGGCAAAGAGTAAAAGCCCTTACAAACAACACTTCTCCCTGGAGAGTTTGTTTGTGCCACTAATGGCATCTAGGCTGCAGGACAAACCTTTGGTCATGATTTTTCCACACCACCTCACTTACAGTGAGAGAAATTCACGGCCAGATGCACTAGATCCTCTGAGAGCTAGAGGAATGCAAAGAGGATTTTTCACCCTGTTAACTCTTATACATCCAACTGTTTATGCGACTGCTTTTTTTCTGTCTTTCTGCTGTGCACTATAATCTGATTAAATTATTTTGCTAGATTTATTGTTTAAATTTACCTTCATGCATTTGGCAGATGCTTGGCAAAGCAACTTACATTTTAACAGTTCTTGCATCACCACACTTTACTGTTTGAGGCGAGCTACTTTAAAGTAAGCAAAAATAGCAACAGCACACAGCATAGTTTCTTGAATAGAAAGTCTTCAATCAGGAACATGTACAGGTATGCATTCAAAAGTTTGGGGTCAGTACGATTTTTTTTAGTTTGTTTTCTTGGTTACGGATTCTCACCTGTTTCTAGTTTAGGTCCTCGTTTTTGTTTATAGCCGTTTGATCTATAGCATTCCTTTGTCGGTTCTTTTCTTGATATCCTAAGTTTGATGCTGATAGTAAACTGTAACACTATTATTTTTGTATTGGATTCCTGTGTGTTCCTGTGATTTTGGTTTGCTTTAATAAATTCAGCATGCGATTAGATACATGCCTAAACTTCTCCTCCTCCACTTGCACCGTGACAACAGTAAAGACATTTATAATACCGCTCTTTTGAACTTTCCATTCATCGAAGATTGATGGAAAAATGTTTATCACGGTTTACACTAGGGGTGTAAGTGTAACGAGTGTTGCCAAGTCCTCAGAATTGGGATACTTTTAAGTTGTTGCCGTGGGTACAAATTTTTTAAAGGGGTTGATTGCCACCCCCTTTTTTTTTACAATTGTTGATTGTAAGTATGATTTTGTCGCTCCAACACCCCCAAAACACCCCACAGACGTACAAATTCAGTGGAGAATTCGGTCTCCCTATATGAAGAAAATCACATTGGGCTACTTTTGACTGGCCATTGGGCTACTTGGACACAGACCAACCCTGGGTGTAATGGTTCTCTTTTAAAAAAAAAAAAAATCTAACCATACCGTTCTCCACCCTCGGTTCGGCACACACTTACACCGCGGTGTATCTCAAATCTGATAAATCTGATCTGTTAAAAATAGCAGGTCATGGAAATGTGGGTGTGTCATTGATAATATTATTATTAGTGTTTATGTTGTTTTTAATAATTGCTCAGACTTGTAGAAAATTTTGACACGTCACTGACAATTCAACCAAATACAAAGTATTTATTCAATTTCCGCACGTGTGAGAGAGAGAGAGAGAGAGAGAGAGAGAGAGAGAGAGAGAGAGAGAGAGAGAGAGAGAGAGAGAGAGAGTGAGTGAGTGAGTATGACTGGTGTTGTTTATTGTAAGTGTTTGTTGCCTTTTTGGACTCCTTTATCTAATGGGCCTACCCTTTTCGCCACCCTCTCTGGTCCAGCATCCTCTAACCTGGCCTTTTTAGGGGGCTTTCCTCTCAGGGCGAATAAGAGGATGCTTATTTGCTTTTTACCTGACATCTTTGAAGACAGATGCAATGATTAATGCATCCATGGCCAGGATATAATTATAAAATATGACATGATTTTAAAAGTCAACTATAACATCAACTATGCAATATTTATTTAGTGCTAATACAATTATTAAGCCTATTTGGAGAGAGAGATGTTTATAATGTGACAATATGTCAGTCATCGTGTGATAGGGAAAATATGACTAGGCCTAGACTACTTGTTCTGAGCAGGTGTTGTCAGTGAACAGGCTGTAAAACTGTTGGCTAAGTTACAATTACAGCCGCACTCATGAAAAACTGATGCTAATTATCTGGGAAACATTCTCTAACAGCAGTCAAGTTGTCATTGTTTGTGTCAAACAACTTGTGAATTTGTTGTAACATTAAAACAGGAGATCATGACTTACTCTGTGCTAAAAGTGATGCTCGAAGCTCCAGTGCGTAAACGAAACTTTCGGAAGATGTTGTAGCAGAATCACGTGAACAATTCCAGGATATGCTTTTTTGTCATTGGTTGATGCGTTAAATCTTACCCAGATACAATAGTGCTCTTTTCTGATTGGATATTGTAAATCCCCTTTCTTTTTTTGATTGGGCAGGCTCGACTAAGAACTCCAGGGGAGAAGTGCTTGATTCCTGCCGGTTCCATAGTGAGAGTGGCGCGGCCAGAGAAATTTTGGGCGCTGCAGGCATATTAAATATATTATAAATATTTTTTCCGCGTGAGAAATACAATGTGTGGCGGGAGTGTGTGACAAAAGACCGAAATGAGTGACTGTCACTCTCACTGCGTGACACTTGAGAGCCCTGAACTTTCAAGTCTTGCTAATTTAAACATTCAAGAGCAAGACAGGAAAGAGAACTTGCCCATGCTGTGAGAAGATTTTTGCACTCATCCGAAGCATGCAGTTTTGTGCACACAAAAATGATGTCAAGATGCCCATCTTAAAGATGATCCTATCAGTGCATATGTCTTAAAGTGACAGCAGCCTAATATTCCTGCTGTCTGTGTTTTTAATGTTAATCAAACAACAAAAAAACAAGGAAATCACTCACTGCTCTTGACTGAATAACTTTTGAAACTTTAATTAATTATTCATCTTTATTTAATTTATACAGAGAAGATTGTATGGAGTGTTAATTTACATTTGATTACTTTATTCAATTTCTGTACCTGAAAAGCACTGTTTTCACAGTAAAACTGTTTTCATCATTGATAATACTAATAAACGTTTATTGAGCATAGAATGATTTCTGAAGGATCACATGACACTGAAGACTGGAGTAATGATGCTGAATATCCAGATTTGCCATCACAGGAATAAATTACTTTTTAAAATAATAAACAAGTAGGCCTATTGTAAATTATTGTAACATTTCACAATATTACTGTTTTTACTGTGATTTTTGGTGAGCATACGAGACTTCCTTCAAAAACATTAAAAATCGTACAAACCCCAAACCTTTTGATCCTTTGAATCTACAAAGCAAGTATTTGCTTAGTTAAAGCAAACAAGTTCATAATGTTTTATTTTATTTAGCACATCACACAAATAGATGTTGGGTCATCATGTGCTAAACAGTTAGGACCAATATTTTATTACATTTTTGCTCCGTCCCTGCAACTACAAAAAGTACCTGCACGGTGTCTAGTGATTCCAATGCCAAAAAAGCAGAATGCACAGATATTAGATTACTTTAGACCTCTGGCGCTTACATCCTTAGTTATGAAATGTTTTGTAAAATTAGTTAAGAGAGAAATTATGCAAAGGACTCAGAGATCTCTAGATCCTCTTCAATTTGTGTACAGGGCTAAACGAGGTGTAGAGGATGCAGTAGCAACTCTCTTACATTTAGTACTTCGGCATTTAGATAAGCCGAAAACATTTGTTAAATTACTTTTTATTGATTTTTCATCTGCTTTCAACACCATTCAACCACATACTTTAGTTGAGATACTTATCAAAGAATTTGGGTTGGATTTTAATCTTGTAGGATGGATTTTAGAACACAGAGAGTTGAAGTAAATGACTGTTTTTCTGAATGGCTGGTATCATACAGTCACCTCAAGGATGTGTCCTCGCTACTTTATTATTTATCTTGTACACAAATGATTACTAATAGGCATATCATAAAAATTGCTGATGATTCTGTAATTGTTAGCCTATTGATTGAGGAGGATTCCATGCCATGGTCCTGTGGTTAATGATTTTATTTTCTGGTGTCAGAATACTTTTTTAAAACTTAATGTTCTGAAAACTAAGGAGCTGACTGTTGACTTTAGCTCAAGGAGGAAATCTGTTCAGGATAAGCAAATAAGTAATGGAGCGGGTATTCAGAGTGTTGAACAGTAAGTATTTGGGTACTGTCTTTAGATAACAAATTGACCTTTTCTCCAAATACTGATGCTTTGTGTAAGAGGGGGGCAGCAAAGATGGTATTGTTTGCTGAAACTAAGGTCATTTAATGTGGATAAAACATTAATGTGTATGTTCTACACATTCTATATTGAGTCGCTGTTATCCTTTTCATTGCTGTGCTGATTTAATTATCTGAATGTGAAAAATAAGAATTGTATTGAGAGGATTGTAGCCAAGCACACCCAAGAAATAAAATAACGGGGAGGAAGCAGATGACTATATGGCCCATATATGTGACCCTGCCTGTGAAAACCCAAGTCATTTTTTTGTGATTCACTGTTTTCTACATAAAATCACAATGTAAAGAACATTCTGTGAAAATATAAACTTGATATCTTTAATATTGATTGAGTAAGGCTATGTCAAAGATTTGCTGAATTTTGGGCTCAGAAAATCATTTTTTGAGAAATTCGAATTTAAAAACAAGCTAACCTTTAAAACTGCAACACATTTGATCCATGATTATCCTGCATATGTGCCATATACCACATTCAAGCTGAGATTCTTCCATTTTCAGTGATATATAAAACATTTATGGGAAAATTCTTAAAGTTTTGTAAAACAGGCCTATTTATTATGATGCGCATGTCCAAAAAGCTAAAAGCATAAAAACATTGAAACGAATGGGGGTACCACAAGTGCGTGATTGTAGCAACAATTACCAAGTCAATTCATCGGAATGATTTGCATAACTTTAGTAAAATGAAATATCAGTGACAATTCTGTCATCATTTACTCACCCTCATGTTGTTCCAAATCTGTATGAGTTTCTATCTTCTGCTGAACACAAAATAAGATATTTTAAAGAATGTTAGCTTAGTAACCAGACAGTGGACGGCACCCATTGACTTCCATAGGAAAAAATACTATGGAAGTCAATGGGTGCCGCCAACTGTCTGGTTACCAACATTTTTTTAAAATATCTTATTTATCATTATCATTAATCATTATCATTATCGATATTATATCACAGACAGGTTTTGGATAAAGCCCAGAGCATATTGTTAGATGATTCCCACCCTATGTATTATGAGTTCCATCCACTGATCTATATAATGACTTTCTATATAGATCAGTGGTTCCATCTCCTCCCTTCTGGCAGTTGGTATAGAACTCTGTTTAATAAAACAAACCGGTTTAAAAAAAGCATTTATTCCCTCAGCTGTAAAGTTTTTAAACCTAAAGGTGGTTAATTTGTAGGATGTATTTATTTATTTATTTATTTTATTTTTTTTGTAGTGTGTGTGTGACTTTGTCTTATATGCTTTGTAAAGACTCAAGGGCGGATCTAATCCGTGGGGAATTTGCATATCATAATTAATAATTGGTAATTAATAATTATTCATACAGGTTTGGATTAGATCAGTCTTACATGTTAATAAATCTCCCGATAAGGGAGGATCTGTCATTTTACCTGCATGCATGCATGTGAATCCTTGAAATTAACCACAAGTTGATTGCAATTAATTACACGGACCACGTTTCACAAAACAGGTAAAATGAATTAGCTCAATTGTCAGAATGATATTTGTGGTTGATCCACAATATCATCCTACTTTATAGGATTTCAGGAAACGCAATTCTGTGGCCACAAGAATGGGGTTTCCTGCCCTATAAGCAAATACTCTTTAAGGTATATTTAATTTTAGTAAGCTTGTAGCATAAGATCTGCACTTAAGAGACTTGAAACTGAGCAAAGACAGTGAATCAATCAAAATGAATATAATGGATTTAATAAAGGCATGTCTACTTATATATTTACTACGGTACAGTAATATATATATATATTTACAAACAAAAAGGACATAAACAACACAATAAGACATCAATGAACGAGAAAGTGTGTGAGAGAGGTATGGATAAATTACACGCTTGAGAGCGAGTAAGAGGGAGAGAGAGAGAGAGAGAGGGTTACGTTCACCTAGACAGTCAACTTTCCTGAAACAACACGAAAACACATTCTTAATGCTCTGAAAACAGGGTAACCCAAATTTACTTGCATGTGGAAGGGTTCTCTCATGTGTTGTTGCGTTCCTTGAGCGGCCTGCATGGTCTAGCCGCGTTTTGGACGGCAGATCTTTTCCTGGGTGCGCGCGTCGTGTGGGGCGCGGCCGCAGCGTTTTTGCACGGCCCGTCCCGGCGCGTGCATGGTTGGCCGCTTGCGCGTGGCCCCTTTGTTCCATGGGGGATCACGTGGCGTTCGTTGGCATTCGGCGCGAGTGTTTGAAAGGCTTAAAGTCTTTGAGGTGACGTTACCCGAGGAAATAGTTCGGCAAAGTCCATTCCCTTTCCTGGGAGACGAACTCGGGAGTAAGTTAAAGAAGAGACGAACTCTAGACGAACAAAAGAAAAGATCCATGGTGGGATCAGATCTCCATGAGGAGATCGCTAGCATCACATGTTTCTCTGAGAAGGTCAGACTGCAAGAGAGGGAAGGAGACTGCGTCTATGTCCTTTTCAAGGGACGCAGACCACGCCCCTTCCGGAGCAACCTTAACCAATGAGATTCGACAAAACTCTGGCGCGAAGGCTTTCCTTTGTCTTGTCGATATCTTATTTATGACAGGGTGAGTCTTTAGTTTGCTTGTTTCTTTTCACTCCAAAGGTGGAAAACATGGTAAACTGTATTTTACTGAATAGTTCTTTACATATTTGGGTAGTCCATACCACAAGCGTTCTGGAGATATCAAGGAACATTATGTTACATTAAAGGAATATACACTTATGTTTAAAATGCATAATGAAGGTATTTCTAATTCACTTTATGCTACAATAAATACTTCACGGTGACAATGGGGAAACACACATACATAGAAACACATTGAAGATATTTTGTTAAATGTCTTTAAACAAAAGAAATGTCCCCGGGTTCTGAGGACATTCCGATGTAACCCGATGCCATGGGTTATATGCTTGGTGTGTGTGTGTGTGTGGGAGTGGGTGTGTAAATTTACAGTCCAGGCTTTTGGGGTCTTTAGCAGGATGTATTTAGTTATTCAGATTCACCCTTTTAGCACAGTCCTTACAGTCCCCCTTTTTGTCTGATGAAGTCCCTGTGTGGACTTAATCGGACAACAATCATCACAATGGACGGATGGCACGTGAATCATGACTCATGCAGCAGGTGGTTATTAGGGCTGAGGATTCAGCTCTATGAGGTTCGAAGCTGCCTCTGGCCTGGTCTCTGACTTGGCACCCCCTTTTTGCGGGTTTCGTCCGAAACCTTTCGTGAGCTTGGCTGAAGATGTTGGTATCTCGTTGAGTCTCCTGTATAGGATGAAGGTCAAGCCCAGTGTCAGGGTGTGTCTGATAGAGTTACCCAGCGTAGGATCGGCCGCAGTCCAGGATTGGACAGCAGGTGAGGCATTTTAAGGCGGGCAGTTGAGACAACGCTTGGAGGGCTGTGTCGATAGGATAAATGTCAATTCGCTGGGACCACCCCCCTTTCGCAAACCACAACTCCCGTTCTGGAGTTAGGGTGAAAGTGTGGTTCCTGGAGAAGGATGGGATTTCCAGTTTAATTTGTACTCTTTGCATGGAAGATGGTACCATGCCAGGTCGTCAAGGTGAAGGATGGCACTTTTCGGTGCTTGGATTCACAGGCTCTAGTGGAGCGAGGTGACACAGGTGTCAGTGTCATTCTGGTCGTAAGTGAGTGCAGCTGTGCGCACAGGAGTGTTAGCGAGCCGCCTGTCACTTACACTCTCTGCTTGGGTCTTGATGCCTTGAGTGCGTGGCTTGGCTTCGGCAGGGCAGCGGGTGTCGCTGATCTGCAGCCCGCAGATTCCGTCAGTGTTGTCTCTGAGGAAAGGCTTGTTAGGGCAGAGATAGTGACTTTCTTTGGTCAATGTGCACACGTACGGGTTCGGAGCTTAGGACGGCTTTGTGTTGCTGTCGTTGCAGTCAACCCCGTCCGGCGTGTGGATCTTGATGTGAATGTTACTTTTCAAAATCTGACCTTGACAATGTTCTTGAGCCGGTAGATTCGGCTTGACTCTATGATGGGCAAGTTCAAGAGAAAGCCCCCCCCCCTTCTCTGCTTGTAGTCGACGCAGAGAGGGATGGCACTACCCAGAGAGTAGGAAAGGTGTATTTGTAAAGAGTCAGTTGGCGTGGTGATGGCGGACGCCAGCACGGTTTTCACGAGGCTTAAGGGTATCAGGTGCGGTGGAATTCTACCCATGGCGAGGCTGTCGATGGAGGAGTTCACCCCCGCAGCAGGTTTGTCATCAGGGCTGTTACCAGCTGAGTTTGAGCAAAGTCATTCTGGAAGACAGTAAACAGCTGTTTAATGGAGTGAGTGTTGGAGTGCATGGGGTTCAACGCTGTGAGTGTTGAAAGTTACCACAGTTCCCTTCAGTGTCTTGTCAATGGTCTGCAGGGATCCCCTCTGTTGTGAGTGCTCTTTTATCTGTGGAATCTCAGTCTGAATTTCGGCTACATGCCGTCCCACGTTGGCGAGGTTTGCTGCATTCATGCTGGACATACAAGTGCTAAACAGAGTTCTGACGGCAGTGCGGCGGTGGTTGTGGCCACCTGGCTCCGCTAGCGTGACAGTCATTTTCTCAAGTTGCTTGAGCATGTGTTCAACCTCGGTCTCAGCGTGAGTGCGGGAGTCCTTTGTCCATCGCCACCTACCCAGCTGTATTGTGTTGTTACGCTGGGGTAGTGTGTTCTGTAGGCGTTGTGAGGATCACTGTGGCACCACAAGCTGTGGCGCAGTGGTGGCATCAGGTGCAGAACGCTGAATGTTGTCCTGTGCACGCAGCATGTGCTGGTTCACGTTGGTTGTCTGGGGCACCGGTTGTCGGTGGGTGCAGACGGCGTTCGTGGGTGGTTGGAGGGGTAGAGAGGTGGTTGTCTCAAAGTTCATTTGGTTAGTCACAGTCTTTGGTGAGCTGAAAGGTGCAGGGTAGCAAGTTCACATCTCCATTTGGTGCTGAGGCTGTGCCTTTATGGCTGGCTGTGGGAGTTCTTGTGACCTCTGTGACCTGCCAGTTAGGTTCTCTTGACCTGTGTGACTGGAGGGGGAGGGGTTTTTGAACTTGAGCTCAGACATTCAGTTGTTTAAGGTCTATTAAAGGCTCAAAGCGATTTAACAGAATTTGGCCAATCAGAAGTGGGTTCGTGATCGGTACACTGGGTGAACGGGAGCTACCTGTTTTGAGCCAAATGTGGTTTTGGCTGTAGGATTGCACGTTCAGCTCACACGTTTGGGACTTGAGAGTTCGTTTTGATGCTCAGCTGTAGCACTGAGTCTTTCAGAGAGTTGGCTGACATTAGCGTGATGTTCGAGCTAGTGTCTAGCAGGCCTTCAAGGCTCAAATCAATGTCTCTGGTGGTGGTTAGGTAGAGTTTTCGTGCCACCCCCTTTTTGATTAGGCTTCCCAGAAGTCTTGGCGTCTGGGCTGGTGTCGTGACTGATGAGCGGTTAGGGCCGGTCTTGTGTGGGACACTGGACTGTCATGCTCAGGTTGTGCAGCTGTCAGCGGTTGTGTCTGCTTGATGCTGTCACTTGTGATGTGACAGGAAGCTCTGTGGTCTGATGCTGACGAGCAGTGTTCTGGGTGTCTCTGACGTGGCTGCACTGTTGTTGTCTGATGTGTGCTCAGACTTGTGCTTACCAGCGGCGTGATGAGAGGGGTACCGCTCTGGGCTGGCTGGGCTTGAGTCTTTTGGTGATGGTGGGGTCGGCTCACTTTGGGTCGCCGGCTGGCTTCCAGAATGTTTCAGAGCTCTTGCTCTGGTGCGTTAGATGAGCATTATCACTGTTGTGTTGCCCACTGCTGGCCTGGAACGGTTTAACTCTCAGTGAAAATGTTTGTGATGTGTGGGGTGCCCTCTAGAGGCAGCTCTGAGTCGTGCTCGGAGACAGGTTAGTTTGAGTTTGTTTTTTTTTGTTTTTTTTACAGTCCTTTTTGGACAAAGTCTTTGCTTAATGTGAGCTCTGGGGGCCCTGTCTTGTAGCTGTGGTAGACATGCTACGGGGACAGGCCGGGGTGCTTACGGAATAACTCACTGTGGGTTGCAGGTTTTGAAGGAACGAAGTTCTGAAATTGGCATCCTTTCCATACCTGGTGGTTTGTTGACGTCGGTGGAGTTTCAAGTCGGTCTTGCTTGATGTCCACGGCGGTGATAACCCTTGGTCTGATTCTGGATCAGGGAGTTAAGTGATCAAAGCTTATTGCAACCGCTGATAGTCCGTTTTGACAGTCTCTGACGATCTAGGAAGCTGTGCCTCTCACGACTGGACGTAATCCATATCAAGCAGAATCTGTTTCATGCAGTCAGGTTGGTTGGACAGTTTGCAAGTGACAGTCTTGTCTGCATGTCGTGGCTTTTCTGGTTAGTTTTGTTAAATCCTTTTGGAGCCATGCCGTTGTTTGCGGCAGTGGTTCCTTGGAAGGTTGAGGTCAGGTTAGGCAGGGGCTCTGTGGCATTCTGGCACACTTGTTGTGAGTGATTAATGCGTGGCCCTAAAAGTTCAGAACTACTGCTTAATAGGTTCGTTAAGCATTTAGCATAAAGCTAAGTGTCTCTTGTGTCCTTATCTTAGCTGTGACTTTTAGGCTAAGTTTTGTGTGGTTCCGATGGTATTTCCTAGAAAGGACATAGCCGAGATGAAATAAATGACGTAAGGTGGTTCTTATGACTAAATTATTTCTCTGGACTTAGAGATGGTTCGACGAAGTGAACGATAATAGGGAAAAGGACAGCTTTCTTATTTAAATTCTGCTTATTGTCAATCCTCAGGACTCTAGTAGTGGGGTTGAAGGGTCACAAAATGAGTGCACTGGTTGAAATTAAGCCAAAATAACAAATAAGGGGGTCTGTTTCCTTTCTGGGCCCTATAGGAGATGGAACCACACTCGGACAAGAGAGGCAAAAACAAAAAAAAATTAAATCATATAGATGACCTAATAGACCAGGGAAAGGTCAAAGGAATGAAATAATTAATGAGGAAAATAAAATAAAATTAAAGCAAAATGGAATAAAATGATCGAACACAGTAATGATATGAAGTCGAGAATAATCAGTGGCATTAGTGACTAAACTTTGGATTTGCTTTGATCAACACTTTATAGTGGGTTGTAGCGGTTGCATGCTCAAAACCACATCGTGTGTGTCCCTCCAAAGGTTTAGTCAACATGCAGATGAAAATTCCTATGGTTATACAAATTCTTCTGTAGTTAGTTACGCAGTTTATATGTAGTTAAACTTAAGTTTAATTAACAGGGGATCTGCGAAGTTAGTCTTCAACGGTTAGCAAGGAATATTCCTAAACCAGTGAAGGTGAACTTTAGCTAATAAGAATTGCAAACACGGAAAGTGGATAATTAGAAACCCTAACTGGTGTTGAGGAAAGTATTCTAGAATACTTTGCCCTGTGGAACACAGGCGGTGATTAAGGGTTCAAGTAAATGATGCTAGCTGCTAACTGTGGAAGTTATTTAGCTTAGCCTATGCTGTACGGGAGCTAGGTTAGGTTAGCTTAGCCTAAGTTAGCTTGATGCTAAGCTAGGTTAGCTTAGCCTAAGTTAGCTGGATGCTAGGCTAGATTTAGCTTAGCCACCCAGGCTGGTTTGTTTACAAAAGTGACATTACGAGTTAACACTTCCTGTGGCAAGTTGTTGTCATGGGAACCAGAGCATGTCAGAACAATTCAACAGTACTTGAAGAATGTCTGTACATTTTACATGAATCACACACGTTTTAACGGGTTAAAAGGAGGCGCCTATACTTTGTTTTTCAATAACTTGATGTTACATTTAGTAAACTGCAGATGTGTTTTGGCATTTGCTAATTGTACTAATGGAACTTTGCTCTTTACTTTACATGACTTATTCTATTTGTTTACAAAGTAAGGAAATAGAATTGCGGCAAGTCAAAGCTTGTCTTATTCTATTTGTTTACAGAGTAAGGAAATAGATTTGCTGTAAGTCAACGCTTGTCTAAGCGTATGTAGTTACGTCCCTTCTCGTGCATAAATGCTGATTTTTCAGCACGTGACTTGGTTTGATCGCTTAGTAGCTTTCTGCTTGTAGATGCAGCCAAAATTTAGGTGAATTACATCAATCTAGCAACAAATTTTTTTCCTTTTTTTTTATTTTTTTTTTATGAATATAATGGATTTAATAAAGGCATGTCTACTTATATATTTACTACGGTACAGTAATATATATATATATATATTTACAAACAAAAAGGACATAAACAACACAATAAGACATCAATGAACGAGAAAGTGTGTGAGATAGAGGTATGGATAAATTACACGCTTGAGAGCGAGTAAGAGGGAGTGTTTTCGAGAGAGAGAGAGAGAGGGTTACGTTCACCTAGACAGTCAACTTTCCTGAAACAACACGAAAACACATTCTTAATGCTCTGAAAACAGGGTAACCCAAATTTACTTGCATGTGGAAGGGTTCTCTCATGTGTTGTTGCGTTCCTTGAGCGGCCTGCATGGTCTAGCCGCGTTTTGGACGGCAGATCTTTTCCTGCGTGCGCGCGTCGTGTGGGTTGCGCGGCCGCAGCGTTTTTGCACGGCCCGTCCCGGCGCGTGCATGGTTGGCCGCTTGCGCGTGGCCCCTTTGTTCCATGGGGGATCACGTGGCGTTCGTTGGCATTCGGCGCGAGTGTTTGAAAGGCTTAAAGTCTTTGAGGTGACGTTACCCGAGGAAATAGTTCGGCAAAGTCCATTCCCTTTCCTGGGAGACGAACTCGGGAGTAAGTTAAAGAAGAGACGAACTCTAGACGAACAAAAGAAAAGATCCATGGTGGAATCAGATCTCCATGAGGAGATCGCTAGCATCACATGTTTCTCTGAGAAGGTCAGACTGCAAGAGAGGGAAGGAGACTGCGTCTGTGTCCTTTTCAAGGGACGCAGACCACGCCCCTTCCGGAGCAACCTTAACCAATGAGATTCGACAAAACTCTGGCGCGAAGGCTTTCCTTTGTCTTGTCGATATCTTATTTATGACAGGGTGAGTCTTTAGTTTGCTTGTTTCTTTTCACTCCAAAGGTGGAAAACATGGTAAACTGTATTTTACTGAATAGTTCTTTACATATTTGGGTAGTCCATACCACAAGCGTTCTGGAGATATCAAGGAACATTATGTTACATTAAAGGAATATACACTTATGTTTAAAATGCATAATGAAGGTATTTCTAATTCACTTTATGCTACAATAAATACTTCACGGTGACAATGGGGAAACACACATACATAGAAACACATTGAAGATATTTTGTTAAATGTCTTTAAACAAAAGAAATGTCCCCGGGTTCTGAGGACATTCCGATGTAACCCGATGCCATGGGTTATATGATTGGTGTGTGTGTGTGTGGGAGTGGGTGTGTAAATTTACAGTCCAGGCTTTTTGGGTCTTTAGCAGGATGTATTTAGTTATTCAGATTCACCCTTTTAGCACAGTCCTTACAGCTTGTATGCTGCAACCAAATTGCCTTCGGGAAATTAATAAAGATGAACTGAATCAGAAAGCAGAGAAAAACAGCAAGAAAAGAGAAAATTAGGTTAAACTGAATGAACCATAGCCTGACTCAAATGACTTCCAACAGACTGTTGTATATGTGAGCAACCTCTTATAGCTTGGAAGCACAAATTCACTGACTGTCAGTGCAAAGAGATAATTACTAACTAAATTTCACATTGACTACTTGCAGTGTTTCCTGCACTGCTATTTCACCACTGCAGAATCTACAGTGAAGAAAAGAAAGAATATTTTATTAGCCGAGTCATGAGCTTGCTGTATGAGTTGTATGTGATGAGTTTAAAAAAATGACTGTACTACAAAATAATGCCAAGACAGTAGGCCATTCAACTGTGCTATAAAAAAAATTACACATGCAGCACGGCGTGACCACAGTAGTCTAATAGTCTAACAGTAGTCACTGATGAATGACTCCTTAGCCGGTTTGCTCAATACAACTCTTAAAAAGACTGAGTATTGTCTTCGCTATAAAAATGTCTAAGGTGTAAATTAGATGATTTGGTCTCCTTTTTTGCCATAAGATACTTTTTTACATGCAAACAGACGGACAGGCCTACAGGATGCAGATGTGAATGCATTTATAGTAGTTGGAGATGGTAATGAAGACTAATTGGTTACACATAACTTGTTCATCAGGAAATGTGATCAATTGACACTGCTGGTAGATGCTATAACTGCACCATCTAGATTTAAAAAGCATCTTTCACCAATGACAGCCGTTCAAAAGCAGCCAAGTATTCAATATTCAATTCAATTCTCTTTTGCCAGATCATGATTTGTTTTTGTTGGGCTCTTAAAAGAGTGAAGTGGATTTATATTGTTCTCGTCTGCTGCCTTTGACATCACAGCTCAGGTTAGTCACTATAGTGAAGTCAGTCAATCAGCGTTGTCACATGACATTTGCAGTTCAGGTGATTCAGAATCCTTTAAATGCAAAACAACAAGGGATTCAACAGGAATTGCAGCCAAAATTCTGTAGGTCTCTGTGACATCATGCACTGTGAATGTAACAGTTTGTCAGAACCTAGAAGTCTGCAGATACATATTCATATTAATCTTTTAACACAGAGACCATCAGTAACAGGTCTCTTTGCTTATAAAGCACCAAAAAAATTACATCAAATAAACATGAGAAAATGTTGATTCATAGTTTAGATGGACAAGAGACATATATTTAAGTTTGCAGTGGGAAAGCCAAGGGTATGTGTACTATTACAGTAAGTTATTAAAATTATTATATATAATTTTAATAAGATAAATACATTCACTTATCTTGCCAATTTGTTGCATTGCATAATGTATGTACAGAAGTATAACATGATATAAAAGCATATAACATTATGTTGTACTGTGCCCTTGATTTATCAAGAGTCAAATACAACAAAAGACAAAAACATTGATATGCAGTTGCTCTTTATCATCTAACTGAAAAAATAAGTCAGCACTCATTACAAATGACAATGTTGGGTATTTGTTTTCAGAACGTCTCGGTTACGGATGTAACCCTCGTTCCCTGAGTAGGGAACGAGACGTTACGTCGGATGACAGAGAATGGGGGTTTCGCCTAGAAAGCCAGTCCTCTTCGAGTATTAAAAAAAACAGCCAATGGCAAGGAAATGCCATGGGTCTGCGGAATTTGCATAGCGTATCCCCGCCTCACCACGTGGGTATAAAGGGAGGATGCGGACGCAAATGCAGCTATGTCTTTGCTGAGGAGCCGAGACTGAACTCAGGCGTCTAACCAGCGGTACAGCGGAAGTGGCAGGGAGACGTAACGTCTCCGTTCCCTACTCAGGGAACGAGGGTTACATCCGTAACCGAGACGTTCCCTTTCGTAGTCACTCCGAGCTATGTCGGATGACGGAGGATGGGGGTCCACCGTGAAATCACGCCACCTTCACAGCTGTCTTCCAGTGCCCTGCGAAAGTCTGAACCCCTGTCGTGATATAGGCACGGACGAAGGAGTCCTACTTAACACAGGAATACCAAGGTACACTGGGAAGCATATCTGAGGGAGATATGCCGCAGCATGCCTACCCGTAGGGAGGACTTAGGAATACACATATGGCCCGAGAGGGCTTCATATGGAGGAACACTGGAGTGACCAGCCCGTGGGGTGGCAACTTTCAACTCCAGGAGTGGCAAGGTGGCTTGCCAAGGGAAAGACACATGCTCAAAGAGGCTTACAGTGGAAATACACATGTGGGGGTTACTCAGGGGAGGAACCATGCACAAGGAGGCACCTAGCCGACACACAGGCAATAGACACTGGCTCCAGCGTCAACAGTGCTGGAGGAACTCAGGGCTTCAGAGAGGAAGGCTCACCTGAGGAAATATCGCACGTATCCAGTCCGTGGAGTGGAATGGCGAGCAAGCGAAGACACCTGAACGGCTCCCATGTTAGCTTGAAAAAGACAGTACATGGGAGGAGACTGGCTCCACTCGGAGATTGTAGAATCTGGCGAATGTGTTAGGTGTCGCCCAGCCTGCAGCTCTGCAGATGTCTGTTAGCGAGGCGCCATGCGCTAAAGCCTAAGAGGACGCCTAAGAGGGTGGAGTGGGTGGTCACACCAAGGGGGCATGGTCGACCTTGCTGCTGGTATGCCAAAGCAATGGCATCCACTATCCAGTGAGACAACCTTTGCTTGGAGAGAGCCTTTCCCTTCAGCTTCCCACCATAACAGACAAAGAGCTGGTCTGAGGTCCTGAAACACTGCGTCCTGTCTACGTAAGCACGGAGGGCGCGTACTGGACAGAGCAGTGCCAAGGCTGGGTCTGCCTCCTCCCGGGGCACCGCTTGCAGGTTCACCACCTGGTCCCGGAAGGGAGTGGTAGGAACCTTGGGCACATATCCAGGCCGGGGTCTCAGGATCACGTGAGAGTGACCCGGCCCGAACTCCAGGCACGCTTCGTCAACGGAGAATGCGTGCAGGTCCCCTACCCTCTTGATGGAGGCCAGTGCAACCAGGAGCGCTGTCTTCATTGACAGGAACTTGAGCTCAGCTGATTGCAGAGGCTCAAAGGGAGCCCTCTGCAGGGCATTTAACACCACTGAGAGGTCCCAAGAGGGAACGAGAGGAGGGCGAGGAGGATTCAGTCTCCTCGTTCCTCTCAGGAACCTGATGATCAGGTTGTGCTTTCCAAGAGACTTACCTTCAACTGCTTCGTGATAAGCGGCGATAGCGGCCACATACACCTTCAGGGTGGAGGGAGACAGCCTTCGCTCCAACCCGTCTTGCAGGAAGGAAAGCACGACATTGATCGAGCATCTCCTGGGGTCTTCTCGGCGAGAAGAGCACCAGTTGACGAAGAGGTTCCACTTCAACGCATAGACATGTCTCGTGGACGATGCTCTAGCGGAAGTGATGGTAGCCGCCACC
Source organism: Tiaroga cobitis (assembly GCA_030578255.1). Taxonomy (NCBI): domain Eukaryota; kingdom Metazoa; phylum Chordata; class Actinopteri; order Cypriniformes; family Leuciscidae; genus Tiaroga; species Tiaroga cobitis. The sequence continues at coordinate 23,386,688 of CM060604.1, read as the reverse complement.
GCTGGTGGCAGGGTACTCAAACCTGCCTCGTCCCGTCCAGGAGCCACACGTGGAGTCTCCAAAGATCGGGACGAGGGTGCCATAGGGTGCCCCGTCTCTGAGAAAGGAGGTCCTTCCTCAGAGGAATTGGCCAAGGAGGTGCTGTCGCGAGGAGTATCAGTTCGGAGAACCAGGTCCGTGTGGGCCAATACGGCGCAACCAGAATGACCTGCTCCTCGTCCTCCTTGATCTTGCACAGGGTCTGTGCGAGAAGGCTCACTGGGGGAAACGCATGTAAGCGGAGGCCCCGCGTCCAGCTGTGCGCCAGTGCATCCGTGCCGAGCGTGCCCTCGGTCAGGGAGTAATACAGGGCGCAGTGGGATGAGTCGTGGGAGGCAAACAGGTCTACCTGTGCGTCCCGAACTGGTCCCAAATCAGCTGGACCGACTGGGGATGGAGTCGCCATTCGCCGGAGATGGGCCGAAACCGTGACAGCTCGTCGACTGCAAAGTTCCGATCTCCCGGAATGTAGATAGCACGAAGGGACCTCAGGTGCTTCTGACTCCATAGAGAACGTGACACACCCACGAGCGCTGTCTGAGCGTGATCAAAGCCCAAACATGCCAAACAGCGCTCGCGCCCAACAGCTGAATCTATCAGAATACCGCACTCAGAAATACACGGGCAGATAGTCTTTATAAAGACGCGTCTTTAAAAAGACGTGCCGCGTGCACGCTCTTTTAGTGAGAGGAAAAAACTCTGCGGATGTTGAAGCGACCAGGGAGAGACACACAGACCAGGCAGACCACTACTCAGATCGCAGGCAATATGAAACTCGCTGGATACCGCCGTCACACCAACACCAGAGAGTTCGCTCGTCTCGAAGAGATGTAGTCACTGAAAATACTCAGGATTTGGCTTGTGGAGTGAAGAGTTTATCTTGGCTCCGAAGCGAAAAACATACCTGCGTTTGCGTCCGCATCCTCCCTTTATACCCACGTGGTGAGGCGGGGATACGCTATGCAAATTCCGCAGACCCATGGCATTTCCTTGCCATTGGCTCGTTTAATACTCGAAGAGGACTGGCTTTCTAGGCGAAACCCCCATTCTCCGTCATCCGACGTAACTCGGAGTGACTACGAAAGGGAACTAAGCTTTCTTGGCTTTAACCAAAGGATTTTGGGTCCCGTGGTACAGTATCGGTTATTTATTCAATATCCATTTATTGAAGCCTCTCCACATCTAAGCAACCAGATATTAAAGCAAATACTGTATCGCACTGATTCTGGAATACTGGCTTCTAATTAGTTAATGCTGGGTATCGCATATTTTAATTGCAGCCTTTGCAAAATAAACTTTGATATAATTTTGTCACTCCAACTGAGTATAAATACAGCACTAAAGAGAAGCTCCACTAACCTTGAGTTCACAGAAATATTATGCTTAAATCAATATTTTATTGCTTTGGGATCCTGGAGGGCAGTTTCAAATGATACTGGAGTCTTTAAACAGAACTCATCACTTATGTCCTTAATACAACTAAAGACAAGCAGAGTGGCAAAAGACAGAGGAAAAAGTACTGTACACTGTAAAAAAAAAAAAAGTTAATTTACAGGTAATGCCCTGTATTTTTTTACAGAATTGTGCCGTTTTTTCATTATACAGTGAATACCTGTTAATTTACAGATTTTTGCTGTAATTTAAAGGTCCACTATTATATTTACAGGTAATTGTTTGTATTTTGGTTTTACATCAATTTTACCGTTTTTTTTTAATGAAATTGTCTGTATTTTTACAGGGTTATGTGTAATTTTTCATTAAAAATTCAGTAATATTTTACAGATTATTTCTGTGAAATTAGAAAACAAAGAAAAGAAGGTTCAACTGCAGAAATCAGCAGTCATTTAACATGTTGTCCTTGAAGATTATTAAGCGTGTGGGTGTCAAAGTGAGTTTTAAGGTTAAATAATTGTATTTGTATACAGTAGGTATACAAACAGTATTTTAAATTTTGTCTTGCAATATAAAATCTTTAGTCGTATAGCAATAAAGTCTTGCAAATCTTTCAGACTGTATTTTAATCTTGTCTTGCAAATGTGCTCATTTTGATAATCATTTGTATTATTCTCCCCTAATTTCATGTTATGTTTTTATGAATATTTGTCCAAATCTGCGTTGCTGCACACATCGCGTGCCTTTGAAGTTCGTGTGCGTGCGACTGTGTGTGTGTGTGTGTGTGTGTGCTCGCGCGCGCGCGCAATGACGCAGATTCAAATTAGTCCCGCCCACCACAACGGTTAGCTGTTCGGACCTTGGACCTGTGTCAAGGGCAAGCGGGAGATTTGAATTTAGTCTACGGTTGTGAAGTGGATTGTTTGCGATCACAGTTGTTCAAAGCTATAATCGTATTCGTCAGGAGCAGCCGTATGCAGGAGCACTGAACACATGAGTTGTTGAGTTACAGTCCGGGTGTCAGTCAGTCCGTTCGGAAATAACGCGCCCTTTTTCAGTGAGCCTGGATCATCACAGCGGACATCATCATGCCAAGCAACCGATCACCGGCTGAGGTAAGAGTCTCATACTATAATATGTAAACGATATTTTATATTACATTTGTGTTAATTGACAGTTTCCAAGGTAGCGTTAGCATTCATAAATGTTCAGTCATAACTGTTGCCGAGAGCTGGAGGGCAAAACACTGCAGCATGCCTTTAAATTTTCCATCTGTTTTAAGAAAGATCAGTTGGACATCTCTAAAGACCTAAAACAAGCTTTAGTAGACTTGTTATGCGTATCAAAGTCCGTCCAATTCTGTATAAAACCTTCGTAATGATAGTTAGTCAATCAATCTCTTAAACGGCGGGACATTTTGAAACACTGTCTGGAAGCTGAAACTCTTGTCTTAAAAAACATCCTTGATTTTATTATAGTAAAACTGTAGTAACCACGTTTTTGGCAGATTTATTACCAATTTAATAACCACAGTTTTACTAAAAATTGACCTACCTTTTTTGTTTGTTTGTTTTCTTAGTAACGTTAGTTAAACCAAGGGTAATTTTGAAATGGTTCACGTGACTAAGTTAACTCCATCAAGAATGTTAAGAAATCGAATTCAGTTCTGTAACGTTACTTGTTAATAATACAGTGAAGACTAAAGTATGAATATAACATAATGAACCCCTATGTGTAACTGATGCTGCTAGGTCACGGTAAATCATATTCATTTTTAATTTATATGTAGCTAAAATCAGCTCAAAACATACTGGTAACCTTTTGCACTTTCCCAATGCAACATATTCTGACATGTGTAAATGTAATACTGAGTTTTAAAATAACTTATTTTTTTTTGTGATTTCAGGTCCTGTGGAATGCAGATGATCATCACAAACAAGGTATGGGAAGAATTAACTTTAAAAAAAAAATAGTAATGACGAGTCTTCTGATTTCATGTGATTGCACTAAAAGTGTGCACAAGGTTTGGTTTTGCTACAGTAAGACCATGATTGTCTTAGATTCCACCCATCTATTGTTTTTTTTGTTTTGTTTTTTTGTAACTAGGCTCTGTCGTTTAGATTTAGAAACATAGCTTTTCCTATCACTGCTATCTTAATGACACACATCTCTACCTTTCATTCCAGCCAGATGATCTGACGGTTGCTGCTCGCATCTCGGCCTATAGCTGATGGAAAATTCTTGCTGGATGAAGGACCTTCACCTTCAACTCAACCTTGCCAAAACAGAACTGCTTTATGGTTTCAGTCAAACCATACTTGCTGTGATCCTGCTGATTTGCCTGACACCATTAGGAAGATCAGGCCCTTCCTATCGGAGCTACACAACTCCTGGTCTAAGCTCTTGCTCTATCCAGACTGGATATTGTAATTCTCTCAGGACAGGCCTTCCAGCATCAGTCAAACCTCTGCAACTGATCCAGATGCTGCAGCAAGAGTGGTCTTTAAAGGTTGCCCTATACATAAACTTTAGATCTATGTGTCCTCCAGAAGATTGTGTTCTGCAAATGAACGGCGCCTTGTGGTGCCATCATCCCAAAAAAAAAACACAAAAACACTTTCTTCAATGACCTTTACCTGGACTGTTTCCAGCTGGTGGAATGACCGGCGCAACTCAACACATTTTCAAGAAACTGCTAAAGATCCACCTTTTTCATAAACACTTGCCCCAATAATACTAAATCTTTGTTTAAAAAAAAGAAAAAAAAGAAACTTGCTCTGTGTATGTGCTAGACTAACTGGGACTTGTCTCTGCACTTGTTGCTTCTATCGTTATCTTAATTGGTAAATCACTTTGGATTAAATGTAATTGTAAATGTTTAAAAAAAGTTATATTAGACTATAAAGGTATACAGCAATTGCCTTTTAATGTGGATAATTTTACATGTTCTAAACGATATACTAAGCTTCTATTTCCAATTAATCACTTATCTTGATGTTCAGTGTTTGTTCAGTTACTAATACTGTAAATGTGCAGGTATTCTGTACTCATACATTTAGTTAATTAACAGAAAGTGACTGTAAATTTGCTATTATTAAGTACTTAAATGGAGATTGGTCAAAGTTGTGAAATTGGATCTGTACAAATAAAAAATAAAACTAAATTTACAAACATTTGTATTTTAATTTATGCATTTTAATACATCATTTCATTGTTATTTAACACAGAAAAACTATACATTAAAAGATAATTACTGTAGATAGACAGCATTATTATATAAAATAACTTTATAAAATTTACAGTTTAACCTGAAAGTTAAATGTCTTTTTAATGTAATTTGACATCATTTATCCGTTTTTCCACAGTTTAATAAGCCATTATCAACAGTAATAAACTGTAATTTAATAAATTTTGACTGTAAAGTAAATTCTGTATTTTTACGGTTTTTCCATGTAATTTTGTGAAACGGTTATTTGCTGTAATTTAACGGAAACCGTCTGGAAACTTTGCTGCCAGAGATTTGCCGTTTTTTTACGGGATTTTTTTTTACAGTGTATCTAGCATATCCTGTTCAGCTCACAATTGTGCACAGATTATATTAAAGGATCAGCACAATAAAATGTGTCATATTCTAAGGTACTGAAAATTCCTTGATAAGGTAAAAATGGTAAATAACCATATTTACTTCTAAAAGAAACAACTGACAAGAAAAAAAACTAATTGAAAAAAATATATAGAGCCACAGCAACATTTATTCATGAAGATCATTCCTCTCTTCATGTAGATAATGAGACCATTATAAAGCCCAATCAGGGGGTTATGTGACATTTGGTATTAAGTCATCTGCCACCGTCAAACCCAAATAAAGAGGTCATAGTCCAGCCTTGCAGAAATATTGAACAAACCAATTCAAAGCCTGAACATCAGAATGAGTGAGTGAGGAGATTGTTTTGTGCATTAACACATATTTCTATGTAAATTATGGTAATTTGGTCAATTACTCCACACACTGATATTTTGTTTGACTCTCAAGCAGAACAATATATAACTATGTATAATTTATAAAAATAAGCAAAAACCTGGCCTGACAAAACCTAAAAAAAAAGTGCGTTTTAAACAAGAGATTGAGCGATTTGTCAACATTGATTAGTGGTCAGTGATTTAGTGGTCACTTTTTTGTTGGTCCAAACACTAGAAAGCCACAAAACTAGCCCAATAAACAAACATGGCAACTGCTGCTTCTATTATTTGTAAAAAGTATTGTAAAAAACAAAAACAAAACAAACAAAAAAAGACAGTAATATAAGCAGCAGCAAAATAAAACAAATATTTTGTCTCCTTTTTTAAAAAGATAGTATGGCCACATAAAATTTGCTATGTCATGTGACATTTGATACAGACCCTAGAGTAAAATGTCTGACACGGAGGCGGACCAGGCTGGCTGTGTTTAACAGCGGATGAGCCAAGAGTGGATCTTCAAAAAGGAGTCAGTCTGTAAGTGAGCGCAGCATCAGTACAGTGTATCAGCAATTGCCCATTCATTGCCCAGGCATCGAAACCAGCCAAGGGCAGGCCGAGGGCCAGGGCAGGCAGGAGTGAGGACATGAACTCCTTGAGAATAAATAAAGCTTCATCTCAAAAAGCAAAATATTAGGGAGTTTCCAACAGGGCAATGCAGTCTGTTTGTCTGTCTGTTTGTATATTTAGTTCTTTTTGGAGCTTGAATTAAAATAGCAATGAGGACATTCAGATGTGTGACATTAAATTTCATGATCCCTTCGATTTGTACATTAAGCATGGTAACATTTTTATTGAAATTGAATAATCACATTGTGGTACATGTAAGACTGAAAGAAACGACATACACTCCTTCCCCACATCCCCCACTCTTGCAGAGATCACCCACACTCACACAAGAATTTATGTGGGTTTAATGTGAATGATTATTGTTTAGTATCATTTTAAAGGTCTCAGGGTGACTGGTAATAATGTCTCATTCCCAAAGAAGTAAAACAAAAGGTAATAAGGTTTTTAAGAGTTTAGGAATAACTGGCACACAAAGGAATGTGGTCTCTAGGCACTCCCAAAGGTGTAAATTCATGAATGCTAATTTCCACTGTTCTTAGCAGATGGTCAACTTCTACCCCCAGTAAATATGGTGGGGGAATACAGTAGATTTCCAGTAAACTCATGTTTTATCAAATAAGGTCTGGCTATATAAGGAAAATGCAACGAGAGCCCAGGGCTGCTTTTTCTGTATCAGATCAGCCCGTGTGGTTGAGGGTATCGCGACTCTCAGCTCACGTAGCCTACAATGTCGGGTAAAGGATTTTCCTCTTTGTTCTAGAACATTTGATGGTTTGATGGAATTGTAATAATACATTTACCTGACATAATACATTGTTATATTTGATTATTCTAACAGACTTTGACTTTATTTTCATTAGAGTTAAAAGGAATAGTCAAACATTAACGTATATTCAATGATGCACAGATATCATTGAAAAACCTTTTCATTTTATGGAGTCAGGTGAAACGAGTTAATATAAGATAAAATGTATTGCATTTAATTAAAAGTTCCTTTGCCATGGGAAGAGACGGAACAAGCGTGAGACCTTCACCTCTAATCGAGTACCGCCATTGGATCGATTTAGCAGGACTTACATTCAGTTAAACCTGAACAATAACTTTTAATCATCAGTACTATCACTTTAAATCTATATGCGCTTTGATTGAGACTTTTATATGTTGTTTGAAAATACTTTAGGTATCACTATATTCTCTGTCCTCGTTCCAGCCTGCTGAAAGGACCCTTCTTCCGCTCCCACAGCCTCTGTGAATAATTGGTAGAGGAGAGTTCCTCTTGAATGAACAGTGAACTTTATCTAATAAGACCGCCTTGGGCTCATAAGCAAAGTCAGTGCTAAAGAACAGTAGTTAGAGATGAGAGCCTCAAGAAGGGCTCTGTTACACTTTCCGAGACCTAGAAAAATGTAAAAAGGGAACCAAGTGCCTGTATGGGGTTCTTATAGCTCAACTGGTAGTGCATGATGCCCACAATGCAAAGGTCATGGATTTGATTCCCAGTGTGAGTGTATATACCATGAAATCTACAGGTATTGAGATATAACATGCATATGCAGCATAACATTGCTAGCTCTCAGGTAGAGTTTCATTGGCAGTTTTATGATGTAGGTACACTGTCTGTGTTGAAAGGAGGCTTACCTAACAGCAGGGAATTGTTGGTCTGAATAATCTAAACAGACAGTTGTGCCACAGCAGATAGAGTCTTTGAGGTTGAGTATCTTAAATAAAACAGATAGACCGCAATGGGGAGTAGCGGAACCACTTTGTTTCAGCACAGAAGAACAATGAAGAGCGAATCTGTGCATGCTCATGTGACCGTGCGTAGCCTATATGCGGTTTTTTTATTTTATTATTTATTTATTTAAATCACTGTAACTTTGTATATGTGGTGGAATGATTGCTAATTGAATATTCACACTGGGTCAGTGGTCTTCAAAATGGGCCATGGGAGGTCCTCTCATGGCGAGGAACATAATGAAGCACACATCGTGGGAGGCAATGGAACAATTACTGGGTTAATTTGACCCACTTATCAAAGATTATAGTGCACTGTACTCAGTACAGGAGGAAACAAAAAAAACAAAAATAAACATGTATATATTATTAAATAAAGAAATAAAATGTATTATTACAGTTTTTCTCAATCGCTTTGGCACATTTTTCGAAACAGTCTTAACATTCTCTTAGTGCAATTGTCACAACTGTTTGCTGGAACACCAGAACTTTTTTTTTTTTTTTACAAATGTAATTTTACTCTGTTTATTCATGTTTTTACTCAACATTTGTGCAGTTTTTGGAGGATTTATGATATCTTTAAAATTTCTATAATAAATAAATACATATTTATTTAAATAGGCTTTTTACAAAAAAACAGCATTTTATGTAAAATTCACTTTATAAAAGACCCAGATTTCTAACTTTCATTCATGGAGATAAGATAACATGGATCATTTACGTGGTTTAATGTAAGATTTTTGGCCATTTTTTTGGAAAATGCAGTTTTAAAATAAAATAAAAAAATCACAATAACCACTAGATTGCTATAGAGCTCCACTATATGCTATTTGCTATTTGACTAATCAAAATATATCTTTTCACAAGTTTTTCCAGTTGGATTCATATCTAAATATTATAAAATCACAATTATAACACAACAAAAAAAACTTTTTGTCAAAGTTTAGCATTTTTTGTACTGACAAACGTTTTTCAATAATGTTACATTATGATTAGAATCAAACCCAAACAAGATGTTACAAAGAGAAATGTTGTCTTTAGAGTAGAGTATAGAGTCTTTAGATTTCATCATTTATTTCAATCATCTGTTTTTAATATAATTCTACAATTTTAATCAACATTTCAGTTACTAACTGTAACAGAACAGAAATGAACATTATATTGAGTAAAAATACATGACATGAACATCAAAATGCAATGAACTGAACAGCAATAACAAATGATCAAATACACTGTAAACCCCAATAAGTTCATAGTACTCAAAACTTTTGCAGAAACTGATTACATAATAACTTTTGAGGTAAGTAACTTAATTTTTTTAAGTAAGATTTTTTTAAAAGTTACAATCTAATCAAACTTAAAACATTTAAATTTTATTTTTAATTTTTTTAAGTGCACCATGCTTAAAAATATTGTTTAACACTCGCACATTTTTAGTTTCTCCATACTTAATTATTTTGATCCAATGGTACTCAAAAAATATACTTGTGTATAACACACAAGCTAATGAAATTTACAAGTTAAAACTACAAAAAAAAAATAACTTCAGCTGTACATTTTCTTTTTTCTTTTATTCAGTCTTAAAATTTTTATACAAACATGTCAGACCATCAACCGCAGTCATTTTTTAAAACTCTGTTGTAGCTCAGGTGTCTAACCATGTGCCATGATGCGCTAAGTGACTCAAGTCACATACTAGTTTCACCACCAACCCAAAAGCTGTAAGTGTGTTAACCAGTGAAATTACCTGGTGAAGTATTTAGTTGGAATGGAAACCTACATGGACACAGCACAATTAAACACCTCTGCTCTAGCTACAATTATAACTAACATCTTGTTAAACTCATTTAGTGCATGGTTGTGCATTTGTCTCTGTGTGTGTGTCTCTGTGTGTGTGTGTGTGTGTGTGTGTCTCTGTGTGTGTGTGTCTCTGTGTGTGTGCGTGTGTGTGTCTCTGTGTGTGTGTCTCTGTGTGTGTGTGTGTCTCTGTGTGTGTGTGTGTCTCTGTGTGTGTGTGTGTCTCTGTGTGTGTGTGTGTCTCTGTGTGTGTGTGTGTCTCTGTGTGTGTGTGTGTGTCTGTGTGTGTGTCTGTGTGTGTCTGTGTGTGTGTGTGTGTGTGTCTCTGGTGTGTGTGTCGGTGTGTGTGTGTGTGTCTCTGTGTGTGTGTGTGTGTGTGTCTGTGTGTCTGTGTGTGTGTGTGTCTCGTGTGTGTGTGTGTCTCGTGTGTGTGTGTGTGTCTCGTGTGTGTGTGTCTCGTGTGTGTGTGTGTGTCTCGTGTGTGTGTGTGTCTCTGTGTGTGTCTCGTGTGTGTCTCGTGTGTGTGTGTCTCTCGCGTGTGTCTGCGTCTCTGTGTGTGTGTGTGTACATATGTATCTCTACATATCAAACAGGAACAAGATAATCAGGAACTGAGCATCTTAAAGTGCTTAATATAAAAAGTATGAAAAGAAATGCTGATTCCTTAAAACAGCATTAGTAACAGCAATGGCCATCAAAGTGCAAATGGAATTAAAAATGTATTAAAAAAAGTAAATAAAAAATAAAAGATTTGGTGGGCAAGACATAATCTGCCAAATGTAAACAGTTTCAAATGCTTTGACTAACATGGTGTTCAACAACATACTATAAGGTTAACATACTGGGAACCCCCAAAACACATCAACATGCAGACAAGAAAATACATGTGTAAACAACTCTTAAGTTAGCCTACTCTTTCATTAACAGGTCATTTTTGAGACTCAGTAGGCAGGGTTTAAGTGGTTTACCATCATCAAGACCCATTAGGATTTTCTGGATGAATGTAAAAGTGTGAATGAGTTTCTTGGGATAGTTCAAATGCAATGCATACATCAACCCAAACAACAATGCAAATGCATCAGCCAAGTAAGGGATATCACTCATCACAACATCGTCTTCCACAACAATGGAAATACTTGCAGGACTGAAATGAACTGGATCTGCAGTGTCCTCTGTGACTGCTGTGACAAGAGCAACAGGAGTGTCAGTGATGCCTGGCTCATCTGACTCCTCCACCTGAAAGACACAGAGGGTGCAACTGTTAGGTTAACTTGAAGAAACACAACAACTGCATGTGCACTCACTGGCCACTTCATCAGGTGCACGTGTGTAACCCAATTCAATCCAATACAACAGCTCTCCTTTAAATTCTACGTTTATGAATTTTATACATTTTCAGTTTTTGTTGACATTGTCAGAAAGGTGATAATTCTACTTTATATTTATTACTGAGGTTGTAATATATAAAATATCTGAGTCAGGTGATCAACTATTTCCTGAGATGCCATGTCAGAAACATGAAGAACAGTTTGCATCTTCAAGAACAAGGAGGACAAATTATGGTGTAACTGGGCCCTTAACTGGCTGGTGTCACACCAACTGTCAGACTCAGGAGAAGCAGATGTGCCTGCATGGTGACACTGAGCAGGATCCTCGTCCTCAAGAACAGCAGTGTTTATGACTGGTGCACTATCATTCTCTGTTAATACAATGTCATCACAAAAGTTTAAACTGCCTTCATGTGTCCTACTTTTGTGTGCATTAAATGATGAATAGACATTTGTGCGGTAGTTGCAGTCCTTAAATGGGCAAGGTACATTCTCATGTTTTTTTAAATGTCCTCTTAAATGACTGAACAGTGTCACCTCTGAGAAAGGCTGTTTGAACTCACACAATGGACACTTAAAAAGTGTATGTCTTACTTGTGCTCTTTCACCTGCACCAGTTCTGCATGTGTCTTTGTGGACACGTGACAAATGAATTTTCAATGCATTAAATGATGGAAATGTACAAATACAAGAGTTGTGGAGACATGGCAAAGGGCTAACTCTTGAATAATGACTATGCTGTAAACGGTAGTGCCTAAATAAATGGGCCCGGGTGTCTGAAGTGACAGCACACAACTTGCACTTCCACTCCATTGAATCATTTGACCACTAAAATTCCTTATGCTTCAGACTGTCTACTTATAAACTTAACATAGTTAATGTTCCTGCATGTGAAATGTGTGATTACCACAGAAAGGTCAGACTTGTTCGATATTTGGAGTAAGTTGGTTCTGTGGGCACAGATAAAACAATCAATATGAAACCAATCAAATTTTGCATTCAACCTCTTTTACAAATTAATGATACAAAATATGATACAAAATTTCAAGTGTTAATGTAACTTACCGATAAAGTTGAACTCTGGTGACAATGTAGGTCTGCACATGCACACAAAAACAGACAGCAAGATATTTAATTTTTAAGAGACTTTTGATCGATTTACTCAAGAACAGAAAAAGCAAAAATAATCGGCAAAGAGTGGGTTTTATAGATACTATTACAACTCACTTTGCAAAAAAACGATCAAAGTCTTCAGTGTCCATGAATTCACTGCTGACTGCATAAAATCTAGACCAGGGCTGACCCCCCAACCAGTGAAGCACTTTATGACCAAGAGTGCAAATAACAATGTTATCAGATTTCAAAATACAGGTGAAACACAAATAAAATAAATGGTGAAAAATAGGTTACAGCCTAAATTAACATTTGAGTCACCTTGATTTTGGGGGATGCACTTCTCTGTACTTCTTCCACTTCAACCTATAATGAAAAGACGTTTGTAAAGGTTTAATGAAAACTTGCAGAGTTCATTCGTTAACTATTAACCCATAACCTTAACTTTGTTTGAGTGTAAGTTACAGCTAACTTTTGCCACTAGCTCATTTGGGTGCATGTACGTTAAGTTGGGAATAACATCACATTCAACTTACCAGAGCAGGGCGCTTAACACAAACAGTAGCAACACACTCAAAAACGGAAGGACTATCGCTTGCTGAAAAGAGTTAATAACTACCGTTAACATTATTGTCTTGCCACGACATTAACAGCACACATGATATTATCTGTCACTAGCAGGCGGACTAACGGTAACGTAATGGCGCTCGCGCTTTCGGCGCATAAAAAATGCGCGCGGCACCGTGAGGCTGCGCGCTTGCAACTTACATATTAAAAATAGCCTCGTCTAACAGTCAAATATCATGTGAAATATGATATTCTTACAATGTTACAACAAGCAAAGTAGTTTTGAAGTGTTTTGGCTTACCTTAAAGTTGTTTAATGCTTGATACCACGTCGCTCGAGAGGGTAGCCATCTTGGATAGATTTTTCAGGTAACGTCAGCTAGGACGGCACGTCATGACGTCATATCACGTGATCGACAGTACACTTAAAAATATTGAGTGAACCAGCGGTGTTCACTCAGAAATGCTGAGCCACACAAATATAAAAATACATATTTGTTCATAGACATTAATAGTTTAAAGGTGGATTAAATCAGCAAGAGATTTTAACTGTAGTGACCTCAGTCTTTATAAGCTAGTAGTACTGTTCGGGCTTACAGTGTAGAGCAGTAAAAAATTAAATTTTGTTAAACAAAAACAATGGGGAAAAAAATCGAACAACTAGGAACAATACTGAACAAAAGGAAGCTGGAGCGCTGCGGGTATCCCTTGTATCCTCTGGTGCTCTTGGAAGGGTTGAACGTTCGTAAAGTTTGGAAGAAAAATCCAAGTCCAGGCACTCAGTGGGTTACAAAAGTAAAAAAAGCCTTTATTATTATTAAAGCGAGGGCTAAACCATTAAAAAACACCAACGCGTATCGGCCCACTGGCCTTCATCAGGGTGTTGGTAACAAACAGACAAGATCAAGCAATACTTATAGTTGCATATAGACATGACCTGAACCATTGCCTCTAGTGGCCAAAATTTGTGTTGCAAGTGCCAGAGTGGCACACCGGAAACCAATGCAACTATAAGTATTGCTTGATCTTGTCTGTTTGTTACGAACACCCTGATGAAGGCCAGTGGGCCGATACGCGTTGGTGTTTTTTAATGGTTTAGCCCTCGCTTTAATAATAATAAAGGCTTTTTTACTTTTGTAACCCACTGAGTGCCTGGACTTGGATTTTTCTTCCAAACTTTACGAACTAGGAACAATAATTGGTGGTCTCATCTCATCCAGTCTTGTTTACAGTGCACTGCAGGTGTTTATGCGTCAGTGCACTGCAGGCAGTATGCATAGTATAGACTTACAAATGTATTCCTGTGTGTGTGTATGAGTGTGTGTGTGTGTGTGTGTGTGTGTGTGTATGCGCGCGCATTGTGGATGTTTTTTGCATTGTTGGAAGTGTGCCACTTTATTTCTGTATATGTGATCTGCGTTGTTTCTGATTTTGATGATGAATTTTGTATATGTACTATGCGGGGTCTCCAGGGACCCCGAAGACAACTAGTGTCACTATTTTTTTCACGCTAACATAAAAACAGATATCATTCCAATTTCTTTTTGTAGATCTAGAAAGTGTTTAAAGCCGTAGAAAGTTTCATACCATTTGGACAAAGAGAAGTTTTTATTTTATTTGAGAAAGTCATTAAAAAGACCCCGAAGATAATCAGAGGGTTAAGGTATGTCAGCTATCGCAATGTGTTGTGGTTTCTATGGTGGAAGTCGAATTTAATGGGGGTTATTGTGTGTTTTAGCAGAACATTCGCGAGTGCATCCTGACATCGTGACATATGTGATTCTTGTGTGGTATGTATGATTTAGTGAATGTATCCCTTGACTGGAGTAAACCCTTGTCTGATTGTTATGTTTTGCAGTCTCTCGCGTACCACGTGATGGTTAACTCAAGTCGCGCTGCTGTTTTTCGTGATTAGGTTATTTTCTTTGACATTCGTGAATGGATAATTTTTCTTAGTTTTCCATAACTTTATTAGTTTCTGTGTTTTGTTTGTTTTTATTGTATGGTTTGGGTTATTTTGTTATTTCTGTATGGAAGTTGGTCTGACCAGTGTGATTTGGGCCGTAGTGGCGTGTGGTGTAATTATCTCGTAGTGTGTCCATCCATCACCCTTTTAGTACGTTTGGGACCTCCATGCCGACGAGGTAGGACGGGTTATCCGTGCACCAACTGATTTGGTCAACCATCAAATTTGTGTCTGATGTGATTGTTGTGGTGATTTTGTATTGGTACCGCACCCACTAATTTCTCTGTTTCTCTTTGTTCGAGTCAAGGCTGAGTGCGCCGAGGGGGAGGCTAGTCACTTGGGTGAAACACATTGCTGTGAGTTTGGAACACCAGGGTTTGAACACCTCTTCCTATTTTGTTTGAGTGGTTGAGAGCACAATTTCTTACAGCTAGTTTGCCACCCCTAAGGTAAGCTTTAGCCTTGTAGTTTCTATTCTTTTTGTTATTAATTTTTTTTTTTTTTTTTTTTTTTTTTGGTGGGAACGGTATAGTATTTTCCTTTTTGGGATGTTTGGTTTGATGTGATTCAGTGTTTGAATCAGGTGTGTCTGGAGGAATGTACTTTTAATATTGTTATATTCTTAGTATTGTTATAATAAACATGCCAGTGATTTATACCATGATTAAATGATACCAGTGGAATGTTTTTCCTAAACAAATACAATTATTAATTTGTTTATTGTTTGTATTTTCTCTGTCTTTTCACTGCAAATCACATGCCTACCTAATTTAACAGCAAAAACTTCAACATGCTGCTCCACATAATAGTGCATATTTTAAGTGTTTAGTTAATTGGAGTTTGTACTTGATGTTAACATAAGTACTGTAAAGCATGCACAAGTGCAGGCTACATTTTTGTCCAAAACTGGTTTTCCTTGTAAAATAGTGCTGTTGTAGTTTCCAAACTGGTGCCACAAACTTCACAGTTGAGGAACAACATGGTCTCTGTCTCTATTGGCAGAGAAATATGACATATGGGTCGGTGTGACACCGGTGATAAGCACTCCATCCACTCACAGGAAAATGACTTGCCTGTTGAGTTTTGTTTGATATTGGGCCAGTTACCTGAAACCTCTAAAAATAGTCCCTTACTGTCCAATACAGTCAAATTAAATAAAAAAAACCTGTCAGGAATGACAGAAAATATGAAATCACAATGAGTAAGAATCCAGTTTATGCAGAATGATGCATGATCTTAATTAATTTATGAACTCTTAAAACTCACTTCATACAGTGTGTACACTGTCCGTTAAACATGTCCTGTCAATATTTTATATCCTCATTTACAGTAAGCACCCCATTGACTGCAATCCTGGTGCCCAAATCATGCTAGTATTTTAATGAAATAAAGTTATGACCAGTCATTGCCTCAGTAATAAATAAAGCAATTGTAGTGAGATTAGAAGTTTAACTACAAATCAAATAGATATAAATATTAAATAGCCTACAATGAGTAATTACTAGTAAAGCTGAAAACTATGTAGGCAGTGGCTACAACTGTAATACATTGTCAGTTATATCAATAGTTAATATCTGATTCTGAACCTATATAATGTTATAATGAAATTAATTACAAAAATGCCATAAAGTTCAACTCATATTGTTCCTTGTCACTACTGAGATTTGCCCACTAGAATCTACCGAAAGAATTAAATAAATGTTAGTCACTAGCTACTATAATGAATTACAGGTGAAAGTGAAAAAGATACTAACATTGGATCATCTGCTAGTAATTAAAAATAGGCACTGTAGGCTATAGTGACAAAACAAATAGGCTTAAATGAATAAATCTTTAAAAGGCTGTTTGTTTTAAAAGCGATCTTACCTGCGTTTCTAAGTTTCTTGTTTCTGCACACGGAGAAAATCACCAAGAGGTTCCCCAATATATCAACCACGATAGTGAAGATCAGAAAGCAGCCCAAAGTTGTGGAGACCCAGGGAGGGCGATTCAGCGAGATCTCGTATGGGCTCAATGAAGAACTGTTCATCAACCGGCTGCTGCCATTTATTTTCATTTTATCTTCACTTCAATAATCCTCACCATAAATCATAGGATTTGAGTCCATTGGGAAACCATGAGTGGCTGTTATTGCGTTTAGGTAAACTTGCGTAAATTGAAGGTCTCTTGTCATGTCATGGTCCTCGATGGAGAGCACGCTTTCATGGTCTGCGCGCGGACATGTGTCCGCACTTTTATAGCTTTCTGTCAACATCAGATTGTTGGTATGTGACATCCGACAGCAAGCTAAGTTCTACTCAAATGCACATGGATGGGGTGATAAAGCTGTCTGGAGATCGCTGTAACGCTGCCCCGCTGTGGAAGACAACGAAATCGGCTCGGAATTTGGGTCAGAGATGCATGGTTGAGTTTCTTCTTTCATCTTTCACATCCATCTGCTATGCATGTGTCCATTCATTATTTTTGATAATTCATACTTTATTTACAAATTCACATTGTTTAATTAATCGTTTCAGTGCGTGGCGTATTGGTTAATGACTTTGGCTGAAACTTGTAGGTTCATCCCTTACAAAAAAATACTGCAATTTTTTTCAAGTAATACTGCAGTTTTTGCTACATGTAGAAAAATGCAGTTTTTTGGACACGAAAAAACTGCAATATTGCAGTATAGCTGGAGTACAACTGCAGTTACGGCAATACAACTGAAGTAGTACTACATATCAGAAATACTGCAGTATTATTGAAGTAGTACTACAATAATACTGCAATATAACTGCGGTATTACTACACTGAGTACTACAATAATACTGCAATATAACTGCGGTATTACTGCACTGAATACTACAATAATACTGCAATATAACTGCAGTAGTACTGCAATACATAATACAGCTAAAGTATAATTACAATACTACTACAATACTACTGAAATGCAATACTAATAAAATGCTGTACAATACCATTGAAATACAACCAGAATTATCCTAAATAAGTTTTATTTTCACACATCTGCAATATAATGAATTAAGATACAAAACAGTGAATGTCTCAAACTGCAATGCAACAAATAATGTGATTTTACTTTTTTTTTTAACTTCAAATAACAGGCTGAGAGTTAGACAATGTATTTAAAGTGTTTATTTACAAATCATGCATATATCTTCCTCCACATTATTCAGAGAAGTTGTGTTTTTTTGAAGAGCTTATTCTCATTATTCCACTTTGTTCTTTTAACTGCCTTCATCTCAGATGTGGAAACACGATTGTGGACGTAGTCTGTAAAAAACAAACAAACAAAAAGAATCAGAGACACTCTTTTCAGTTAGGCCGGTGACACACTGGCTGCGTGGCGTAAGCGTCTCAGCTGCGTGGCGTGTCCGTGTTTATTTCAGCTCCCATGTTAACAGGTTAGAGCTTGCAGACTGACTGCATGACACGCATGTCTCCGGCACGCGGAAAACGCATGCATGCTAGAAATAGAACCGATGCCTATTTTTCACGGGACACGCAAGCGCATTGGAAGCGTTTCCAGGCAAAATAGAATAGGAAAAGATGTTTATATGTTATTTTGTACACAAATACATATTAATAAATTACATTTTGATAGTTGAAAGTCTAGGTATTGACAAATTCAGATATAACTATAATTTGAAAATAAATAAATAATTATGAATTTTCAAATATTGCACCTGTCAATACAGAATGAAATATTCTGTAGTCTATTTTGCTGTCAATACTGCTGACAGTGTCTTTATCAGTAGGCTTTATATTTATGCTTCACATGCCGCGTCAGACACGTTTCTGGTGTGCAAAGACACAGAAAACGCTACACAGCCGCCACGCAACAGAAACGCCACGCTCACGCCACGCAGCCAGTGTGTCACCGGCCTTACACTCTTCCCCACAGGCATATATTATGCTTAAAATGAATCTGCAAGTTAATCTCTTAAATTTAAAAAGACCTGCACTGAGTATCTTCGCTTTTGGATTGTGTTGAGTTTGAACAGTTTCAGCTTTCAGGTGTTGCGTGATATCTCTGCACCCAAGTAGCCGTGCTTAATCTGGTCTTAATCTGCATTGCTATTTGTACTCGTTGTGAATACGCAGGCCAGCGTAGTATTTAGTTGCTGTTTTTTATCACTTTTACTCACAACATGCTATCCGGCAACAAATGATTCCATTCATTATGCTAAGCTAAGCTAGCGGCGGCGTTGCCAGACTAAGACAATACATGCATATAGACAAAAATGCATATGCCCACCTATCTAAATGTAGGTGAGACAGTGAATAACCCCTATTTCAAAAAAAGGTGGCATGTTCCTTTAACTTGTTGTCTGCAAGTGTTTGTGGAAAGTATTCATACTATTTCCAGTTAATTTATGGTTTATTGTTCTACATTAATAATGAGTTTGAACACTCCAGATAAAAAGTTAAATTACTCACCCTCATGTCATTCCAACCCCGCAAGACTTTCGTTCATCTTCAGAACACAATTGAAGATATTTTTTATGAAATCTGAGAGCTTTCTGTCACTCCATTGACAGTCTACGCAGTTTGCCCAATAACATGCATTTCTGGAAAAAAGCAGAAAGACACAATTTTGTGAGTGCATATTTGTTTCACAGCAGCCATTATCTTCTGTTCAATTACATTTTTGATCTTTAGTTGTTACCAGTGCATTTTCCTAAATAATCACACCATAAAAAGTATTTTTTTTATCCTTTTCTGCCCATTAATGTCAAACTATTAAACATAATTGCTTGTATTTTTGTGTATATCCAGTAAGTTAAGTGTCTGATATTCCAAATATTCCTAATATTAAATTGAAACCATTTAAGTAAAGTCGCCATTATGTATAGCGCTTTATACAATACAGATAGTTAAAAAAAATGCATTAAAAGTGATAAAGAAAATAATGCTGCAAACATACACAATCTGCCGTGACGCAGCTCTAAAAAATAACGTAACTTAAACAGTGTAAAACTACGCTACAGTACGGAAGCGGCGTTTCCTCTTATTTGCTCACCAGTTTGAATAACATATAAAGTCTTTTTTACACTAATCTAAAATTAAAATAAACAGATATGAGGACATTATACGTTATAAGTTACTCACCTCTAAACTTAATGACTTGACAAGGCCAACACTCCACCTCGCGTAATGAACTTCTTTTCTTCCAGAAAACGCTTCTCTTCCGTCCCACCGTCACCACGGGTTGTAATGCTGTAATGTCTTTGTGTTTTAATTGTGATAGTCCATAAATATTAACGTATATGAACGATATTTTCAGTAAGGAAATTAACCAAACCGTATTTTATGGAGCAGACACCACGGGAAAAGACGCAGGCTGGCCGTAACGAGCATCAGCTGCTCTCGAGACTCGTTGTCAGGACAACGACCGCGGTGCTCTCGCGCGAAGGAAGCTCTGGTCACGTGGGCTATACGCGGGTGAAAAAGTTAGTGTCGCACAATACAGCATAACTGCAGTAGGCTACAGTGTAATATTAATGGTAGACCAAGACTTCGGATGCAAAAACCAAAAAGTTCATCTGATTTTTTTTTCATAATGCTCCTTTATTTAGGTTCAGTAATTTCACTTTTTAATGGCAACAAAAATGATCTCATTGCCATTAAAGTGAAATTACTGAGACCCTGACTTTGAGTTTTTTTTAAGTCTATCACTTTTTAAAGTGTATCACTGAACTGCAGTTATTGTATCTATAGGCTACTTGATTTTACTGCAAATCTACAGTTGTACTGCAGTTTTACTTCACTATTCTGAAGTTGTACTTTTTGTACTGCAGTTTTACTGCAGTTGTACTTCAATGTACTGCAGTTATATTGTAAGGCCTATCTATACTTCGTTAATACTGCAAATCTACAGTTGTACTTCATTGTACTGCAGTTATACTAGGCTACTTTAAACTGCAGTTTTACTGCAGTTGTACTTCATTGTACTGCAGTTATTTTTTGCAAGGGATACACTGCTAATAACCTTTTGGTAATGCCTTTAAGCAAGACTCTTTAGCCCAAGTTACTTCGTGGCTGTTTGTTTTTTGGTGAACTGTTAAAGCATTAAAGTCATACAGACAGAAGCCTATATTTTCGGTCAGTTTGATGTGCACTTGACAACATACATGTATAAGTTTAAAACTAATACTAAGAATAATTTTACTTTTTACTCCTGTGCATCTTTCTCAGTGTAGCCTAGATTTATTTTTTCAAAGTCTGGCATTTCCACCGTTATTGCTCAGAACAAAAGATACAGTTCATTTAACACATGTTGACCTTTTTTGTTACTGTGTAATTGGGCGTTTGACTTAAAAATCTAGCGATGCTGAAACATATCATGTGTGACAGCTTCCTCCTGAGACAAAATTGAGATTTTTTTTATTGCCAAGACCTAAAATAGCCATGCAGTCAGTCATATATCATGCATGTGCACTTTAGCATGAGTCATGACTTACAATGAAAAATTATGAGAAGTTTTAATATATATTCCTGGTGTTATTCTAAAGAAAAAAGTGTGCCTTCACATTCTGTAATCTAAATGTAGGAGTTCTCCAACTGCCAGACAGAACTGCAAAAAGCATCTGAGCAGCAATAAATACTGGCCCTTAAAAACAACCTTTATACCATGCAGCTGTCCATTTGCACATACAGCCAAATGTATTCGTCATTGCGTAATGTGGTCCAAATACTCTTTGGACTGTAGCTCAGCACCATGCATTAGCTTTGCATTAAAGGATGCCTGTCAGTGCAGCTTCTTTAAATAACCCACTTTCAATAGTTGCTGTTGTATCTCTCTCATACACTCTCCATTTCAGACATGTCAAAGCTACACATTTCAGTGTGTTAGAAATTAAAGGGGTTATATCATACATTGGAACTATTTTCCCCTGAAGACCACTTCTAAAGTTAGTCAAGGTGTCTTGCACTAAAACAAATGATAATTTAAACTTTTTTCACAATCTCCCTGGCTTTAAATTTACTGCAATATGGGTTTTGGAAATCAGGCTCAATATAATTCCCTCATTCTTCAAAAACAGCATTTTTTGCTAAATATTCATTACATTATGACAAAACAGTCTGCAATTTAATGTACCGTTTGACTTATATCATCTTACTTTTGTATGTTTTTCCCTCTATGATCAGCTTTCAAGTATAAATTCCTTGAAATCAATATGCCATTTTGAAACTCCAGTATATAGTGCAAGTGGTAACAATTGCATTTGATTGAACTTTTGACAGTATAACTTGAATGATGCACAGACAACTTTGGGGTTTGTTTTTGATCCAGACATTGAAGAGCAGCACACTTGAAAGAAGAAAAAAATCATCTTATCTGAAATGGAACAGATTAATGAGTTGGGAGTCTGGGAGACAATTTAATGAAGAAGAATCCAATACAATTTTGCATTCGCTCATTCATCAAGACTGAAGATCTTAACATTTATTGACATATACCCTTACCCTCTGATCAGAACACATTAACACTGGATCTCATTACACTTTACTCGTGGTATTGGTTAGGCCTAGAGGACACATTACAGAGGAGAATATTCCAGCCTTTTTTTCATGACATTGACATTAATATTTACAGTAAACACTAGTGGAGGTAGAGGCTATTATAATTTTTTCCCCCAATCTCCCTGAGCTTGGTTATATTCTGAAACAACGTTGCATTTGATCTCTACATCATGCGACACAGCAAATTGGTCATGCAATGGTAACTGCCTGCATCAGCTTTCAAACTTAAGTCACATATGTGACACGCTTAAATACTTAAACAAACACGGGCTTGGGCTTTCATTTCTGTTACACTTGTAATATAATAAAAAAAATACCTCAACCTTTAAATCATGTAATGCTATCTACTACACCTTATTGTGAAGCAGATGGGAGCAGATGAACAGACAGCTTGGCTTAATGGCAAATTTACAAAGATATGATGATCTGATGACTGTCAGATTGAACAATGAAGGACAAACCCACGTCCTAAGTAATTAACTTAAAGTGCATCGTTCGTCTCACTGGCATTCCATTGATAAAGGTTGACGTGTGTTGGACATGTGACCTCTCTGAGTTACCGTTTCCCAGGTAAAGGTAGGCTATTCGTTTGTAATGAGTTTAATTTACACATTCTGAGTACATTCTGAACTTTGTCAGTCCTCAGATATGAGGAATCCTCACTCATTTTAAAGAGAGTGTGAGAAAGGGGATACTGGATCGTTGTCATCAATAAATAGGGTTGCCAACCGTTCCGTATAATACGGAATCGTCCCGTATTTGACACATAAAAGTCTTGTTCCGTATTGAACTGATACGGAACGCACTTTGTTCCGTATTTTTGAGAATCAATTCAGTGCAAATTCATGACAGGTACATACTGTAGCTTCTAATATATGTCAATATATGTTTTTCTATGATAAGAAAAAAAAACCCCGACGGTGCGCCACGGTGCGGTAGATACTAATTTCTCCCCCTGTTTGTCTATGATCAGCCGCGTAGCGTTTTTAACATCTTGGAACATCATCAGAGAATGCTCTTTTAATTGGTCGTTAGTCATAGTGAGTCACGTATCGTAGCAACGATGACGACAAGTGACAACAGCGGGAAATGTAAAAATGACTACCTCCGAGCAGCCGGCGAAAAAGAAAAGAGCACAAAAATATAGAGTTGAATGGGAAAATGACTACCCGTGGCTGGAATGCGCGAGGTATTAAAGGTAGGAATATTAAAAATATTATTTTTTGCACTGGAAAGAACATTCTAGAAGTCTAATTATATTGAATAAGTTCGCACAAGGCTACAGAAAACTGTTGTGTTTATTTTTCTTCAAATTCAGTCTAAGCCGATGAGTTTTGAATGTTATAGGCTATGTTATATTTGTTTAAGTTAAAAATAAAATGTATTATAAACTAAACAAATCCATGGTTCATTGTTGGCAAAATGATCATGATAGCCTTTATCTATGTGGTTCAGTCTTGTATATTATTGATTAGGACTACTTTGCTATTCTATAAATATATAGGCCTAATAAGTTTAAATTATAATATGCTATAACGTTAATGTATTATAGCATACAATATTCACCAGAAGTCATCAGAAGTCACCCCCCCCCCCCCCCCCCCCCCCCCCTTCCCTTCCTTATTTCCATTTTAGAAAGTTGGCAACCCTATCAATAAATCATTAAAGTGTACCGCGAGTTAATTCTGAGACAGAGCTGTTGTAAATCGAACCCCTATCGAAATGTCTGTAAGTAACAGTGTGCTTATTAAGGACAAGACATGAACGTCTTCCATTGGCTTTCAGAGAAGATTGATTTATGACTGTAACGCAGTTTGTTGTTATGGGAAGAAGGAGGCGGGAACCTGCGAACATTTAAAGACTTAAATAGAGGGTATGCGCGTGACGTCACTACCAGCTGGAGTGATTGCGGTGACGCCCACTGAGTGGCAAAAAGACTGAGCGGCAGCATTGGTTTTCAGCGTGAATGCCGTGAAAAACAAAAAACACATCTAAAATGGGAAAGAGCTTTGCGATTGACTGTACAACTACATTTGACAAGAAATCTGAGGTATATTTTTACAGACTGCCGAAAGCTACAGAACAGAGAAGCAAATAGATCGATGCAATTCATAGAAACAACTTGACTCCAGGGCAGGCAGAGAAAATTGGATTTGCAGTTATCATTGAGCACGTTTACATGCACACCAGTAACCATAACAACGCAAGTAAACCGCGGCATGTTTACATGACTTTATTAATAAATCAGGCCATGACCTGTAACGACAAAACAATCATTTGTATCTAACTTTGAGTATTTCATTTGTTATATCGGTTGATGTTAAATAAAGCTTGCAACATGTCAGCGGGAAACTTACAGTTTGTATATTATCCTCTCATGCAGTTACAGATGCAGCGTTTTGACTGAACCATTTCTACTTCTGCTGCACGAGATGAGAGGGCATTTTTATATTGTTCTGTGTCATGAAAGAGTCTGCGTTTGTGATTTATTTTATTCTTCCTTTCCAGCAAAACGCTCTGTCTGGATGTGTTTAAATCTGCACAAAGGATGCGTTTCTGTCACATTTCACACATGCGCACTTCAATAAGCTATAGGCTACAAGTTTTAGGGCTGGACAATATGATTATAGCCTATATATAACATTGATGTGATCACCTGGATTTAGACCTACCTATATTGTATTTATATAAAGCGTTCACAGGCAAATTCGCTTCGCGTAACGTTATTTCCCCGGCGTCGAAATCAGGCACATTTGAGTGTCAGGAAACACGATGGCTGCGTGTCAATATCCATGGATCACTGGATCTTTGGCCTAAGTTGTAAGGAACACTATATCGAGTCCAACTTTTAGTTTAAACTGATAATAGTTGGTTTTACTCGCGTTTTCGCAGTTTCCCCTATTAACTCCAGCCTCGCAGCAGCTCTTTTGCCACTCAGTCCGGGTGAGGGGGCGTGTTCCGGCGGGAAAGTGACGTTAATGCATTCCCTCTATAATAAAATAAACAAATACAAATGAAAGCAAAGACAGCAGTCGTCCGCGAGGGGCTGCTGTCTTTACTTTCATTTGTATTTGTTTATTTTATTATTTACACATATAACAAAACCCAACATAAATCTACGCCTGGCCTCTCTCGATCTTCACTGTTGTCTCTCCTCCTTTTATGCTTCCAAAACCGGTGCGTTGCGCAGAGTCGCTCATCAGTAATCACGCGCCTTCCTCCCTCGGCGCTCGACCGTCCTGCTCGCCACAATGACCAGTGGTTGTGGACTATCCTACATATTATGATGGTGTTGTTGACAAACTTTCAGGGGACTTGAGATTTGTACATTACATGGACAGTTTATAGGCTACCTTCAAAGAAGATCCTCTAAAAGCCATGTGAGCACATAAATAGAAAATGGCCTTATACCAGGATGATTAATGTTGACGTTCGTGTACATAAATGACCTACCTCAGGCATTAAACCAATTTTCGAGAGCAACAGCGCATCTGTAAAGGAACAGACAGCATATTCAGCTTAATTATATTCCTGATTCGTTATGACACAGCCATGGGTAGCCTAAGTCACTGTGTTTTTTTCTGGGGCATGTTGCTCCAGGACTTCATGCGACTGTGAGTTCTCTGTCTTCAATAAGCATTTGAGAAATGAGAAATGCCATGTTCTGTGCTGCAATGAACACAACCACCAAAAGGGCATTTTGAGGTTTATGAAATAAAGAGAGGCTTGTAAAGCTTGGCATCAAGATAAACGGTAGGGAAGAAAGAAGGAGGATGGAAAAGACAAAGCGGGTGTGACAGTCATCATCCATAGACATAATAAATACATAGACGCCTTATTGGCCGCTTTGGAACGTTACTGCGATCAACGCGTCTGCCATTTTGCTGAGGGCAAGATTGTGCTGCAAACACATGCAAGTAAACGGGTGAGCGTTTTTTCTGGATAAAGGCAAAAATAACTTTTACATTTATCAACCGATTTCAGTGGTTCGTATGAGGTGTACAAAAAGTTCCATCTCTAGTTATTTAAAATCTCGAGTTAGACTTATAAAATATTTTTTTTAATAAGGAATTGTCAAAGCTCAGGCTTGTCATGTAGGCTTTTTGGCTTTTTATTCTTGGATAAGAATTGTGAAGACCCCCATACCACTGAGATATAATTTAATTTTCCAATTAAAATAAATAAAGTCTTATTTTTGTGGAAAAAACATTTTCTGTCTTTAACCCGAGTTTAGCTTTTCTGCTTAGAATTGACCGCCATTGAGAAGATGAAACAAATCGGCAAATACAAATCAATAGTCAATGATATAAACAAACAGTATCCTAAACCTAAACCCTAATGGCTTTGGAGCAAAATAATGATAGGCTAATAGCCATGGTCGATTTTGAGAGTAGAAATCCTTGTATTTCAAACCGGCTTGCCGCCAGCCGGCCGCGGTCCATTAGACGGAGGCAACCGCCAGAGAAAATGAAGCATTCGGCCCGCCAGCTATTCGCCGGCGGCATCTCGCAAAAAATGGGAGTGACGAATTCAGCGGCAAACGTTTCATCCCCGCCAGCGAGACGCACCTGTAGCCGACAGCTTAGGGCCGGCTGCAAAAAGAAGCCGTGCGGATATTTTTTGCTATCTGGGTATACAGCAAATAAAATAGTAATGAATAATATAATTATATAATATCATAAGTACAATAATATAATAATTATATTGGCCTATATAATACCATATAGTTTATGTAGCCTACTGTAAAAATGAATACGCTATATCTACTCAATAAAATTGTGGCAACAGATTACAAGCAATATTATTAATTAAATTGAACAAATTAGAATTGAGTACTTTCACAGCTAAGTTAAAAATTTTAACACACAAAAAAATGTGTTACTGTTGTAACAGTGCACAGGCTAAATCAGACCTTTCAGGCTAGCCTAAAGCTAATAAGCCTTATGCCAAAATTATTATTAGGCCTACAACTAAATTGTCGGTCATTAAATAGGAAAACTTAATAATTGTGTAGATGATTTGCTTCAACTGTATACCCGACCAGACATTAAGGCCCGGCCGAAGTATTTTTTTGCACACAGTGACGCGACCAACCAATCACTCCTTTAATGCTGCGTTCACACCAGACGCGAATAGCGCGTCAAATTCGCGCCTACCGCGTCTAGTACGATTCCATTCGCGCGTCAAGAGCGAAATTGACGCGCGTAAAAAAAAACAAGTTTAGACTGGCTACCTGCACATTCACTGTCCTCGCGGCTGCTGCAACTTGAGGGGGTTGGCTGCAGGACGACTCAACTTCCACGGACAGTTTTTATTGTTTTATATCAAGATTTTGCTTTAGTATAATTTTCGGGACAATTAAGGCCGGTTTCGGGATTCGGGACAACAGCTTAGATTTCGGGACTGTCCCGAATTTTTCGGGACTTTTGGTCACCCTAAGGGGAAAGAGAAAGAAGACACAAAGAAGAGATAGAGAGTGAAGAGAGTCACCTGAAAAGATGGATGAGGTCGGTCTTAAGTGAAAGAGAGAGAACGGTATAAAGAAACATCAAGCAAATGAGATTGTGAAAAAGTTAACAATTATGTTGAATTATGAACAATTATGTCACGAACTGCCATTATCTTAACTGGTTGTCTCTGAAAGATAAAGATGTAGCTATGAAAAATATCATTTAGCCTACAATGTCTTTCTAATCAAACATTGTAATTTATTATTTTGACCATTATTATTATTACTATTCAAGGGAATATTATTTATTAATTTTATCAGAAATATTGCCAAAGGCTGGATAGAAAAATGCTTCAATTAATAGAGGGAATGCATTAACGTCACTTCCCCGCCGGAACACGCCCCCCTCAGCGGGACTGAGTGGCAGAAGAGCTGCTGCGTGACTGGAGTTAATAGGGGAAACTGCGTTAACGCGAGTAAAACAAACTATTATCAGTTTAAACTAAAAGTTGGACTCGATATAGTGTTCCTTACAACTTATCAAAGATCCAGTCAGTGATCTATGGATATTGACATGCAGCCAGGAATCGTGTTTCCTGACATTTATATGTGCCTGATTTCGACGCCGGGGAAATAAATTAAGAAAATTTGCCTGTAAACGTTTTATATAAATACAATATAGATAGGTCTAAATCCGAGTGATCACTTACATTAATGTTATACTGTATATCATCATATCGTCCAGCCCTAAAACTTGTATAGTTTTTTGTCAGTGTTTATTTAAAAACATCCAATTATGCAGAATATAGTCTGTTCTGTAGCTTTTTGCAGTCTGTAAAAATATACAGTAACTCAGATTTCTGGTCAAATCTAGTTGTACAGTCAATCGCAAAGCTCTTTCCCGTTTTAGATGTGTTTTGTGTGTTTATCACGGCATTCACGCTGAAAACAAATGCTGCCGCTCAGTCTTTTTGCCACTTGTGGGCGTGACCGCATTCACTCCGGCCGACGGTGACGTCATGCGCATACCCTCTATTTTCTTCTAAATGTCACTTGAACTTGAAAATGGTTTGAGACAGTTTCTCAGAGTCTGAAAGTTATGAGAACCGACTATTTGTGAAATGCACAAACTTTTGCAGACGTCAGTGTCTACAGCAATATTGAAGTACACTGTTAAAAAAATGCCATTGTTATCAGCGAAATTTTGGCAATGATGGTAAAATGGATAAGGAATGATTATGTCAAGTGACATTTACTGTAGAAGGGTGTGTGTATCTTGTTGGGCTATTTTGTGTTTCATTTTATGGACAATTGGTATTTTGCAGCAACACAAAATGGTGTTCTCTATTTTCTTTGGATGGTAAATAACATCGAGCATGAATGATAGGAAGAGCACAATAGGTATTCAAGGCTGGAATACAGCTTGTTGTTTATTTATTTATCCATTTATTTATTAAATTGATTATTTCTTCATTTTCCTGGAAATGGCCGGGAGCAACAATAGCTGCCATGAAGAGGTTGTTCTTTGTAGATTTTTTTTTCCTCCCAAAAATGCTTTGAAAGGACTTAAGAGATCTCTGGCTGCTGTATGTGCCCGTACAGAGTTGAAACAAGTACATTCAACATTTCACCACTTTATCACCTTCTGTAGATGAGGCCAGGTGTGAGGAGACTGCTCATGACTATTACTCCCACTAAATGCAGAATGCAGAAAAAAAGTTGTCATATAATAAGATGAAGTCTCAAAAAACTAGCAGTGTGTGAATGTGTGTAAATGTCTGTGGGTGTTTGTGAGTTTGTGTACTTGCTGGTTGATTTTATAAATATGATTGTGTGTGTGTGTGTGTGCAATACAATAGGTAAAGTTCAAGTTGAAATTCTAGACGCAGTGGAATGTGGCTTTCTTGACACAAATGGTTTTTCAATTGGCAGATTTTTTTTTAAAGTCCCTGTAAAGTCAAAATTAAGTATGTGTTCTGAGTTTGTCACACCACAGAAAAATGTATTATTAGCCACCCAGCCAAATTTGAATGATAAAAAAAGCCGGCAAGTACATCAAATAAGCTATCAAAATCTTGAAAAAATTAGCATTATTCTCTGCTCTTAAACGCTGGGGGCGTGTCCGCTGGCTGCGCTGAAACCACGCCCACTAGTGGGAAAGCTGCCGATGGTAATATTAGGTGATACTGCTTTCGGGGACGGGGAGATGAAGGCCGAGGCGGGAGATAGTCGGTTCGCCCCATTCACCAGTAACAGCCAGAGCCGATCCTGACCTCCCTGGGGCCCTAAGCAAAAATCTGTTAAGGGGCCCCTACCTGACCCATGAGCCATGTAAACCATTTGCCATTGCCACACAGTCACACCTGACACCCCAGTTCTCCCACTACAATCCTCCCTCATTTAGTTAGTACTAATGAAAATGTAATTCCTGATATCAGAAATAGACATATTTTATATTAATATCAATAATTCACATTTTAAATAGTACAAATTTAATTATTGATATCAAAAATGCATCCTGTGAATTAATAAAAGCTAAAATGGCTTGCCATTGCATGTCACTGTGTTTTAAATGATAAAAGCAATAATTGATACTTGATGGTTATTATTTACTGAGGGATGTGCATCCATATTGACCAGTATGTCCAGCCAATCAACATTTTAAATGCAATATAGTCAATGTCAATAGATTGCTTTCCATTTTGCTTTATTGCAGAGTTGTAACTAAACTGACTTGGAGACTAGATAATCAATTGTCTTGTTTTAAAAGTATGAGCGCCTAATGAGGAG
Source organism: Tiaroga cobitis (assembly GCA_030578255.1). Lineage (NCBI taxonomy): Eukaryota > Metazoa > Chordata > Actinopteri > Cypriniformes > Leuciscidae > Tiaroga > Tiaroga cobitis. Next base: position 23,356,397 of record CM060604.1, on the reverse strand, counting down.
TGCCATCACGCCCATATTGTACTGGTAACTGGTCCCCATATGTTTCACTGGAAAGTGCGCGTTTAATTTCCTGCACGCCCATATGAACGCACGACGCGGTTATCTTTTCCGAGCTGCAGTTTATAAACAAATAACGTTGTCCGTTGCCCTTTGTATTATCAAACGTAATCTCATGAACGTGCGTATCTATACCACGAATTTAATTTCTCGTGCTATTTATACGCCAAAAATGTTTTTTTTTGCGTGCATAAGCTACGCACTGTAAATTTCTTGGGTAGGGAGTGCGTGCATATTATACGCCAAAAAGTGCGTATCATGCACGCAAAAACTATTTTTGGCGTACAAATGGCACAAGAAATTAAATTCGTGGTATAGATACGCGCTTTCAATTCACTCACATGGTGTTTTTCTCAGTCTCTTTTCGTGACCAGAAGGATAGTTCCGCTTAGTTATCTCATCGATGTTGTAAACTTTGATTGACGCGCTTTGACACGAGGGGGAGGCGGGGCCTTGAGTTATTTGCGGGGCCCTACGCAACTTGCGTAGTGTGCGTATAGGGAGGATCGGCTCTGGTAACAGCGGATTATCAGTGAATCCCAGTTGTCTCCGACGAAAGTTTATACAACTATTTGTGTAAAATGATCACTACAGAGGCGGGTTTTGGCGGTGATCCTCAGCTCTCCATCAAGGTTGGCTCTTCACAAAATTAATCCACCTCTTCTTGATGTGATCATTTTTAGGAAATTTAAATAAAGACACCAATCTGTTTAGTACATGATCGCATCCAGGTAGTTGCCTACGCATTTCCGTGTCGAAGGCATAGCTAGCTAGCAAACTGTAGGCTGTAGTAACTAATAGTACTGACAGTAATCGAGCTGTGAACTGATGCGAATGTGCTCGTTAGGGGAGGGGCCAGCCTCAGTGGCCTCAGTGCGTCAAGTAGGGGCGTGTCCAGGAGCTCAGGGGCTCCAGTGCGTCATCGAGCCCCGTTTTAGCCCCGCCCAAAAAATCCTGAAAATAGCCATGGTGAAATGTTTAACGGTCTAACTCCACAATTCAGTAATTCACAGTTCACAGTCTTTGTAATATGTTTTAGCAACACATTTCTAACATTTATAATGGGTTTAGAATTTTTTTTAGAATTGCCTTTACAGGGACTTTAAAGGTTAAAATGTTCAAGATATAATGAATAGGATATCATTTTTATTGTGTTTTTTTAAATTATTCCTATTTTTTTTTTTTTTTCAAAAGTTTTGAAATGTTTAAAGCTGCAGTCCGGCGTTTTTCCTCTTTGTCGGCATCTCTGTTCGAAATCTGCAATTGCAGTCATTCGCGGAATTATCAACTTTACGTGAGTTGTAGCTACTTCAACACCCTCGACATGGCACAGCGCGGATGAACACAATGTTTGAGGAGAGCGTGCTGTGCAGCTGTCAATCACCGCGCCGGTGTGGATCATGGCATTCAGAATCACAGATTATTATTTTTGGAAGTATGACCAACATAAGAATTTTCACCGGAAAATGTAATCTGAACAAGTAAGTAACATCCACTTTTGTTCTGGTTCTGACATTGCAGTAAATCGCGCTGATTAAATCTAACAATCGCTTATAAGTTATCATATCACGCAAAACCGTGCAAATTTTGTTCTCAACTTGTTAATGTTAACAACGTAAGCAAGCATTGCGTGACTACATGTAGGCCTATGTCCTTCCAATATTATCCTTGTTTTCGGATGGGTCCGGTTGCAGTCTTTTTTTTCTGCAGCCAAGAACCGAGTCCGAACGAAGTCTTTTGGATTTTACAGCGGGTGAATCTGTTGTCACTGGTGATTGTCGTTTGAACCTTTCTGGATCAGCCATCAAATTGATAAGTTAAATTATATCAAGTGCTGTGAGAAAAGGCTATAAATCTTCAACTCCAGCACACTAGCGGCACCAGGAATTTGATTGTAGGTGGGCCTCCAGAAAACTGGATGGGCCAGTTAAAATAAGCACACAAAAAAAAAAAAAAATAATAAAAAAAAAAAAATAAACGTTCCCCTTCATCTCCGTTTCAGCGCTTTTCTGCGGCACTAAGGACAGCGACTCAGTAGCCTACCTGTGTGGCTCTTGTGCAGGGGCGGCCTTACCTATGTTTCACCCGTATCAATTGAAACAGGCCCCGCCCTCCAAGGGGGCCCCCACATCTCCACAGACCAGCAAAATATCCGATTCATTTTCTCCGTAGGATATTGATTTTCAGCCATAATGTCTAAACCATTCAAGATAGATTGACTACGAGGTTGTGAAACGAAAGTTTCTGCTCCTATACCCAGATAGCAAATAGTAATTGAAACGATGTTAAATCAACATCCCGCTGTCAACGATAAAGTAATTGAATCAACGTCGAACTCTGATGTTGATTCTTCATCATGTTGCACCCTCTATTATCATTGAAACAACGTTTAAATCATACCTAGAGATCAACAGAATTTCAATGGTATTTCGATTACAATGGATATTGAAACAATGTTGAAATCCCAGCATATCAACAAAACTTCAATGGTGTTTTAGTATACCACAGGTTTAATCTGAAGGACTGTGATTTTAATATAATATTAAAAACATTATTATTTGGCTATAATCCTGCTTTATCGACAGCCAGGATGGGCTAGCAAAATATAGAAAATAGAAACTAGGCCTATACCTTTAGGCTATAACCTAGACTAGCACAAATGACACCCCATGCATTCTTTAAAAATTAAACAATAATTTTTATTGTATTATTTAACTTTTTTCTCTTTTAACGTGCTAACTCCTGCTGCGTCTGTCTGCCAGCTCCTCCCGCTCGGTCTGGGGCGTAGCGCCGCCACTTCTGTACAGCTTGAGCGAAGTCATAGGTGTTTGAAAAATCGTGATATCGCATAAGCACTAGTATAAAACGACTGTTATCATTTCTGAAAACAAACACAATGGAGTTACAAAACTGTATCACACATCGCAGCCCTGCTCGAGGATTATTCAGATTTTGGATTTGTAGGCTATTACGAGATGGTCTAATCTGCATTCCAGTTAACGTTACAACTCAAAACAGTTCAGCATTGAATAAAGTAAAGGTAAACCATGTCTTTTGTGTAATTCTGGCCCGCCGCGGTCACTGCTGTGGGTAGCGGTAGCTAGCTAGATCTAGATAGATAGAGCACTATGCTAGCGTTGGTTCCGCGCGGTGTTCTCCGGCGGTCAGAAGAAATAGCGGTGCTGTGCTAATAGATTTCACGACACTGGGTACAAACATGTATGTATTTTGAGCTAGCTGTCAGAAAAATAGACTGGACCAATGAGGTTTTGCTAACTTTATAACCTAGAAGAGATCAAGTAGCCTACTTTAGGCAGATTTTGACACATTGGTAAAACAAAAATCTGTTTCAGTGACTGCAGCACTGCGTCGGTTAAAGATACTACATTAACCATCATGTTAACGATCAACCTAACAGTATTTGATTTGGTACAATTCATTCATATCGAACATTAAGCAAGCTTACCTGTACGCTTGCTTGTGCCAAGGTCCAGAAATGAGCTGTGTCCGGTGCAGTACGTTGGTGTTGTTCTCCCGGTCAACCAAAAATCGATGTACTTTCAATCATATTTCCCTGTCAACTATATATCGATGCATTTTCAATCATATTTCCCGGTCAACTATATCCCGATGACTATTCAACAACAGCATCGTTTCCCGGTCAACTATAAATCAATGACTTTTCAACACATTCAGCGATCGCCCGGTAAACCAAATATCAATGCTTAATCAATCATAAAGATAACTATAGATCAATGTTGTTCCAATATTGTTGCCATCAACATTAATAACATCAGGTTTTCATCGATATGGTAATGATGATTCAACATTTATTTTGCATTGAAATTTCAACTTCAAACATAATGATGATTCAGATGGAAAAACAATGTTTATTCAATGTTGGCTTGCTGTCTGGGATAAAAGCCACAAGGTATGAAATCAACCTTGTTATTTGCGATCTTCTGGAGAAATACTACACTACCCACAATTCTAAGCAAAACACTGATGTCTCTGATTGGTCGAACTCGAGGTTACCATGGCGACGTTTACCACCCCTATGAACGGCTTGGATCTGAAGTGTAACATCGGTAGTTTTTATAGCTTTGACTTTTTTGCCGTTAGGGTAAAATCTTATTTTGAGCAGGAAAATAATTTTAAGAGGAAATGAAACGTACAAATGCCAGTGGTGCTGAAAAACGAAAGATATCGGACAACAAAAAAAAAGCTTCAGTCTACCAAAAGTGAAGTTACCCTGCGTGAAAGGGCGAGGCTTATTCCAACGTAAAACGCTGTATAATTGTATATAGTTTTACTCAAATAAGGATGGATTATTTCTATGTTGAGCTGCCTGTTCATGAAGCTGAAAGTGCACGTAATAAAATAATATACCATTGATACAAACCAACAGGAATCCTTGCTTTTTATGCTCTATTATGTGTATGTTTTATGTGGGTAGGGCCCCATATTAGTTATTGAAACGGGCCCCCAGATGCTTAAGGCCGCCACTGCTCTTGTGTCGCTGTCCTCAACTCAGTGCAGTAACGTTAGCCTAACTGTGGGGTCGCACACTGGACAAGAAGCGCAGCGCTGTGCCGCGTCGCGTCTAGGACAACTCGAGGTATCGCACACTGGAATTTTTTGTTTGTTGTGGAATTAAGATAATGTCTGTAGGAAACTATGTTATGATTGTACTGTAAAATTAAATACAATCGTTGCTGACTTTGCAGTCTGAACACTTTACCTCAGAGCGTCCGTTAACTGAATGAATTTTTGTATATATTTTTTTATATATAAGGCACTTAAATGCTAATTTCTAAAGACTTATGGGAACTTATGTTTCTAAGCAGTGATTAAATTGTGATTTATTATCTGGGCTCTCCCTAGGGGGGTCCGGGGGTATGCTCCCCCGCGAATTTTTTTTTGAAAAATAAACCATTAAATGGCACTTTCTGGAGAGTTTTGTGCAACGAAATTGAGAAAATGAGTCTTACATGATATGTGAAAAACTGCAAGGTTAAGAGCATATACTTTGCATTGTTGTGGTATCAACAGGTATTATGACATTTAGCATTTACATTACTGTTAATCAGTCATGTACTGATTAACTAAAAATTAAAAACTCAAATAAATGGTTGATTTAATTTCCATTAACCACCTAGCTTACCCCCCCAAGGATAGATTGAAAAATAAAATAAATCTATCCTTGTGGAAAGGTTCCTTGGTAGCTAAAAGTAGGTCTAGCAAGTCTTATATTTCTGTAATTCACACAGATCAAACACAAATATGCTGCCTGAATAGATTGCTAGTTTATTTTGAGTAGCCAGCTAGCAGTTCTCTTGGCAGTTTGCTGATAATCCGGTGTCTGAAAATGCTCGAAACATCTCCTGAGAAAACATCTCCTGAGAAAAATCACATGGCCAACCTAGTCTTGGTTATTTAATTTAAATTTAGTCTTATTTTCCTTACCTTGTCATTCAAGGCCAGGTCACTTTATGTACATTTCTGGAACTTTTGCACGCTTCCACATCCCGCGCAACTAGGATCCCCCAGGAACACTCATTTATTGCTGCGTACATTTATCCGTGTCACCTAGATGCGCATGCGCGAGCGGTGCGCGATCGTGGTCGACTGACAACGAGATTAGCAGCTGAAGAGTTCGGCCGTTTTTTTAATTGAATTATGTATTTAAAAGTTGCCGAATGGATTCATTTGGAGACTCCGAAATTGGCAGAGATAGGCAGGCAATGCAAAACAAAATCTTGCATTGGGAAATAGTGGGGGGGACAAAACTTCGATTTTGAAATGTGGGGGGGACATGTCCCCCCCACGTATAATGGCTCCTACGCCCCTGGCGGGCCCTGACCTAAAATGGGTGGGCCCAGGCCCACCCGGGCCCAATGGTAGCGCCGCGGGTGCTCCAGCATCCTCGCACACAATATAGCCTACTAGCCGAGACTCCTTCTTTATGTGTACAGATGTTGTCGGTACACGATCCGTTCCACCTGCACGATCCGTTCTACGCATGCGTAGTAGACGCAGGAGAAAACGCACATGCGCAAATGATAATTCTGTTTTGCGACGCTGATTTTGATTTACGACGCTGCACGATCTGTTCCACGCATGCGCATATTTTGTGTGTGTGTGTGTGTGTGTGTGTGTGTGTGTGAGAGTGAGAGAGCGAGAGAGTGAGTGTGTGTGTGTGTGAGAGAGAGAGAGAGAGAGAGAGAGAGAGAGAGAGAGAGTGAGAGTGTGTGTGTGTGTGAGTTTTTACTCCTAAATAAAGATACTCAGTGTACTTCACTACTGTCCACCGCTGGTCTCATGTCACTTCTGTGTGCACACATGCTTCTTTCAAGTAATTTCCATTGTCAGTTTGAAATACTCTATAACGTTTCCCCAAACTTTTGTAGTTCTTTCTTCATGTAAGTGCAGATAGTCTAGGCAGAAATGCATATTATGTCCCTTATTGTCTTCTGTAAACAAAATTGAAGGGATTATTTTCCTCATTTAGATTGTATAGATATATATTAGCTTATATAGACGACCCATACTAATACAAAATTACTTTAACTTAAAAGTGAACTAATATTAGCAGCTTTTAATAAAAAAAACGACACAAACCGTCTTTGACAATCCTACCTCAGACCAAAACACGGCAAGTTAAGCCTAATACCATACAGCAAAGGAGAGTATGGAGGAAACAGATCATGTATGTTCATGTAACAACTCACAACTCCTTTATAATTTTGGATTGGCAACCACGTAAACACATCGTAATGCATAGCGTAAGCGTGCATTACGATCTGTTTTTAAAAGCATAAAAACAGACCCGCTGTGAAATGTTAAACACAATACAACTAACGTTACACAAATATGCCGCAAGTTGTGCCGCCTGGCCGTCAAGTGTTTCATCGCATGCGTGGTACCGATAGTGTAGGAATACCGTGACGTTTTCTACTATGTAATTACGCGCATGCGTGAAACGGTTCGTGCAGGTGGAACGGATCGTGTACCGACAGATGTGACGTAATTATGGAATGCCAAAGCTGACTTAGTTAAAAATAAATAAATACATAAATAAATATACGAAGAAATGTAAAAAAGCAAAAATACATAAATAAATACATAAATAAATATACAAAGAAATGTAAAAAAGTACAAATAAATGAGTATTTATACTTTTATTTCCTTATTTATGTATGATTGTATTTTTTCACACATTTATTTATTTATTTCATTTATACATTTATTTGTTTATTTATTTCCACTTTTATTTATTTCCACATTCATTTATGTATATATGTTTTTATGTCTACATTTATTTATTTTCAAATGTATTTATTTCTACATTTATTTATTTCCACATTTATTTATTTCCACATTTATTTATTTCAACATTTCTTTGTCCGTATGCTAATGAGGGCGGGGGGGGGGGGGGGGGGGGGTTACCTCAGACATCAGCAATCGAGCTCAGAGTGACAGTGCTGAAGCTTTGAGGCCACAGTGACACCTTGTGGTGTGACCAAACGAAACGCAAGATGTGTGCGGACAATATCACATTTTAAGTCATGTACATCACCCTAACTGTATGTAGGGTAGGCTATATAGGGTTAACACACATAGCACACATGAACAGAAACTGCACTTCAACGGGTCTGATAGCAGACACTTGGACACTTGCGTTTATTGTCGATGAGACTCGCACACCAGCGCAGAACGCGGAGAGAAACCAGCGCACATTTCACTGACTCCAACGCAAGCATTTTGATCAATGAGTTTGAAACGTGACTCAATACACGGTTTACATTCGCGTTTCCTAATTTCGTATGCATAACAGGTGACAGTTCAAATGTTTAAAGGGTTAGTTCACCCAAAAATGAAAATTAAGTCATTAATTACTCACCCCCATGCTGTACCAACCCCGTAAGACCTTCGTTCGTCTTCGGAACACAAATGAAGATATTTTTGATTAAATGTGACAGCTGGATCACTCCTCCATAGGCTCCCTAAGGGAATGAATCCTGACGGCCCAGAAAGTCATTAAAGAAAATGTTTAAATATTCCATGTCACAACAGTGGCTCAACTATAAGTTTATCAAGCGACGAGAATACTTTTTGTGCGAAAATAAAACAAAAATAACGACTTTATTCGACTATTCCTTTTCTTCCTTGTAGGCCTGAAACGAGACTTCAAGTGTAAAAAATAAATAAATGTGTGAAAAAATACAATTATACATAAATAAGGAAATAAAAGTATAAATACTAATTTATTTGTAATTTTTTACATTTCTTTGTATATTTATTTATGTATTTATTTATGTATTTTTGCTTTTTTACATTTCTTCGTATATTTCTTTATGTATTTATTTATTTTTAATTAAGTCAGCTTTGGCATTCCATACGTAATGACCCAAAGACATGCTCGAATCTCCCGCGGAAATCCACCAGTAGGCTACCACTGGAATTAAAAACATTCGCTTACCGCTTTGAATCGAGCTAAGGCAAGCTGATAGTTTTGAACACTGGCTGGTTATGTATTTTCTCAAATATGTATTTTGGATCATTTTTAACCTAAAAAAAAGCTACGGACTGCAGCTTAAACATAATTTCACAATTTTGGGCTTGTCCTTTGCGCAGACCTTATTTTTTTTAATTACTCTTCTATAATAAAGTTTTTAAAACTGTCTACTTTTCACCTGTCTACTTTTAAAACAGTTTGAAGAAGTTTTATTTTTCCCAAACTGAAGAATTACCTATTTATCTAAAAGCACTCAGGTCTATAACTGCTGCTCTTAAAGCTGCAGTCCCTAGCTTTTTTGGGTTAAAAATTATCCAAAATAAAATTTTGAGCAAATACATAACCAGCCAGTGTTCAAAACTATCTGCTTGCCTTAGCTCGATTCAAAACGGTAAGCTTGTAATAATGTTTTTAATTCCAGTGGTACTGGTGGATTTCCGCAGGAGATTCGAGCATGTCTTTGCTTCATTACGTCACATCTGTACACATAAAGAAGAAGTCTCGGCTAGTAGGCTATATTGCGTGCGAGGATGCTGGAGTTGGAGATTTATAGCCTTTTCTCACTGCACTTGATATAATTAAACTTATTAATTTGATGTCGAATCCAGAAAGGTTCAAACGACAATCACCAGTGACAACAGATTCACCCGCTGTAAAATGCAAAAGACTTCGGAGTGGCTACAGAAAAAAAAGAGACTGCAACTGGACCATGCGAAAACAAGGATAAATATCTGAAGGGCATGAAATGTAGTCACGCAATGCTGATGTGGAACATTGACAATTTGAGAACAAAGTATAATTTGCACGGTTTACGTGATAAGCGATTGTTAGATTTAATCAGCGCGATTTACTGCAATGATTTTTTTTTCCCTTAGTTGGTCAGAACCAGAACAAAAGTGGATGATACTTACTTGTTCAGATTACATTTTCCAGTAAAAATTCTTATGTTGGTCATACTTCCAAAAATAATAATCTGTGATTCTGAATGCCAGTATCCACACCGGCTGACAGCCGCACACTCTCCTCAAACATTGTGTTCATCCGCGCTGTGCGGTGTCGAAGTACAACTCACGTAAAGTTAATAATTCCGCGAATAACTGCAATTGCAGATTTCGAACAGAGATGGCGACAATGAGGAAAAACGCCGGACTGCAGCTTTAAATATATGTATATTTATATATTTATTTATGCATATATTTTTGGAGGACATTGATTGTATTTAAGTGCTACTCAGGGTATACATATTTATAGACAGCCTAACTCGAGTTGAAAACTCCCTTCACGCACCTCTTGTTTAGGAGAGAGTTTCCATCCATCATTGACATTTGAAATTCAATCATCTATTATAGGCAAGCATGTCTCTTCTTCTATGTGCATTGGGTTACACGAGTACACTGAAATGATTCAGACTCTTAAGTTGACTAGATTTATGTGGATTATTTTGACTTTTTTGATTAATAAATCAAAATCTCTTATTTGGCAGTTCACTCAAAGGGATGTTGAAAATCCTGACTGGCATATATTACGGCATATATTGGCATATATTCATTTGTTACTGGAAATGGAAGGTCAAGTTGAGCACATTGCATTGTGGGATACAGTATTTTACATTGTGTACAGTATACAGTATGTGGTGTGAATTTTGGCAAAAGTCATCTATGGATTCCATGCATATATTCCATATAAAACCAGTAGGCCTAATACTATATAAAATTAGCATGGTATTGTGTAATTTTGAACATACATTCCCATTCATTGAGATCCTTGTAATATTTGTTGTTCATCAAGGACCAGGGTAGGTCACATAATGACAGCGTCACATGACTGCATCATACAAGGTCAACCTGTCACACTGTGTTACGCGCATGTATCCTGTTCCTCGCCTCAGGCCTGTGTCACTACTTGTCAAAGCATTTACATGCTGTTACTCTCATATAGTGATCTGTAAGACATGCGCTAGTGTAGACCTGTCTTCCCTCCAGCATAGGCTATATAAGCATGCTGTGGCCATTATATTATGCCTCATACAATCAATAGAGAATCATTTAACTATCAGCAACATTCTTGAATGAAAATATATTTTCATTGGAATAATCTGTTCAAATGTATTATCGTTATCAAAATAAACTGTATTAAGGTCTGAAATGTTGTAATAAAATGTTTTTTTGTTTTTTTTTACAGTTATGCATGCAGTCAACCTGGTTGTTTGAATTTATGAGTGTGCTGCCCTCTAGTGTACAATTGTATGTATAATATGGAAAGAATCTCCCTGGTAATCCTGCTTTCACAATAGGTGAAAATACTGGTATGATGTTTAGAAATGCCATGATGTGGAATTAGAATTAGGGCATAGGCTGTTTGCGAAGACTTCAAATGACGCCAGTTTTGGATCGAAATACAAAACTATCAAGTATTATCCTTCAACTGTTTATTATCCTTATATTATTATTATTATTTTTACTATTTTATCATTATGAGCACAAGTTGCAATTGCTGCCTAACATGTTCGTTGTGTCTGCTTAACTAAAAAATAACATTATATAATAGCTGCTATATTACTGCCATCATGGCCAAGTGGACATTACGAAATTGTAACATTGAAACATTTTCTGTAAAGCTACTTTGAAACGGAATAGCCTATTGTGAAAAGAGCTATAGCTACAAATAAACTTGACCTGAATACTGTAGTCAAATAATGTGGCGTTTCATTAATCAGCTAGGCTATTATTCTAAAATTTAAAGTTTGAATTTTGCAAACATTTGAAACCATTAATGTGTGTAGGTGTGTGTGTGTGTGTGTGTGTGTATGAGACATCATTATTGTTATTATTACTTTTTTTTTTTTTTTAGTCAGACTTGTGCCCTGTGTGTTGTAACTTGTTCAGAATGTCTAAATAGTTTGTCTTGTTTGCCTTGTCTATTGTCTCTTGTCTTGTGTGTAAAAAAGAAAAGAAAGAAAAGAGTGTTGTAGGTATAAAATGAAGGGGAATGAGCATTGTTGTAGTTGTTTTTTTTTTCTCTTCCCCTATTGCATAGAGGATATTGTTTAGTATTGGTTAATACTTGGATGGACTTGGATGGAAAACCAGGTTTCCAGGTTGTTTGTTGTCTTGCCTGTTTTTTCTTTGTACTTGCAAAATAAAAACAATTCTATAAAAAAAAATGTTTTTTTTTAAAAGAAACCATTAAAATGTTAACGTAGTCATGCCCTAAGTTGTAAATTAGCAAAACGCTCCTAATTTTACTATAAAATATAACCTTGACAGCAGACGACCTTCTAGTCAGTATTGCCATAACATCCCTATTGAGGACATCTGCTATTAGCTCCGGATCATCAACCTTTGCAAATGCAAAATTTCACAGCTTCAGAAAAGTTTAAAGTCCCCAAATGAGACTGTTTGATTGCAATAGTGGGGCTAAAGCAGCAGGAGAACATTGAAGGGATCGCATTTTTTAACTCGCCATATGAACACAGAGATGCTCTCTACTCCCCAACCTCATGCTGTTGATTGATGTGCAAGTTACTTGTTAACAGAGACCTTTAGGTTCTTTACAGTCTTAAAACAACCACCAACACACTATGAATAAATGAGACAGAACAATGTATATGTCTTAAAAATATTTTAATTGTTGTACATACAGAACATCAACATTTCAAAGAGTCCACAAGGAGAGCATAATATACATTTTATAGACCGTACATTATTGTGTAAAAAAAACATCCGAGAAGATGAATACATTTTTTTTTTATGTTTCTAAAATTTTAAGTTGACATACTTAAATAATGCCTCTTCCTGGGCACTGGTCATTGACAAACCTCAATTATGAAATACTTCAGGGTATTTAAAACTTTAAATTTATTTTAAAATTTGCCTCTGATTACCCAAACCTAACATATCATAGCAAATTTCACAACAGTAAAATTCTCACACTGACCATATCATTTCAATGACAACATTGAAAATGGGGGGGGGGGGGGGGGGGGGGTTGTTTAATTAAAGCTGAAGTGTGACATTTTTAAATACTTCAATATACTGCAAACAATGGCTAAACCCATGGCATGTGTTTGGGGTTGGACTACTCTATATGTCTGTCCAAACGAATGGCAGAAGGTGGCAGTGTAGTTCTGTAATTCTGTTTGGTGAAGCTAGTGGCACAGAAATCACAGTTACTCACAATAATTTCAAGGTGCACTGTTTTTCTTTCCTCATAAAACATGCACAAAAGGAATCCATTGTGCTATTAAAAATATATGTTTAAAATCACATACACATAAAATGAAGGTCAATCATCGGAGGCCAAGTCCTCCGTTTATCTTAACTCCCTGATTTGAACATTTTCACTTGCAGAATAAATCATGGCTGACTGTGAATAGCACATTTGACTATTATGGCATCGATAACTAAAAAAACAATAATTTAGTGTGATGCTTCATTTATACCACTAGGTGAGAGTATAAAGTCCAAGACCACTGTCATGTTGCCACTGTAATTTTTTGAAGAAAAAAAATTACAGAGTGCACCTTTAAAGTAAATCTAGGAATGCGTGTAACAGTGACATATCCTACCATACAAGATTTGACTTTATGAATAAAGACATGATTCTGCATGAGAGACTAAATGTTTTTCAAATCAGAGCACATCAACCCACTACATGTCACACCTCAGGTGTTACCAACCGCAGCTTCACTAAGATTTTCACGGTCACTGACCGTAGAATGGAAATTTTAACCACTGGCTGGCAAGTCTGAAGTAAGTGAGTTTAGAAGTGTGTGGCTCACAAATGACTTTCCGAGAAATCAGTAATCTCAGCAGGTCCTATATGTTGGCCCTGAGGAATCTCAAAGGTTGTTTCAATGGGCCGTGGGTAGCCATGGCTGTGATGTTGACTGGGCAACATGGAGTTTGACCTTGCTGTTGAGTGGATAACGTAGTGGACCTCTGGCCTGGTATGCTGGTCATACTCTGGAACTGCAGACATGTCAGTATTAAGAGGGAGAGCTGGAATTGGCAGGAAGTTCTCTATGTCACCGCCAGGAGTAAGGTAGTGCATGTCAAGAACATCTGGAGCGATGTGCATAGAGGAGGACCTCTGTACAAATTCATACTGGAGAAAACCTTGGACCCCAGGAGAGTAGATATTCTGCAGCCAATCTGAGGTATCCCAGTAATAGCCTGTTAGAAAACCAGACAGTTTTACACATTTATCGGAGATAGAAAATGTGTTAAGCTCAAAATATATATAATGTAGGTACTGATAAACAGTGTCACTATATTGTAAATATTTATACACTACTACCATTTAAAAGTTTGGGATTGGTTGGATTTTTTTAATGGTTTTGAAAGAAGTCTCTTCTGCTCACCAAGGCTGTATTTATTTGATAAGATAAACAGTAAAACAGTAATTATTTATACGTTTTCTATTTCAATATATGTTAAAATGGAATAGCAAACGTGAATTTTTACAGAAGCCATTACTCAGTTTTTAGTGTCAAATAAAACTTTATAAATCTGATTTGGTGCTCAAGAAACATTTCATATTTTTTGTGGAAACAGTGATATATATATATATATATATATATATATATATATATATATATATATATATATATATATATTTTTTTTTTTTTTTGTGGATTCTATGATGAATAGAAAGTTCAAAGGAGCAGCATTTATTTGAAATAGATACCTTTTGTAACATTTTAAATGTCTTAACTGTCTTGTTTGATCAATTGAAGGAATACAATTATTTAATCTTTGCTGAATAAAAGTATTCAGTTTTAAAACAAACAAACAAAAATTCTTTCTGACCCCAAACTTTTGAACAGCAGTGTATATTGTCACATCATTCACATTCTCACAGCTGCAAGCAGCTCCACAACAGACACATTTCAGTAAATCTTACATGTATCTTCAGACTATGGCATGTTTTGATAGTTTTGAGGCTCATTAATCTTAGAAAGTGAGAAAGATCTGAGCACACTGGTTTGAAAGAGATTGTTATAACTCGTCCGAGTTAGAGAAGATTAAACATCAAAGTGCCCCTGAGATCGATGGCAGTGCATAGAGCAGAACTTGTTATAGGCAATTCACAAGAACCGATTAAATTCACACAGTTGTTCAGTGTAACCAAGCTGGTTAAAGCAATGGAGCATGCATAAAGAGTCTGATAAACAACAACGAAACAGAAATAACCACTGCCATTCTCAGAGTACCAAAGCTCACAAGAAAAAATACATTTTCAAATTTTAAGAGTTTTAATTATACATTTCAAATGGCTAAATGAAACTCTTAAAATGTCCATGCGGTAAAGTTGGTCAGTGCTTAACAGTGAGTAAACAATCAGCTGCAGTGAGTTAGAGAAACATACAGAATGATGATACATATGAAACCACTAACATGATGTGATATGTACAGTAACATACTGAATACCTTTTTCTCACCATGTCAATCTATGTTTTGACAGGGTGTTTCACTTTGAAAGCTTGTAAAAGTAAAGAATAAAACATCAGTTATTAAATCTTATTTTAATTACATAAAACTTTACAAAAGTCCATCCCCTGGTTTCACAGACAAGGTTTAAGTCTAGTCGCAGAATAAAATGCATGTTTGAGCTGTTGTAACTGAAAGAAACTTGCACTGACATATCTTAAAATGTCAGTGCCACTGTTTTGTCTTAAGATGCACATCAGTAATGTTTTTTTTTCCAAGGCACGTTTAAAAATAAACTACTAATGTCCTAATTGAACTAAGTCCTGTCTTAATCTAAGCCCTGTCTGTGAAACCAGGCCCATATGTATTAAATCTGACTCTGATAATGGCATTCGGTAACTAGGTCTTCTGTAAAGTCACTATAAAATGATAACAAGAATAGTACGAATAGTATATCACCAAAAGAATATTACACTTTTGTTCCAAACTTTGTGGGTCAGTAAGATTTGTTAATGTTTTTGAAAGATGTACTTTATGATCACAGAGACTGCATTTATGTGATCAGAAATACAGAAAAAAACAGTAATATTGTGAAATATTATTACAATTTAATAACCGTTTTATGTTGTAATATATTTGAAAATTTAATTAATTCCATTGATGCAATTTTCAGCAGCCATGACTCCATGTCTTCAGTGTTTTTTTTTTTATTTGATTATAGATGATAGAAAGATCAAAAGAACAATTTATTTGAAATTGAAACCTTATGTAAATTATAAATGTCTTTACTGTCACCTTTGATCAATAAAATGCAATCTTCATGAATAAATTGATTTTTTTATTTCAAAATAAAACAAAACCCTACTGACCCCAAACTTTTGAACAATAGCACCACAAGGCTAAACACACTCTAGTCTAAAAGAAAACATGAATTGGTGGCTAATACCCTAGTTCTAATTAATCACATGCATAACACTTACACTGCAGTCTGTTCAGAATCTCTGCTCAGATTTAACCCAAATTGGGGCTGAATTCGTTATAGACACGGACACACAGATGCATAAGTGAATACACCAGGTCACAAAATAAAAAATAGATGCTCTACAGAAAAATACCTACGTTTGTCAGATTTGTGCATTTGTAGAAAAGTCTTTGACTAAATTATATTATATCATATATTTAAATTTTTGGTTTGTGCAACTTACTGTCATCCGGGATGTCTGATTGGAGGGAGCAGATGGACCGCAGCCCTCTATTATCCCGAGAAAAGGAAACAATGTCGTCCTCAATTTCTAAACAGGAAGTCAAGTCTTGGACTTTTTCTGGAAGAATGAATATACAAAGAAGGAACAGAAAAGTAAAGAGCAATTAAATAGGTCTTAAATAAAAGCTGACAATCTACATGGCGGCCACATGTGGAGATCACGCAACCAGCCAAATAGTACTTGTTTTTTTACTGAGAGCATAAATTGAAGTTGCGATAGACTTTTTTCCCATATGACGTAAATCTGAATTAAACGGCTTCTCGAACTTGAGGCCTCAAACTGAAGCTTCAGACTGCACTTACCATCATACTCCTCATCCCAATCTGCTTGTATGGAATCCTTTTCCAAGTGTGAATGGGATGCTTTGTAATTTGGTAGGTTAGGGGCAACACTGCACACAGCCACAGTCTTCCTAAGACCAAAGAGTGGATCTGGCGTAAAGCTGCTGAACTCAGGCACGGAGCCTCGGTTGTTTCGACATTCTCCAGGCATGCTGGGTGCGTATGAGATGGGTCGCACCGGGACCTGCGGCGGGGTGTCCGGGCAGGATTCTTTTCGGGCTTGGTTGTATACACTGGACCTCTGAATGTAAGAATCAACATCTTTGTACTTATCAAGGTCTTTATCTCTCTTGCCAGGTTTGGAGGTTCCTTTCCACACTATTAAGAAGAGCAACGTCAAAACAAATATGGCTGTCAGGAATGCCAGCATTGCAACCAGTTCTCCAATCCAAGAGTTCCAGGATGAAGATATAAGTTGGTTTCTCACTTCTGTGTCCATCTCACACAGTCTCCCACTGAATCCCACCAAGCAAGAACAGTTAAAAGATCCATGTGTGTTGACACAACCGCCGTCATTGAAGCAAGGCCTGTCCACACACTCGTCGATATCAATCATGCACCTAAAAAACAAAAATGCTCTGTCAAACATACTTGAGTAAAGTACTAAGATTTGTTAAAAGGTCAATAATACCAACAGACCTTTCTCCTTCGAATCCTGACTCACACTGACATATGGGTCCATCAAGACTGTCTATACACTTTCCACCATTTTGGCATGGATTCTCCTTGCAGTAAGGACCTATTTGACACCTGTGGTCATACAGAGAGTTTTGGGCATACAGTAATTATGTCCCATTAGAAGATTTTATAGTCAAAATTTCACTTGTACAGTACATTGAAAGTGCAGTACCTTTGTCCTGAGTACTGGCCCCTGCATTTACAGGAGTAGTCCAGGTTAGTCTGGATGCAGGTTCCTCCATACAGGCAGGGGTTGGAGTCACAAGGACTGATCTTGACCTCACAGTGAGTCCCAGAGAATGAAGTACTGCATTTACAGGCATAACCTGGGAGCAGTGTTGGGTATAGTTACTTTGGAAAGTAGTTAATTAGGTTACAACGTTACCATCAATTAAAAGTAATCAGTTACGTTACAGCGTTATCTATCCATAAAAATAACGCGTTAGAGTACTCATGCGTTACCAAAAGTTAAATCCGTTTGCAGCGCCTCACACATGCTGCAGCTTAATTGACAGACACGGCCCCCTTTAAATGCACCTAGAAGTCGTGACTCCTGGCAATGAATAACGTCAGTCATCGGACTAAATTAACACTGCGGGATAACAATAACAGGAAAGACAGTCATCAATAGGCTATTCCACATAGCGTTTTATTTATTTATTATCACAGAAAATATTAATAAAAATTCACACCTTCCCAGCCCGGGTAGCCTAGATGGAGACTCCACAGTTGTAATTGGAAGCATCTCCTCAACTACATAACCGGACACAAGTTTGTGAACTTCACTGATGGGGACTGTTTAAGCGAAGTTAAAACTCAAACGCTGTTGCTTTGGAGCTGGTGCACCACCGTCGTCCTCCTCAGCAGGCTTTGCTACCAGAGTGCTAGATTGGTGTTTGGATGTGAGATGTTTTTTTAAATTTGAGGTAGAATTTTTGGCGGTCGACAGAAGCTTTTCACCAACGCAGAGTGTGCATTTTACTGTTATGTTCTTTCCTTTTCGTTGACAAATTGAAAATAATGTGCGTACTTCCATACTGCAAACGCTGTCCTCTCTGCCATCTTGCCGGGCGTTCGAAAACACACACACACAAACACACACACACACACACACACACACACACACACACACAGGGGGGAGCAGGGCACAGACGTATCACAGCCATTGACTTTATGATTACAGCGCTTCGGCTCCGCTGATACATCCGCAGGTGGCACAGTAGACCTAGGCATACTACTGTCGGACAAAAAACAGGCTGCAGTCGGGATTTTCCTTTCCTTAAAATCACGGATTACTTTTTTTTTTAAATAACGAAGTTACTGATTACTTAACGCACAAAACTAACGCGTTAAGTTACACATATCACGGAAAAGGTAATTAGAGTACTCTAACGCGTTACTTTATAACGCGTTACCCACAACACTGCCTGGGAGAATATCAATGACTCAGCAATAGACCAACTGATAGATATAATATGGAGGTCAGATAAAGATGTATCATCTACATCTTCATACATCATCATATTCATCTACAGTGGAGTTAGAAACCACAAGCAAAAATGTTTCTGTTCTTCCAATTTATATTTAACCTATCATCAGATTAAAAATTAAAATGTAATTCTGGGATAAAGTTAAAAATAGGAAACATAGTTACACAGTAAAATATAAAGTCACCATTGTGACTTTATTTCTCAAAGTTGCAACTACACTACCATTCAAAAGTTTGGGGTCAGTAATAATTTTATGGTCATCAAGTCTGTATTTATTTGGTAAGAAAACAAGAACAGTAAAACAGAGATATTGTGAAATATTATTAGAATTTAAATGAATGGATTTGAAATGTATGATTATGTAATGCATCCTTGCTGAATAAAACTATTCATTCAAAGTCTTACTAACCCCAAACACTCCCAATGTGATTTAATATCTCACAATGAGACTTTATTTTTTAAAGTCACATTGTGAAAATGGACTATAAAGTCACATTAGGGGACATAAAGAAGTAAAATAACGTCATAATTACTTGGGTTGAACTAAGGGCTAATCCTGGCTTAATCTAAGCCCTGTCTGTGAAACTAGGCCCATATGTATTAAACATAAAGGGCATGTTGATATAGCCTAAATTTGATTCTGATGATGGTGTTCGGTACTAAGGTAACTTCTGTAAAGTCACTATAAAATGATTACAAAAATAGAAATTCTATTCTAATTCTTCTATTACTATTACAATTAATATTTATCTGAAAAATGAGTATGAAAAGAACAATGAACTTTTATTTTAAAACAGATACGGTTAGTATGTTATTTTCATTAATCTACAGTATGTGGTGGTTCAGTTTACCTCCACTCTGCCTCATCAAGCAGCTCCCTCCATTCAAGCAGGGATTACTAGAGCAGTCTGGAGATGGGAAGAACACACAGCCAGGAGACACTCCTACCATGTCCTCAATGGCAACCCCTAATGGATCATTTGAGTCCAAGGACAGTCTCTGTCCATTAAACAGCACAGAGTCCATGCAGGCCTTTAGGCTGTTTGATACAGGCAGATTGCGCCTGAGTCTGGAAATGAGACGTTGAGCATGTCCACCCAGGACCACCTGATCCCCCAGGTTTAGGCAGTGGAGGGGACCGGGCGCGATGCCTGACGCAGAATGGAGCTGATCCAGAACCAGCCTGGCATAGTTACCCTTCACTTCAAGTTCTGCCATGTGCCACTGTCCATCATTCACCAGGACACTGTGCACAGAAACTGTGGCGAGACCCCAACCGCAGTCAAACTGGAACTGCAGTCTGCCTCCAACTATCTGAGGAATACATACAGTCGGTATTAAGAAAATTAAAGAAAATGAAATACACTGTGATTTAATATTCTTTTATACCTGTAGAATGCTGTGGCCTGTTCCTTTGGCAAGCATTACTGTTCCTTCTCTTGAAAGAGTTTTTAACTTGAGCGTGAGCTTCACTTCTCTTGTGCTTTCTCTCAGGCGATATTTAATATAGCTGTTCTGACTAAATGTCATTGAAGATCCTCCTTAGAACATAGAGAAAAACAGGAAATAAAGTTAGTAGCACATTAATTAAAATAAATACAGATGACATTTAAGTTTGGATCATGGTTGCTAGTGTCTATTTTACAAACCTTTAAAACTGGCTGGAAAAATAAATGTCTAACTAAATTTTAAGCCATGGAAAATTTTAGAAAATGTCATGCACAGAATACACATACTAAAATGTTTCACAATCTCATTCTGCCCCACAAAGGGAAAGCCCATAAACTACAGCAACACTAGAACTGAGAAAATGGCCTTAAATTTCTTGACTTCATTTTGATGATCAGTTTTCATACTTGGATTTCTTTGAATCATAGCATAGTTGTGTTAACAGGTCGCTCACAGGACAGTTTTAAATGTACAGTTACTGAGTTTTACCTTTGGCTGCATTGCAACTACAGTTCCCTTTCGAGGGAACTCGCGATGCGTCGATGGCGCTTTGGGAACGCCTCCAAAGTGAATGCGTCTGAAGCATCTATGTCCACTAGTCCAATGGAAAGAATGAGCGTCACGGGCGGGTGACGTCATGACCAGGAAGAGATAAAAGCGCACCCGGTGCAAACCGGCATTAGCTTCTGTGGCCTCAGCAAGCGATCTGTGTCTTTCTGTCTGTTATATTTACTGTTGTCTGTATTTATATACAGTATATATCTGTATATATATTTATATTGGGAAAGATGGCGAAACAAGTTTACAAGCTCTGTGCTTCTCCTTGCCCGCGTTATTTAATGGGTGGGGATACACACGAGCTTTGTGTATTGGTATTGTGTATTTTGTTTGGGAGTGGAGCATGCGGTTTCAGCCTTCGAGGGGGCTGAATGCCAGCATTGCGAGATGCTTCCGCTTCGTATGCTCCGCACCTGCCTGTGACTTTTTGAGGTGCTTTTTGAATGCATTCCTGGGGATCACAAAAGGATCTTTCAGAGGGTTGGAGATGGGTCCGAGGACCTTTTCTCCTTCCTTACCTGGAAGATCCAGTGCTCTCCCTCCGGTGTCGGAAGCCCGCTCTGCGGCTTCTTCCGCCCGGGGAGAGAGCCCACCAATGGTTGAGTGCTCTTCCTCCGAGGAGGTAGATGTACTAAGCATTGGAATAGAAAGCACACACATGGGGGAAGGAGACTCGTCACCTCTTTCCCCCACATATGAGGAGCTGGTGGAGGTGATCACTCGTGCGGTTGATTAAATACATATTGACTGGCCAGCCGAGAAAAGGGGCGCTCGTCCCAAAAGCAAATTGGACGAGCGCTTCCTTACATACAGTGTTTCACCTCCACCACGGGGCCTTTCCTTTTTCCCCGATCTGCACAGTGAGCTGTCCAGATCGTGGAATAAGCCATATTCGTCAAGTTTATTTAGCCCCCAAGTTCATTTATATTCTGGAATAAAGGGGTTAAAGAAATATGGATATGAGTCGATGCCCCGGGCTGAACAGATGCTCACGATCTATCTGTCACCCGGTCCAGCATTGTCTCTGAAGGCCTCGGCTTTGCCCAATAAGCCACTTAAGACAACATTTAACTTAGTGGGCAAGGCATATACGGCAACAGGTCAAGCTCGAGCCTGTCTTCACACGATGACCGGGATGGAGCGGTGTACACCTCAGAATACGGTGCCCATTCCATCTCGGTGTCCTCACGGGACCGTTCTGCCAACCACGCCACCCTTGGTGCTTGGGAGCAAAGAATACCAGTATCGGGTACTTCATTTTGGTCTAGCTTTATCACCCCAAACATTCACAAAGTGCGTAGATGCAGCTCTGGCTCAGGCATTCTGAATTACATAGACGACTGGCTGATTCTAGCGGAATCAGAGCAGTTAGCGGTTCGGCATCGAGGTGTCGTCCTCGCTCATATGCAAATGTTGGGGTTGAGGCTCAATGCCAAGAAAAGTGTGCTTTCTCCATTACAGATAACCACTTTCCTTGGTGTGGTCTGGGATTCGAGCCGTTCTATCGCCCGCTTGTGTAGCTGCTATCCTCACAGCCACAAAAGAGCTAAAGCTAGGCCAGTCACGCACTGTGAAACAGTTCGAGAGACTGTTAGGCCTCATGGTAGCAGCGTCCAATGTGATACCCTTTGGCCTGCTGTACATGAGACCTTTGCAGTGGTGGCTCAGGACCAGAGGGTTCTCCCCGAAGGGAAACCCACCACGTATGATCAAGATCACGCGCCAGTGCCTCCGCACCTTGGTTATATGGAGGAAACACTGGTTCTTAACCCAGGGTCCGGTGTTGGGACCCAGGGTCTCTTTGCCATCGAGTTGCTATCTCGACAGATGCTTCCCTCACCGGCTGGAATAAGCCTACTGCTAGTAGCACCACGCTGGCCCAGTCGAATTTGGTTTGCGGACCTCATTCATCTCCTCGACGGCCCTCCCTTGGAGATCCCGATCAGGAGAGACCTTCTGTCTCAGGCAGGGGGCACAATATTTCACCCCCGGCCAGAGATTTCGAAACTGTGGGTTTGGCCTCTGAGGGGGCCCAACTCATAGAGAGTGGTCTATCAACCAAGGTTGTGGAGACCATTCTAAGCTCCAGAGCTCCTGCTACGAGGAGACTTTATGCACCTAAATGGAGAGTTTTTTCTTCGTGGTGTCACCAGCATCAGTGGGATCCAGTTAACTGTTCAGTAAACACAGTACTCGAGTTCCTACAAGAGCGCTTTACGTCAGGTCTACGTCCTTCCACGCTCAAGGTCTATGTGGCGGCCATTGCGGCTTTCCACGCCCTGGTGGGTGGAACATCGTTGGGTCGAGACCCCCTGATCACACGTTTCCTTCGTGGCACATTAAGGCTGAGGCCTGCAAATCGCACTAGGGTGCCAGCTTGGGACCTTGCAATAGTTTTAGAAGGCCTGTCTAGGGCTCCTTTCGTGCCCTTAGATTCGGTTTCAGAAAAATGTCTAACTCTTAAGACCAACTTTCTGCTAGCTATTTCGTCTCTCAAAACAGTTGGAGACCTTCAGGCCCTTTCGGTTTCCCCCACTTGCCTTGAGTTTGCACCGAGGATGGTCAAGCTAAGGCTGGGCGGTATGGCCAAAAAAAATTATCACGATAACTTTTTTTATATCAGTCGATATCGATAATTATCACGATAAACGTCAAATCTTTATTTCTTTCAAGTTTAAAGGCATATTTTTGCTCCTAAGTGAAAGTTGTATAAACCAGAGCGTTAATTGTGGTTTTAAACTAACATTACTCTTTATTGTCAGAACATATCATGACAAACTCTTGCCAAACAGGTGAAAATTTCACAAATCTGAGGTAGAACATTCAAACATTTGTCATTTTTCCTTAAAATAAATATCTGAATAGAAACATATTTCTTCAGCACAGTTTGCAGTGCTGGCTGCAATATTCAAATTACATGTTTTGTCTCGAAATGCATATTTGACAGTGAGTTGACAGTAAATCTGCATCCTAACACAAGCTAATACTACTTTGTTAAATTTATGTTCATTAATAAAAACAGTAACATCTGTTTTAAAAAAAAATGTAACGACCACATTTTTTATTGGTAAAATGTAATATTCTGACTGTTTGAGTTTTATTAAAATTAACCATTGGTCATCCAGTATCATGCATTTAGATCATGATAACCACAGATAAAACCAGGCATAGCCTATAGCACCTCACTATCATGGCAAACTGCAACTTTATGGTTTCTATGGTATTTGTATGAAAAACAGTAGCCTAACAGTTAAATACATTATTAAATACTGTAATTATATTCCATTAGTCATTTAATACATTGTCTACATTAATAATATTATACAATTCATATGTATATCCCACATTTCATGGTGCAGTTAATATTACTAGGCTAACCTTACAGTAAATCCATGGTAACGTTAGGCTAAATGGATTCAGTATCAATTCAGATTCTGACTGTATCGTTGCGCGCAGTGTTTCTCCTGTTTGTCAGCGGTGTTTCATCTGCCTTTAAACTGGTTTAAACTGGACATTTGTGTTCTTCGCTGAACACTGGATCTCGTGAGCGAGACCGATCAGAGTAAACGCGTCTGCTCTAGTGAGCTCGCGCTGCCGTTTGGACTTTGAGCCGAGCGGATAAACAATCTGTGAGGCGCGCGCGGTTCAAATGAGTTTCGTTCCGCTTTTTCGCGCATAAACATTATCGAACATTTATCGACCTCTTGATATCGTTTTATCGAGAAAAATGATATCGCGATAATTATCGTTATCGTTTTATCGCCCAGCCCTAGGTCAAGCCATTCTTATATCGAAAACAGGGATACGTCCCTAAGGTGCTGACCATGATTCCGAGGCCTATTGTACTGCAGGCTTTCTGTCCTCCTCCTTTTACCTCTTCGGACCAGGAAAAGCTGAACCTCTTATGTCCAGTGCGAGCACTGGACACTTATGTTCATCGGACTTCTTCGTGGAGAAGTTCCGACCAGCTATTTGTTTGTTTCGGATCACCCAAGAAAGGTCTTACTGCTTCTAAACAGACGTTAGCAAGTGGATAGTCGAGCCTATTTCACTTGCTTACGAGTCCTCTGACCTGCCATGCCCTTTGGCGGTCAGAGCTCACTCTACGAGGAGTATGGCAGCTTCTAAAGCCTTATTATTTGGGGTTTCTCTCCAAGACGTTTGTGATGCGGCGTGCTGGTCCTCACCGCTCACATTCATGAGGTTTTACAGCTTGGACCTGGATGCTGCCCCAGGGTCCCAGGTGCTTAGTTGACAACAGGCTGACACTCAGGTACTTGAAAGTTTGGAGATTTGGGTATTCTCGTTCCCAAAGCGTCATTGACGCATCGCGAGTTCCCTCGAAAGGGAACGTCTCAGGATACGACTGTAACCATAGTTCCCTGAGATACGGAACGAGATGATGCGTCGCCCTGCCATACTTCCTGCATCCCTGAGATTGACTTGCTTCGGCAATTTTCGAAGCTAATGCCGGTTTGCACCGGATGCGCTTTTATCTCTTCCTGGTCATGACGTCACCCGCCTGTGACGCTCATTATTTCCATTGGACTAGTGGACATAGATGCTTCAGACAATATTAATATTAATTTTAGTATTTTTCAGTGTAATATTAATATTAATTAATAACAATATTACAGAAATATTTTGAAAGCTTCGTACATGATTTGAAGAATCTCCCATTTTAATACTAAAGTGTTTTGTAATTACAAAATTAACATGTTAAACCCACTTGTAACGATTCTAACAAAAGAAGTATATCACGTGGTTATGGGGGTCAGAGATAATTAAAGTCCCCCTGTGGTGAAAATCAAGCTATTAATGTTGTTTATATGTCTATGTGGTGTTTTTAATGTTTTAAAAAAAAACATGTACAAATTCATGTCAACACCATTGCTGATCTCAGAAAGTTTGAAACTTTGAAATCGCTGGTGTTTCTGAGGTCACAAACTACCCTGTAACCAATCAGGTCAACGTGTGATCGTCAACGAGTGGATCTCTGAGCTGGTGTGAGTGAGTTGAGGCGGGGATAATTTGCATATTCATACAACCGCGTTTACTAAATGAGGTAAGGGTGTAGCCCTTACATTGAATAACCTGAATAACATTCAACTATTTTAAGTCATGAATAATTTTTTTCAAGGAAAATCTATTTAAATGTCATTTTGGTGATCAAAGATGAGTTTTAAGGGATACAATTATTGACTACAGGGGGACTTTAAAACTGTCAAGACATTTTCGTAAAGTATATAATGGAGGATACCCATTCTCAGCTGAAGAAATTCACTTCTATTATCTTGTAGTTGATTTACTGTTAAACACCTCATAGATCCTACTCAAGAGAAGCTGAAATTATGAAAAAATACCCGTGTGTTAAATTGCGCGTGTAAACACTGCTTCACCTAATGATTAAATCTGCAAATAGCTGAAAATGAACCCTGTATTATTGTACTTAATGAATGTGTGTTTACACTAAACACTAAGCGCTTGCAAATTATTATTAATTAAGTGAGCGGGGAACAATTTAATCTGCACCTGTGATGGGTCCTTAAGATGACACTGTCTTATCTGATAAGGAAATGAATTCACTGTTACCTGAGCATTTGACTTTGGCACCATCTGTGCATATGTAGCTGTGTTTTTCTTTCCCAAAGCCTGACACACACTCATAGCCCTCTGAACATGGGTTGTTTACAAAGGTGGTTTCATGGTTCAGGCACTTACTGTCTGAAAAGCAGAAGAAAGAAAAATAATTAAGTTAAGATTAAAATGATGTTTATAATAATACATAGTAATTATAATAATAATAATAATTGTTATTCATAATATATTAATTATTATTACTATTGATAATAGTACAATAGTTAATAGTAAAAAAAAAAAAATTAAAAAAGATTTTTAATGTCACATTTAATAACGGTCACATTGCATACCTGTGCACAGGCATTTGGCTGTTATGTTGTGTTTGGGAGTGACATAGCTGACTCGGGCAGTGCTGTATGTTGCCATACTGGTCTGGTTAAGCAGGACCACTCGTCTGCAAATACTCCCGGGACACTCAGAGCTTAAGCATTGACTATTCAAAACCCTCACTACTTGTAGTCCTGTCATCTCTTTGATGGCTGCTCTGGAAGAGTTGAGCTTCTGAGAGAGGGCTTCCAGCGAGCTGGCGCCTCGTCCTGGTCTCTCAAAGAACAGAAGAACATCCAGGCCGTCATTCATTTCTGCAGGCTGCAGACTGATCAACTGCATGGCGCCCCTGCGGACTCCGGCTACACTGCGGATAGCTTTTTGGAAATTTTTCCAGTGGTTCTGGATAAAATCCTTAGCAGAGATGCCAGCAAAGCCCACAGAAACAGAACTGTCCAGCATCTGCTCTGTGACCCGCAGCACGTTCACTGTGACACCAGCTAAGGCTGAGAAACGACCGTCACTGACTGAGACATTAAGGTGGTAATAACCCACGTCCAAGCCTCCACGGGCCAACAATCTGCCATCCTTGCCAATGACAGAGAACAAGCTGTGTGACTGTGGCTCCAGATTGAATGTGAGCGTGTCATATTCATCTTGATCTGTGACGTGGACCTTGCCCAGCATGCCTCCGAAATACTCATCTTCCAAGATCATGATGAAAACATCCAGAGAAAGCACAGATGGAGGACACACACCCGCCTGTACTACAAGCACACTGACAGAAGTGACTGATTTCAGTAGGGGCCTTCCATTGTCAGACACCTGGAATCAGATACAGACCTTTTTCATTTTAAATATGAAACTAAGGTAATGGTTTACAATAACTTCCATACTTTTATATATAACCTGTACATACATATAGTCCAAAACTTCATGAAACTTTTAATATTTTCATTTTATTCAAATTTGAACTAATCTTTTAAGCACTGAATAATATTTTTCAATGACAACTTAATCAAACAGAAAAAAAAAAAAAAAAAAAAAAAATGTAATATATACACTACTGTTTGCGGTCATTAAGATTTTTTTATGTTTTTGAATGTCTCTCCCGCTTACCAAGGCTTCATTTATTTGATCAAAAACACAGTAAAAATATTGTGAAATATTATTACAATTTAAAATATCTATTTCTATTTTCATATATGTGACCCTGGACCACAAAAGCAGTCTTATGTGTCCATTTTGTAAAATTGAGATTTATACATCACATGAAAGCTGAATAAATAAGCTTTCCATTGATGTATGGTTTGTTAGGATAGGACAATATTTGGCCAAGATACAACTATTTGAAATCGGGAATCTGAGGGTGCAAAAAAATCTAAATATTGAGAAAATCGCCTTTAAATGTTTCCATTTCTGTTGGTGATTGTACTGCATCCACTTACAAAAATAAAATTGATATATTTAAGGTAGGAAATTTACTAAATATCTTCATGGATCATGATCTTTACTTAATATCCTAATGATTTTTGGCATAAAAGAGAAATCGATAATTTTGACCCATACAGTGTTTTGTTGGCTATTGCCACAATATACCCGTGCAACTTAAGACTGGTTTTGTGGTCCAGGGTCACATATTTTAACACCTGTGATGGCAAAGCTGAATTTTCAGCATCATTACTCCGGTCTTCAGTTTCACGTGATCTTTCAGAAATCATTCTAATAAGCTGATTTGTTGCTCAAGAAACATTTCTTATTATTATCGATGTTAGAAAAAAGTTGTGATACATGTTTTAAAAATTATTTGATTAAAAGAAAGTTCAAAACAACAGCATTTATTTTAAATATAATTATTTTGTTGACCTTTCTGTCATTTATGTTCAATTTAATGCAATATTAATTAAGAGGGGGGGGGGGGGGGGGGGGGGGGGGGGGGTACGGGGGATTATATTATATTATAATAAAATATACTACTAAAATAAATATAATATAAAATGAGGCATAATAGTATAAATCAGATATAAAATGTGTCTATAATTTATTATAAAATTATGTTTAATGTATGCAAATTCTGTCAAAAATATAGAACAGGCACAGGACCAGGCATTGTAGATAGGAAGGTTTTCACTTGACTGCTATGACACTTGTTCAACACAAGAGGGAACTTTCAACACATCGATATTTAAGAATGTCTGTATCATATAACACAATAAAATATTCCACTAACAGGTATATTTTGGTAACAATAAAGGAATTATGCATATTTAATGTATTTTTTACATTTGCCTACAAATCAGGCCAACACCTTCTAATCATGCATAGTTTGTCCAATGAGCCCAACCCTGCCATGAGCCCAAAGTATTTGCCAACACTGGTTAAGTACCTTGTACCTTGTTTTTTTTTCTGATTTCAGACACTTTACCAAGTATTACATGTTCCTGGATCAACATCTTTGAGGGACAGTTTATGTCAAGTTTAGACAACAAGGGTTAAGTGCTTCTACATCAGTGCTATTCACCTATCATTTACATGAGATTTCAGGCATAACTTATAGGTAGGGTTAGGTTTAGGGGTAGGAACATGGATAGGATTAGAATTTTGGACAGGAATATTGTTCCAGGTTCAACAAAATATGTCGACCCAGGAGCGCACCTAATTCTGCAAAATCAGGACGTGCCATTTGGTTGGTTTCTTCCAAGGCTCTCCTAATGCTCTTTTTTTATTCCTAAAGAGAACATGAACACCATTCTGCTGAAAAAGTAACTGTTGCACTCTATCAGTGAGGTTTCTGGTCCTCTGCCTATTTGTGAAGAACCCACAGGGATCTGTGAAGTTCAGTTCGAGAAACACTGCTCTAAAAGTCCCCTGAAGGACTGCTACACAACAAACAAATGGACAAAGCTCAGTTCTCACCTGCACATGGAGTATGTGATGGCCCTTTCTCAGTGGTCCAGCTGTCTTTATCACACCCAGCTGGTCTATGCTGAAGGGGCTTGTCTCATCACCCTTCACAATACTAAAGGAGAAAGGAGGCCCATTTTGGGAGTAATCATTGTCTGTCACATTGAGCCGTAACACACTGGTCCCTGAAGGGAGATTCTCCTATCGAAGAGAAAAAGATTCACAGAATCATTCCAACAGACCTGAGAAATTACACCACCACCTCTCACTGAGAACTCAGGCATGGAGTAAGAAAAGAGTGCGTAGGATTTAATTTGCCCTGCTCTATAGGAGAGTGTGGTCTTGCCTGGATGATGAGACTGTAGTTAGCCTGAGAGAAGACAGGTGGATTATCATTCACATCAGACACAGCCATGTTGATTACAGCGCTGTCGGATTTGGGGGGATTTCCACTGTCGGAGGCCAGCACGGTCAGCAAGTAACTCGCTACCTAATTTAAAGGAGAAGAAAAAGGTGGAAAATATGGAGTCATCCTTGGCTTTCGCAAAGGAATTAGAAACACTGTTATCAAGACCTGTGAAGATCATTTCAAAGTCCAACTTTCCAAAGCATTACCTTTTCCCTGTCCAACTGATGGACAAGTTGAAGTTCACCACTGACTGCATCCATGATGAATGGACACGTTTGGTTATTGTCCTCAATGGAATAGTGGACTCGGTTGTTTAAATGCCCATCAATATCATTTGCTAGTACCTAAGGAAAAGGATCATTACACTTGATGAAAATCTGTTTATCTCACGTAAACTATATGCCACATCTTTCTATACTGGTTTAGCAACACAATCAAAATACTGTTTCATCATTTTAAAGCTGCTGTCCGTAACTTTTTTGGGTTAAAAATGATCCAAAATAATAATAATAAAAAAAAACATAACCAGCCAGTGTTCAAAAATATCTGCTTACCTTTGCTCGATTCAAAACGGTAAGCTTGTAATAATGATTTTAATTTCAGTGGTACTGGTGGATTTCCGCGGGAAATTCGAGCATGTCTTTGCGTCATAACGTCACATCTGTACACATAAAGAAGGAGTCCCGGCAAGTAGGCTATATTGCGTGAGCGGATGTTGGAGTTGGAAGCTTTTAGCCTTTTCTCACAGCTCTTCAAATAATTAAACTCATGGCGGATCCAGAAAGGTTCAAACGACAACCACCAGTGACAACTGGAGATTCACCCGTGGTAAAACCCAGGAGAATTCGGACTTCGGAGTGGGTAGAGAAAAAAATGAGATTGCAACCGGGCCCACGCGAAAACAAGGATTAACATTGGCAGGGCTTTTGAAAGGTGGCGTGAACTCCGTGATATTTGAAGGGGTTCAAAACGGACGCAGAAACGTTTTTTTTTTCTGTTGGACAGGTAAGACATTTCAATAGTTCAACCGTGTAACAGTAGCACACGTGTTCGCTTAATTCATACAGTTACGGAGTTTTCTTTGTTGTGGCTTTTTTCGTTTTGCTATTATGGTAAATATGAATTATTTTGTGCTAGCTATGAGAGGGAGCAAATCACTCTACTCCAAGAAAACCAAACGCGCCTCCTCCATTGTCAAGCATTGTATCTGAATCAGATCGGTAAAGTGAAAATGATTCTTTTCCAAAAAAATATTAGAGTTATATTATGTAAAACACGTTTATGCATAACAGGAATTCAGTTCATAAACCGTTTATTTCATAGCACTATGACTACTTGTCAGTATCCACACCGTCGCGGTGACTGACAGACACGCAGTCTCCTCAAAACAGTGTTCATCCGCGCTGTGTCATGCCGATGTACAACTCACGCAAAGTTAATAATTCCGCGAATAACTGCAATTAAAGATTTCAAACAGAGATGGCGACAAAGAGGAAAAACGCCGGACTGCAGCTTTAATTAGATTGATGTGCATACTGCTCGCACAAAACTTGCCGGCACATTTCCAGGGTGTCCAGAATTTTTCATGCGGTTGGTGTTCTGAGTGATTTTTTAGCATGTTATTACGTACGTGGTTGCCAGGGCACTTCTAGATGGTTGCTAGGGTGTTTGAGGTGATTTATAGACAGTGCTGGGGAGTAACAGGTTACATGAAACTGAGTTACGTCATTTAACTACAAAATAAATGTAACTGTAATCAGTCAAAGTTACTGATGTGTAATTAAATTACAGTTACTTGTGAAAATGTTAACGATTACAAAGGGGATTACATCTGAATATTTTCTGTAAAAAATTAGGATATGTTGAAAAATATTAATTTGTTGCTTTGCCTGTTTTTGATGTGCACAATGCCTCCAGCCATCTGTCGTTTAGTAAAGCGATGGTATTCGGATGCTTTTGATTGGTTCTCTTGTTCTCTTGCAGCTCACCACGTCTGCCAATTACATCAATCCACATTGCCGCTGTCTAATCGGTCTAAGAGTTGCCACTATGGCGAGTGATAAAAATGCGCAACAGTGCTGGAAATTAGAAAAGTAATCAAAAAGTAATGAAATGTAATCAGTTACATTACTTTAATAAAGTAATTAAAATAGCTACACTACTTATTACATTTTAAATAGGGTAACTTGTAATCTGTAACCTATTACATTTCCAAAGTAAACTTCCCAACACTGTTGATAGGTGATAGGCTATGTGATTGGTAAAACAGATCATATTGTGATGTGAAAGTGAACCTAAAACATAAAATATAAAACATAACTATCTACACTGTGGACCACTTACAGTGGTGATCTTGTGCAAACATATGCTAAAAGCCTACCGTCAGCACTGTGCTCCCGAGTCTGGTGTCCTCGCTGACTACAGCCGAGTAGATCTTCTGGCTGAACACAGGGCTGTTGTCATTAATGTCAAGGAGGTGAATGGTTACAGTAGCTGTGTCCCTGAGCGACTGTTTCCCTCTAGCGGTGGCCTTCACTGTCAGGTAGTGCTGTCGAGACACCTCATAGTCCAGCTGCTCCATCACAAAGATATCACCTGCAAACACAAACATTCACTAAGTGATCCCCAAATCCACAATGGAGTCCTCTTTGAGTCACACTGTCAGAGGGGGAAACTGTGTTTATATGTGTGTGTCACCTGTCCGTGAATCAATTAGGAAAGCTCCTTGCTCGTTGCCGCTGGTGATAGAGTACGTTGTCTGGGAAGTAATTTCTCTGTCACTACTTGCAGCAAAGACATTCAGAAGTTTAGTCCCTACCGTAACATCTTCAGGAACTGTGGTAACGTAGTTCTTGCGCTCAAACGCTGGTGGATGGTCATTAGCGTCTAGCACAGTCACCACTACAAAACTGAGAGAGGAGAGTCTATGGGGAGAGCCCTGGTCTGTAGCACGTACCCTCAGCACATGCATGGTCTTCATCTGTCTGTCCAGGGACCTTTCTAAACTGATAATTCCTGAGCTCTCCTCAATTGAAAACAGACCTCCGGCAGAGTCCTCAAACAAGTAACGTATTTTTCCATTCATCCCTGGAGATAAAGAAAAGGGAAAGAGTATAAGGAAATGTCAGTTTTGGAGGTCTCCATTAGATTTTTAACAGCCTGTATTAGATTTGTAGCAGCAAGGGACTGGGAACAAGTTGTTGGTGGAAGAAGGCTGTCTGAGAGTAGTTTTATTAAATTTTTTTTTTTTTTTTAGTTTTCACATTTCTGTGAATCAATTCTTTTGAAGTGTTCATTTCAGTGAAATCAGGGCAAAACACTTTGAATCCATTGACTCCATTAAAGGTTCACAGAAGTCCCCTTTCTGTCTTTATTTCCTTTCTGGACAAGGACAGTATACCGTACATACATTTTCAATGGTGGGACAGAAAGCTCTCGGACTAAATCTAAAATATCTTAAACTGTGTTCCGAAGATGAACGGAGGTCTTACGGGCTTGGAATAACATGAGGGTGAGTCATTAATGACATTATTTTCATTTTTGGGTGAACTAACGCTTTAAGGTAACTTGCAATTAACCAATAAACAGGGTTATACTGTAGCCTTTTTTACAGTGCTTCTTTCTACAATAGTCTTTACTCAACGAGAATGAAAGAGTTGACAAAATCATTAGTTGAAAATGTGTAGGAAAAAAAAGTATTTAATAGGTAAAAGTGTCATTAAAATGAAATTTGTAAGTGGTCTATAATATCTCCAAGGTCCTCTGGAGTACATGTACTTTCAGGCACCCCCAAAGTTTAAAAACCTTGGCTTTGAGCAGGTCTGAATTAACCTCATATTGTGACATAGGCATAATAATGTTTGGGCCCCCGTGCCTAGAATGCCTATGCATAAATCCGGGACTGGCTTTGAGCTGTGATTTGGGGTCTTTGTAATTAAAATTACCCCCTACTTAATGACAAAACTGAAGTTTTAAATAAAGACAAAATTACTGAGAAAAGTAAACATTTAAAATTCGGACCTAAATTGAGTAGAAGTGGGCAGAACAATGTCATTATATCATTAAGTCATGAGTGGGTTGAAATGATAACATTCTGAGGAGAGCGGCTGGGCTTGCAATGAATCCCAAGTGATGCAAAAATTTGTCTGTCCCTCTAATCTTATCCCTTCATTACATAGTGAGGCAGGGTGGCAGAAATATGATCTAATTGCTT
Organism: Tiaroga cobitis; assembly: GCA_030578255.1. NCBI lineage: Eukaryota > Metazoa > Chordata > Actinopteri > Cypriniformes > Leuciscidae > Tiaroga > Tiaroga cobitis. Next base: position 23,322,177 of record CM060604.1, on the reverse strand, counting down.
CTTGTTGGGTTAATTTGCAGTTTATATACAAAACATACTTGTTCATATGCTCATTAGTGCAATGAGAGCAGGCCTTGTTGTTGGTGTCGCCGGGTCGTCCAGCGTAATTGCCTCTGACTAATTAACGCCTATGAAAATCCTACGATGACAGCTGAATGAATTGAAATTAATCACTTCACAATCTCCTCTCCAATCAGCAAATACTCGCAAACACATCTTGATGATGTTAATTCATGAAAGAAACGCTAATTACAAGACATCCTACCTGGCAGTTGTTTACTTTAGTTAGTGGCAACAATAATGTTTGCAAGACAGACGGGCCTCCAAGTGGCCAGAAGCTTCGAAGAGTAATGATGCGGCAGAGAATGGAGTGATGATTGAAATGTTAAGCAAGCAACAGGCAATGTACGGTGGCCGAGAGGTGCAAAACAAATTACAATTCAGAAAACAAAATAACAAATCCAAAAACAAAATTAAAGCTGCAAGCAGCATTTAGCGGTGTTCAAGCAGTTAAGGCCTTTAAGGCCGTTAAGCACAAAAGCATCAAAAGACATTAAGTTTTATTTAGCATACATTTAAACACTGACGTAATAGATGGAAAAGACCATTTACAGCCAATACAGGCAATTTACCATAGGAAATACATGGTTTTAAAGCTTTTCAACAGTTATAGCGCCATCTATTGTCCGATCTCCATAAAACTTTGCATGCTTGTTCATGATGTTATGTCACATATGCGTACCAATTTTTGTGAAGTTCTGAGTTTTTATTTATGATTTATGATTTATGATTTTTTGCTCAAATCGAGAATCCGAGATATACATCTTGTCCATCTTGAGCCAAGGAACACAGTGGTGCAAAAAGCTTGATTCTAAGTCAAACGGTCTAGGAGATATGAGCAATTTAGTACTTTTGGTTGCTGTAGCGCCACCTATGGGCCAATCGGGGTCATGCTCTGATAGGTTCTCCCCAAACTGAGGCCCTAGCACCTGGCCAGGTTTCAAGTCTCTAGGCCTTACGGTTTGGGCTGCACGATGCGTTTTAGGTTTTTTTTTTTTTTCAAATAGCAATTACAATAGGTTTTCAGCACTTCGTGCTTGAACACCTAATAATAGGGGACCTTTTTGACAGTTATAGCGCAACCTATGGTCCGATCTCCATGAAACTCTGCATGCTTCTTCACCATGTTATGACACATGTGCTCATCAATTTTTGTGAAGTTCTGAGTTTTTATTTATGATTTATAGGCTTTTGAGTGTATTTTGACACGCCCCCTTGACTAAATGACCCTGTTACAGTGAACCAAAGGGCAAAGTTCAACTTTTTTTTGATAATTATTGATCTAGAGAGTCCATAGAATTGTCCTAGACTGGTCTGGTTCCGATCAGGCAAAAAACCACGGACTAGTTCGCAAAAGTAGGTTTTGGACAAAATTGGCCATAACAAATTTGTTTTGCTCAAATCGAGAATCCGAGATATACATCTTGTCCATCTTGAGCCAAGGAACACAGTGGTGCAAAAAGCTTGATTCTAAGTCAAACGGTCTAGGAGATATGAGCAATTTAGTACTTTTGGTTGCTGTAGCGCCACCTATGGGCCAATCGGGGTCATGCTCTGATAGGTTCTCCCCAAACTGAGGCCCTAGCACCTGGCCAGGTTTCAAGTCTCTAGGCCTTACGGTTTGGGCTGCACGATGCGTTTTAGGTTTTTTTTTTTTTTCAAATAGCAATTACAATAGGTTTTCAGCACTTCGTGCTTGAACACCTAATAATAGGGGACCTTTTTGACAGTTATAGCGCAACCTATGGTCCGATCTCCATGAAACTCTGCATGCTTCTTCACCATGTTATGACACATGTGCTCATCAATTTTTGTGAAGTTCTGAGTTTTTATTTATGATTTATAGGCTTTTGAGTGTATTTTGACACGCCCCCTTGACTAAATGACCCTGTTACAGTGAACCAAAGGGCAAAGTTCAACTTTTTTTTGATAATTATTGATCTAGAGAGTCCATAGAATTGTCCTAGACTGGTCTGGTTCCGATCAGGCAAAAAACCACGGACTAGTTCGCAAAAGTAGGTTTTGGACAAAATTGGCCATAACAAATTTGTTTTGCTCAAATCGAGAATCCGAGATATACATCTTGTCCATCTTGAGCCAAGGAACACAGTGGTGCAAAAAGCTTGATTCTAAGTCAAACGGTCTAGGAGATATGAGCAATTTAGTACTTTTGGTTGCTGTAGCGCCACCTATGGGCCAATCGGGGTCATGCTCTGATAGGTTCTCCCTAAACTGAGGCCCTAGCACCTGGCCAGGTTTCAAGTCTCTAGGCCTTACGGTTTGGGCTGCACGATGCGTTTTAGGTTTTTTTTTTTTTTCAAATAGCAATTACAATAGGTTTTCAGCACTTCGTGCTTGAACACCTAATAACAATTCAGAAAACAAAATAACAATTCAAAAAACACAACAACAATTCAGAAAACACAACAACAACTCAAAAAAACACAACGACAATTCAGAAAACAAAATAACAATTCAGAAAACACAACCACAATTCAGAAAACACAACGACAATTCATTCAAAACGGAAAAGGTAGGTATATTTTGAGAATGGCATACTTGTTGCTGATTGGACGAGACACCTGTCAATCAAGCCAGAACCGGAATCAAGCGATTACTGGAAGTACCGAGGGTAGAAAAGCGCTTCGTCTTTGGTATTTTAATCAAATAAACTGTCGAATCATCTGTACATATTTTTTCAGTACCGCATGAGCTCATATTAATTTTAATATCAACTATCTAAAAAGTGTGCATCATGCCTGACATCTACATCATGAACAATTTACAGATGGTTTTATGACTGTAAGTCATTGAAATGCTATTGGAAACGTGTGTACCAATCGGTCGTTGTCAGGTGACGTCACACTCGTGATACACGAAGTGCATTATGGGCGCGGCCGCCATTTGTAAGGTATCGATGCTGGGGTATTCTATTGTTGGAGAATTGTTTTTTTTCATTCTTTTTTCAAACTAAACCATCCTTAACATGACACTATCATCATCATCAATACAGCAAACCTATCTTTGCTGTTACTAACTTTACAGGATTTATTTACATTTCTACCGAAGGATACAGTAACTTGGTGAAATGTCCGCAGGCTTTAAGAGATTTATAGATTTCAAATTGTTCACTGGTAACGTTATATGCGCTTATACGTTCTGAATGGATGACAATTTCTCCAAATAACGGTACCTGCCATATTTATCGAGTTTATTGCGGTATGGCATTTTCTCAGTTTTCTTATGCTTATCCAGTTTTGCGAGTTATTTACTTGTTATCTCTACTCTCGTAATCTCTTCAATGTTCACAGTCAGTAGCGATACCTCAAAAATGGCGCCGCGGTGACGTCACACACAACAAACCCACGTGTCTGACAAAGACCGATGTCGTATGTAACTTTAGTGACAGTCACGGTCCCTAAATGTACGAATATCTAGGCCAGCTTATGCCAGTTACATTAGCCTATACTTCACAGGGAATCACTTAGCGTAAAACTTTGCGCGTTACGTTTATATTCTGGTCCATCTGCTACCTGTAGCCTATTAATATAGCCTAAATCCCCAATAAGGTGGGAGTTTGGTCTTTTATTGTACTGTGTTTTGTCCATTGAGTTACTTTAAGTGTCCTGACCGCAGGGTGATCCTGAACAATGACGATTGAGGGAATCCCCAATTCTGCAGCACAGCGCCGAGATATAAAGTTAAGGAAACTAAACAACCGAGAAAAATATATGTCTACTACTTCAGATTTAACGTTTGATCTGTACATCGGCATCGGGGAATAACATTATAATCTCGTTCACGGTAGAGAAAGCTGCATGTACAAAAGTAACCGTGAAGACTTCAATGTAAAAACCAATTTTTTTACAGTCTATGGTAAAAACGAATCACTTTTCTACCCTCGGTACTTCCAGTAATCGCTTGATTCCGGTTCTGGCTTGATTGACAGATGTCTCGTCCAATCAGCGACAAGTATGCCATTCTCAAAATATACTTACCTTTTCCGTTTTGAATGAATTGTCGTTGTGTTTTCTGAATTGTTATTTTGTTTTCTGAATTGTCGTTGTGTTTTTTGAATTGTTGTTGTGTTTTCTGAATTGTTATTTTGTTTTCTGAATTGTTATTTTGTTTTCTGAATTGTTATTTTGTTTTCTGAATTGTTATTTTGTTTTCTGAATTGTCGTTGTGTTTTCTGAATTGTCGTTGTGTTCCCTGAATTGTTGTTGTGTTTTCTGAATTGTAATTTGTTTTGCACCTCTCGGCCACCGTAGCAATGTGCTTGAGATGTCAAAAAACAAAACAAAATGTGATCTGAACTTACAAGGCAGAAAAGTTCAGATTATCTATACAAAATTAGAGTGTGGTCTACTGCGAGAAAGTAATTGTTAACTTCGCAGGGAGCTAAGACAATTGTGCAAGAGTGAAGATTATATTAATTTGTTCCAACGTCAGGGAACGCTACATGCTGAGTGAAGACGGGAATGCCACACAGAGTGAAAGATGGCACAGACTAATAACTACTGATTCAACTACTGCTCCAATCATGTTACACTGCTGGAACCAACGACTGTACATCTAACTACAATCTAACAAATCTTTCTTCATTTTTGTATGAGGGAATTTGCAAAAACAAGGTTACCAAATAATAGAAACGGTTGCTTATGTTGAAAAGTTTGCATACCAATATCTGCATCGAAGGCTTCTAGTCGTGCCACGTACGTTCCAGGTTGTGTATTCTGAAAAACGCTCACATGATGTGAGTCCAGTGTGAATTTGGGGGCATTGTCATTAACGTCATCAACAGTGATGACCACAGAAGCTTGGCAGAAGCGATTGCCTCCATCCACTGCACGCACAGTTAGGTTATACACATCTGTCATCTCTCTGTCCAGGGTTACCAGTGTTTTCACTACACCTAGAAGAAAAAATACATTATTTATAATAAGTGTATTTGATTCACAGCTTGTATAGTGTTTTGACCTCGACAACCCAACTGCATTTTACCGCAAACTTGCGACTAGTTAACTTTCAAGAGAAGGCGCAATCTCTTGTTTGCTAAGGGGTCAAAATTCTTGTTTTTCCTGGGTCAAAATTGGTCTTCGGTGGTGGCCGACGGACACTGTCATCCTTTCTTCCCCTTTTTTTTTTCTTTAAAGCTGTGATTTTACCACTGGATTTCATAGCTTTGTAAGATAAAATCCTTCTTTGCTAGACCTAATAATTATTTTGGTATATAATCATATCAATTTTAAAAAAATAGAATAAAAAAGTAGCATTTAAAAAGTTTATTTTAACTAATATTCTAATTTTCTACCATATACTGTACAATTGAATGCAATTAGCAGTTAGCTAACAACAACTTGCTTTGCTCTTTTTTTCTGGTTTCGCCTCACTCCAGTCTGAACTAAAAGTTCCCTTTCAAGGGAACTTGAGCTGCGTCAAACGCTGTGGGAACGCCCCTGCGTGAGTGCGTCCTGAAGCACGTATGGAATCAGTCCAATGGCGAGACGGAACGTCATAGGCGTGTGACGTCATCGACCAGGATACTATAAAGCACCCCAGAATCACAACCGCGTCAGCTTCTGTGCCTTCAGCAAGCGCTCTGTGTGTGAATCAATATATGTCCAAGTGTTTTTGTCTGTCCTTAGTTTCACTAGGCAGGAGTTTTCACATTTAAAAAAACTATATATATATTTATATATATATATATATATATATATATATATATATATATATATATATATATATATATATATATATATATATATATATATATTTTGAGAATATGGCGAGCGAACAATTATATAGAAAGTGTGTTCCTCCCTGCTCTCGTTACATCACGAGTGGGGATACACATCTTCTATGTGTTGTTTGTTTGGGAGTGCAGCATGCCCAGTCAGCTCTCGAGGGGGCAGATTGCGAGCATTGCGAGCATTTGCCTCTAAGAACGCTCCGCTCCTGCCGATCACTCTTCAAGGAGAGTGGTTTGATTCGCGCTCCCCGCGGCTCGGGTCCCGCGTCTGTTGAGGCAGAGCGGCGGCTTCAGTCGTGGGGATCGTAAATGGATCTGGTAGCGGGCTTTGAGACGGGCTCTGCTCTTTCTCAGCCTTCACCTGCCAGATCCACAGCCTCAGTTCAGGGTTTGGAAGCATGCACTGCGGTTTCTTCCGCCCAGGATGAGGGTACCGTACTACAATTATCCAGTTCTGAGGAGCTGGATGTTGTCAGTATTGGGACGGGGGATACTGAGGACTCGTCACTTCAGTCCGCCGAGAATGAGGAGCTTATGGAGGTTCTCACTCGTGCAGTTCAAAAATTAAGCATTGAGTGGCCAGCAGATAGGCAGGAGTCTAGATCTCGTAGTAAACTCGATGAACGATTTCTACCTTCTCGTCTACACCTCCACACCGAGGTGTCTAAGCCCTGGAAGAAACCGGTCTCGTACCATATTTTTAGCCCCCAGACCTCTACATATTCGAATATCGTGGGTGCTAAAAATCACGGTTACGGAGCTATGCCTAGAGCTGAAGAGACCCTTGTTAGTCACCTTTCCTCTGAGTCGGCATCCTCTTTCAAAGCACCAGTGTTACCTTTCAAGCCTCTCAGAAATAACTCGGCTTTGGTTGGTAAGGCATATTCGGCGGCAGGTCAGGCCACGGCATGCCTGCACACGATTTCTATCCTGCAGGCATACCAGGCCGATTTGTTAAAGGAGCACTTCACCCATTTCAACATTAATCTTTAATGAAAGTGGGTCATATATGTAGTCGAAATGTAAAATATTTTTTTTATTTGGTGCCCTCTTGACCGAGAAAAGACAGAAAATAACTTCAGGGCGCATTTGTATGAAAGACAACAACTCCCACACTGCACCACATTGCACAGCTCCACAAGCCACTCCCACTAATCCAGAAAAGCGCAAACATCAGAGAAATCACTCTTGCGTCTACAAGGCTAACGTTAGCTGCCACCAGAGTTAGAAATTCATTTCACACAAAATTTCTAGTTAGTTGGCTGTGGCGAGCAGGACGAGGGCGAGGGACGTGAGAGGACGGCGCGAGGCCAGTGGCGTGAGTGATAATGAACGACACCTGTGAGACGCACCGGTCTCGCATCTCTCACCGAGGAGCGAAAGCATAAAAGGAGGAGCGACGACAGGGCAGATCAAGAGAGGAACAGGCCTGATTTTATGTTGTGTTTTGTTTCTGTTGTGTGTGGCTGCTGGCTTATACTTTTGTTTTGTATTTGTTTATTTTACTATTAAAATGTTTAAATGTTCGCCGGTTCCCGCCTCCTTTTTCCCACAACAACGAACCCCGTTACATTGGCAAACTCATTAGTGAATTACTCCTCGTTTGTATTTCTTTCTATATGGTGAATTATTGCATGATACCTGGATGTTTAGTCAGAACATTTGCGGTGCGAAACTAGGATGGTTTACATCACAACACAAACGTCCGTGTGCTCGTCTGATTCAGAGATTTCGTCCAGGAGATATTGCTATCGTTGAAATTCTCTGCAGCAGACGGACTCTATCTGTGTCCGTAGCGCACAGCGAGAGCACAGGCACCAGCAGTCCGCCCAGCTCAAGCCTGTCCGGGCTCCTCGTCCGCAACAGGCAGCAGCCTCCTGTTCCTCCATCAGCCTCAGCTGCTCTTCACTATATTGCGGCTCGTAAAGATAGCCACAAACATCGGATTCGAGCAGCAGAATTGCATAATCCTCCTCTTCCATTTCATGTTTAGTTTCTTCCGTCATTGTCGTAACTTCCTATCCTATCACCACATCGCTTGTTAGCTTAGCTTCCAAACAAGATGGCTGATATTGCTTTCTGTATCTGCAAGTGAAGTCCCACCCACTGATCTGTAATAGGTCTGTAGCGTGAGTAGGTCCCACACCCTGGATAAATGATGAGCTAGTGTTTGTAGTCTCTACCCTTATACAAAGAAATGGGACTTCCTGCTTTTTATGACGCAAAATGACGATTTTTACGTCATAAAAAGCAGGAAGTGGAACACTTAAATCCTTATTTCTCCCATCTTAGGGGAAAATAAGGGAATAAACCATGACCATTCAAAAATATGACTGGGTTTCTAAAGATACAAAGCTTAATGCAAATGGGTGAAGTGTCCCTTTAAAGGAAATTAGTGAGAGTGAGGAGGTTAGCTCTGACGCAATTTGCAACTGCGTCAGGCTGCAGATTTGTCTCTTCGCGCCACCAAGGAGACGGCCAAGTCAGTGGGCCAGTCTATGGCAGCCCTGGTGGCCACGGAGAGACATTTATGGCTTAATCGTTCTGGTATGAAGGAAAAAGAGAAAACCTTCCTTCTGGACGCCCCGCTTTCTCCTGCTGGCCTATTCAGTGACTCTGTAAATTTGGTCATCAAGAGGTTTCAAGAAGAAAAAAAGCAGCCGGCGGCGTTCCAGAAGTACCTCCCACTCCGCGTTCATGTCCATGGGGCTGCTGGGCGGGAGCAGTCCCGGCCGTCGACGAGCTCCTCACACCGGGCGCAGCAAAAACAGAGTGTCGCGTCTCGCGCTCCCCCACAAAAAGAATGGGACACGGCGCGGCACTTGCAGACAGAGTCTTAGAGGGGTAAGGCTGATCTGAGGACAGTCCTTATTACCAAAAAGGCTTCATCTAAGAAGAAGCGAGGGTAGTCCCCACTGTGAGAGAAAGTAGTTCACCGCATTACACGGTGCCCATTCTCTCTCGGTGCCCTCAAGGGCCGTTTTGCCAACCCTGCCTTTGTGCCGGGATGTAGACGGTCCCAGCGAGCGTTTTCCCGGGGGGCGCTCGCTCCCTCTCAGGAGGGGTCCAGAGCAGTCAAACCAGTCGTTCCCTGCCGGTGCGCCGTTACAGGGCACTGTGTTTGCTGCTCAAAATACTCCAGAGGCCAGTAGGGAAGCTCAAGTTCAAGATGCTCACTCTCAAGCAGATCGTGTCACAAATCAGATCCAAGGACTGGTTTGTCACGATAGATCTAAAGGACGCTTACTTCCACATTTCCATCCTTCCACAACACAGGAAGTTCCTGAGGTTCGCTTTCGGGGGCGAAGCGTACCAATATCGGGTTCTTCCGTTCGGTCTAGCTTTGTCACCCCGCACATTCACGAAATGCATGGATGCAGCGTTAGTTCCACTGCGCCTCCAAGGCATTCGTATCCGGAATTATATCGACGATTGGTTGATTTTAGCTCAATCTAAGCATCAGGCGGTTCGGCATCGAGAAAAGCGCGTTATCTCCATCACAGAGGACCTCTTTTCTCGGGGTTATATGGGATTCGACATGGGATTGGGCATGTGGAAAGAACCTTGGTTCCAGGGACCCGTGTTGGAAGCTCTTTGTCGTCGTGTAACGCTAACGACAGATGCCTCCCTCTCGGGCTGTGGGGCGATCGTGTGTGGTCGCCCTGCCCAAGGTCTGTGGCAGGACCATCATCTTTCGTGGCATATAAACTGTCTAGAAATGTTGGCGGTGTTTCAGGCCCTGAAACACTTCCTCCCAGACCTGAGGGGCCTTCATGTGCTTGTTCGGTCAGACAACACAGCGGTGGTCTCGTATATAAACCATCAAGGGGATCTGCGTTCTGCGTCTTATACAAACTGGCTCGCCAGATCCTCCTTTGGACCCAGGGGAAGCTTCTTTCATTGAGGGCAAATTATATCCCAGGGTATCTAAATCAGGGGGCAGACATCCTGTCGAGACAGGGGCCAAGGCCCGGGGAATGAAGACTCCACCCCGAGGTGGTGGAGCTCCTGTGGGAGAGTTTCGTCGTGCCGAGGTAGACCTATTCACTTCCAGGGAGACATCACACTGTCCACTGTGGTTCTCCCTCAGCCATCCAGCCCCGCTGGGATGCTATGGTGCAGCCGTGGCTGAGGTCACGTCTGTACGCATTTCCCCCGATCGCTCTGCTCTCAGGAGTTCTGGAAAGGGTTCGCCGGGACAGGGTCAGGGTCAGTTGGTAGCCCCGTACTGGCCGGCCCGAGTATGGTTTGCGGACCTAGTTTCTCTCCTCGACGGCTCTCCTCTGGAGATTTCGATCAGGAGGGACCTACTCTCTCAGGCGAGTGGTATGATTCTTCACCCCCGTCCAGAGCTGTAGAAACTGTGGGCTTGGCCTCTGAGGGGGCCCAGCTCATAAGTTCAGGTCTCTCAACCAAGGTTGTTGAGACCATCCTCCACTCCAGAGCTCCGTCCACGAGGAAGTTATATGCCCTGAAGTGGAAACTTTTCACTTCATGGTGTGGTGAACACCGGTTGGACCCAGTTAACTGCCCAGTGGGTGCAGTGCTGGAATTCCTGCAGAAACGTTTCTCCACAGGGTTATCTCCCTCCACACTGAAGGTTTACGTGGCGGCACTGGCGGCTTACCACGTCCCTTTAAGTGGAGTTTCTTTGGGGAGACACCCACTAATAACTCGCTTTCTTCGTGGTACTTTGAGGCTGAGGCCAGCAGTTCGCACGAGGGTGCCATCCTGGGATCTGTATTAGAAGGTCTCTCCCTGGCTCCCTTTGAGCCCATTGAAGAAGTTTCTGAGAAATTCATCACTCTAAAGACTATCTTTCTCCTTGCTATATTGTCTCTCAAGAGAATTGGAGACATTCAAGCACTCTCTGTTTCTCCCTCATGCCTGGAATTTTCGCCTCGTGTGATAAAGGCTTTTCTCCACCCTAGACCGGGCTACATTCCCAAGGTTCCTACCAATGTTATGAGACCTATAGTTCTGCAGGCCTTTTGTCCTCCGTCCTGTCTGACGTCAGTCATGGAGAAACTTAATCTGCTCTGCCCTGTGAGGGCCCTAGATGCTTTTGTCCACAGAGCTGCCCTGTGGAGGAAATCTGAACAACTGTTCGTATGTTTCGGGCCACCCAGGAAAGGGTGTCCCGCTTCTAAGCAGAGGATGAGCAAGTGGGTGGCCCACAGCGTTTGACGCAGCTCGAGTTCCTTTGAAAGGGAACGTCTCGGTTACGTATGTAACCCTAGTTCCCTGATAGGGAACGAGACGCTGCCATACTCCCGGCATTCCTGTGATCGACTTGCTTCAGGCTATCAGAAGCTGACGCGGTTGTGATTCTGGGGTGCTTTATAGTTTCCTGGCCGATGACGTCACCCGCCTATGACGTTCCGTCTTTTGGACTGATTCCATACGTGCTTCAGGATGCACTCACGCAGTGGCGTTTCCACAGCGTTTGATGCAGCGTCTCGTTCCCTATCAGGGAACTAGGGTTACATACGTAACCGAGACGATTTTCTTTGGTAATTGTTCAACACATTGTCATATAAATAACCGGAAAATACTGTAGTTTATTAAGGTTAAATCTTGCTAACCACTCTTACTAAAAAAATGGGGTAAGACATTCTCATTTTAAGAGGTGTTCTGAGTAAATGTGGTTTGATTTGTTTCCATTAGTTAATGTATTAAGCTAACTAACATGAACCATGAGCAATACATTTGTTACTGTATTTATTCATCTTTGTTAACCCTTTGATGCACAAGCTATGCAAACCCCTTCTAATGCACAACATGGGTCAAAAAATTCATTTCATGTATGTTATTTCATGCATGGCTTGGCCTTTTTTGTTTCATCTTTTGAAATCACTTTATTTCAGTATTTAATATTCCATGATCTATGAATTACATGATTTATGAATATTCAAAATATATTGGTTTCAATTATCAAAAATTCATAAAAATTCAATTCGTTACCCTCTTATGTTTGTTTCCTTATTTAGTCTCCCTGTGTTTGCAGTCCTGTGCTGGTTCGTTGTCCAAGTTTTCCATGTTCCTTGTGTTTCCTTAACCTGCCTGTTTTTGTTCTCGTTTTCCCCCACGAGGGAGTTTTGTTTGTAGTTTATGTTTGTTTGTTTGTTTACTTAATACATATATATCCATTGTTATGCACTTGAGTCCTCGCACCTTGAATCTACCCATTCCGTGACAAGTGCACTCTTCGATTAGCCCTCCTGCTGATGTCCTCCTATGGCCGGGTGGTGGCTGCATTTTTTTTGTTTTGTTTTTAATTGTTACATTATAGTCTGAAGTCAAAGTGCTTTACATGGAAGAGGGGAATCTCCTCAACCACCACCAACGTGCAGCATCCACCTGGATGATGCGACAGCAGCCACAGTGCACCAGAACTCCCACCACACACCGGCTTATTGGTGGAGAGGAGACAGAGTGATGAAGCTAATCAGTATGGGGATGATTAGGAGGCCATGATGATGGACAGAGGCCACTGGGCAAATTTGGCCAGGATGCCAGGGTTGAACCCCTACTCTTTTTCCAAATGACATCCTGGGGTTTTTTGGAGGTGCCTCTTCGTATGGGGCATGACAAGCTCCTCGAACATTGAGCTCCTTGATGAATAGCCGTCGTGCATTGGTCACACCACCATGTAATCATCACCATGCCAATGTTTCCTTCTGCTTACCTCTTAGAGAGTTTTTTTCCCTTGTTACTGTAATGCTTGGCTTGTTCACTTAAAGTTTTGAGGGATTATTTTATGTAAAGCGGCTTTGGAACAATATGTATTGCAGAAATCGGTATTCACATTTATAAAGTTCAACGCTTTATAAAGTCAATAACGATCAGGACTGATAATCAAGAGGTTGTGGGCTTGAACCTGGAAGGGATTGATTAATGAGCTATGCCATCATGTCCTTGAATAAGATACTTAACCCCTTGCTTTAGATAAAATTTCATTTTACCTGTTTTGGCATCAACTGTGAATGATTCAGCTCCGCTGCCACTCAACTGGTAAGTGATTTCCGCATTTGACTGGATATCTGCATCAGTGGCTGAGACTTGAAGAATTTGTCTTCCAACAAGTGCATCTTCAGGAACAGTTTGCGCATACACATCCTGAGAACAAAAGTGGGTTTAATTTTAAAGTGACTGAAGAAATGGGTGTTATCTAAAAAAAAAATCATCTGTGAAAAATGTGCATATTCATTGAAAGTTCTCTGCACAATCCAGAATAAAGAGCTCAGGGGCTAATGAATATACACATCATGCCTTTTCACAAACAGGACTGTTGTCATTTGCATCAAGAACAGTGATCTCTACGGTAGCCTTTGTCACAAAGGTTCCATCAGTGGCTGTGATGTTTAAAAGATAGAAATCTCTCTCCTCCCTGTCCAGGGTTGTGCTGACAGCGACCACCCAAACACCATCTGTGTGCTTCACATCAAACAGGCCCTGCGGGTCCCCACCTGAATGCATTAAACAAGGAAAAATGAACTTTGGTCTTATCAGAAATATTTAATAAGGAGATTAGCAATCAAATCATCATGCATTTAGCATCATTCTAAACATCTTGGGGATTTTCATTGTATTTCTAGCTGCATACAAGATACTAATCAGGCGATGTAATAAAACTGAGGACAATAACAAGATGCTCTGAATATCTCTAATCAGCGTCAGTATAATACAGAACACTCATATACATATCATAGATTATTCATAACATTCAGCAATTGAGCTGGTGGCATTAGCTCTGTAATTTCTTTCCAAAGGTTAATAAACACCTCACAAAATTGTCATGTTGAAATGCCAATACCAGTCTCTTTAAAGGGGTAGTTCACCTAAAGATGAAAATTTGGTCCATTTCTCATAAAGCTATCGTATGGCTTTAGACCAAGGGTTTTCAAACTGGTTACAGGGGCAGCAAGAGAATTTTAGGGGACCAAGAAGGAAAACATAAAAGAAAATATTTTACACGATGCATTTTTGGAATTGTAAAAGTTTAGGTGTTAACATAAAATATGTATTAAATACGTTTAATGCATTTTTTAACATTACTTTGGAATGATATGTATTGTGAAAATCACTACAAATAAATCTGAATAAAATAAACAAAACTGATATTTTACACCATTATTTTTTTTTTAATTGTAAAAGTTTAGGTGTTAACATAAAATATTTATTAAATACCTTTAATGAATTGTTTAACATTACTTTGGAATGATATGTATTGTGAAAAACATTACAAATAAATCTGAATAAAATAAACAGGACTGAAAATGTTACGCTAGGTTACAATAATAGACATTTATCTTTATAAAATGATGCACAATATGTAACACACAGTATGGATCTTAAATGAAATGGATATCTTAACATTTAAGCAGTGTTGCTTTAGAGGACTTATCACTTATTAGCTGAAATATAATGTACCATTTGATTTCATTGTATAGAAAAGAGCAGTCTGGACATTCTTCTTACAGGAACAAAAAAAAATTACAGGGCATGAAAGCAAGTAAATAATGAATTTCATGGTTGTTTAATCTCACTAGTTTTACTTGGTAGCATGGACAGTGTACCTGTGATAAAACAGCTGAACTTCCTGTTGACCTCCTCACTGTCAGAATCAGCACAGTTGAGAATGGTGATAATTGTGCCTGGTGTAGATTCATCTTCTCGCACAGTACCTTTAAAAACTGCTTCAGCAAATAATGGAGGGTTGTCGTTTGAGTCCACAACTGTCACTTCTACAACAGTAGTGCCTGTCATTCGTTGCCCTTGGGCTCTGTCAATGGCCATCACTGTGATTCGATATCGGTCTGCCTTTTCTCTGTCTATCTCTGTGAGGGTGGTTATCCAGCCCGTCTCACGGTCCACAGCAAACATCTCCAGAACATCAGGGTGCTCCTGGATTTCATGCAGAGTATAAGTGACCTGACCATTCAGCCAAGAATCAAGATCAGTGGCCTTAACCTGCACTACAGAAGTCCCTTCTGGTAGGTTTTCAACAATGTATGACTGGTAGGGGAAGGACTCAAATTGTGGGCTGTTATCATTGACATCTTTGAGATGGATACTCAAATCTATAGTTGAGACCATTTCCATGCCATCTTCAACGTCTTGGACCTGCACTGTAAGCTGATACCATTTGATAGTTTCATAGTCTAGTCTTTTTGTGAGTGCAAGCTTTCCAGTACTGCTGTCAATAGCAAAGACATCATCTTTGTTACTCTCTGGGGTGTTCCCTCCAACAAGGCTGTAGATCACAGACCGCTCATTCTGGGCTTGGAAGATATCCATCTCAGTTCCGACAGCCAGGTCTTCTAAAAGCTCCAACCACATTGATGGCTCTGCAAACTTTGGGATTGATGTTTCAGGGGGAACTATTCTAATTGAAACAGGAATAATAGATTGCATTGGTGGGTTTCCAGAATCTTTAGCCTTCACAAAGAAGGAATACAGGCCAGTTTCCAGTCCAATTAGACTTTCCTTTGTGACAATTGCACCACTAAGTGGATGAATTTCGAAGTGCCCTAAATCAGAGTCAGCAGTGTAAATTATATCAGCATTACTTCCCTCATCTTCATCTACTGCAGATGTTTTGATCACAGTTGTACCACTGGGAGCATCTCCTGGCACAGTAACTTTATATTCTGAGAGCCTGAATTTGGGTAAATTGTCATTCACGTCAGAGAGAATTACAATAATGGTACAAAAGCCTAATCGCCCACCACCATCTTTAGCCATTAAACTGATGCTAATAGCTTTCTCTTCTGGCTTTTCTCTGTCAAAACCCTCTACTGTGTGAATCCAGCCATCGTCCTTGATGGTAAATTTATCCCTGGCGATATCATTTACAATAAAGAATGTCAATTGACCATATATCCCTGGGTCATCATCAATGGCTTCAACTTGTCCGACCAACGTACCAACTGGAGAGTTCTCAGGGAGCTCGATAAGATACTCATCCTGGGTAAATGATGGGCTTTGTCTATTCTCAGCCATCACATAGATGTTTGCCTCAGCAGTACTTCTGAAAACACCATCAGTTACTGACAAAATTAAGCTGTAGAAGTCCTCAAGAGACTGTCGGCTGATGTTGGCAATCACAATTTCTCCACTTGACGCATCAATTGCAAATATATTGTTGTCATTTCCAGACAAAATAGCATACTCCAGCTGTCTGGTTCCACGGCTGTCAGCATCATATGCTTTAACACAGGTCACAAGCTTCCCTGGAGAAGAAATCTCACTTATGGTGGCATTATAAAGCTGCTGTGCAAAAATAGGTGGGTTGTCATTAAGATCAGTTACATATATAATCACTTGGACCTCAGCAGACAGCTGAAATGCTCCACCATCAACAGCTTTTACAATCAGTTCATGCTGCAATTGCGTTTCATGGTCCAATAGTCCTGCAGTCCAAATGACTCCACTCTCAACATCTATTCTGAAGTGATCTGAGGTGGCTCCATCCTTTTCATACAACTGATAAAACAATACTGCATTGCTTCCTGTGTCAGAGTCCATGGCGACAACTTGTAACACAGAGGATCCAATTACAACAGATTCAGAGATGCTAATATTATACACTGCCACTTCGAATTTGGGTATGTTGTCATTGACATCTTCCAATATGATATCTACAAAAACATCAGAGTTGGCACCGGTTAGACAGTCTGTCGCCTGGACACTCAACCGATATGCGGGGTGAGCCTCATAATCCAATGGCTGGATGACTTCAATGAGTCCAGAATTGAAATTAATGTTGAACTGATTGAATGGGTTTCCTTCACTGATGCTGTAGACTGCACAATGTCCTGCCGATTGATTGGCCACGACTTGGAGTATAGAAGTACGAACTTGCACATTCTCAGGGATTACAATCTTGTAAAAAGGTCTTTCGAACACTGGTGTGGCTTTGTTTACCACTGAAATAATGACCTCTGCTTTTGAGAACAGCGGTGGGGTGCCTCTGTCTTGTGCAGTTATGTTAATGACGAACTTTCCAATATTTTCAAGCTCTAGAGGTCTCCTAAGAGATATTTCTCCTGACGGGCTTACTTGAAAATATTTATCATTCTTGTTCAAATAGTATGTAACCTCAGCATTTCTGCCAATATCTTTGTCCACGGTGGTCACCTTCCCGAAAACCGAACCCACGATTCTGTCAATCTGAACAACGGCGCTATTGGGCTGATCTATAAAGACAGGGGCATTATCATTCACATCCTCAATGTGCACTCGCACAAGCACATGGGCGGTTCCGTTCGACCTTGACTCTTTAGTAACCTCCACAAAGATTTCAAACAAATCCTGCTCTTCGCGGTCAAATGGGATGCCTGTGGAGAAAAGCACTCCAGATGTGCGTCCTATTTCAAATTTACTGTTAGGGTTGAGAATGGAATAAAACAAAGGCTCGTTGACTCTATTTCCAACTACAGAGAGGACTGCCAGGGTCTTCTTCTCCGTTGAGCTTTCTTCCACATAGGCGGTGACAATTTCCTTAGTGAACTTAAGATTGTGACCTTTATTATCTTTAACATTGACTTTCACAGTTGCAGTGCCAGTAAAACTTCCATCAAAAACCCGGATTGTCAGTCTGTACCTGCTCCGCAACTGTGTAGCATTTTGCACAAAAATATCACCTGAGGTTGGATCAAGCAGGAATTTGTTCCCTATGTTTCCATCTACAAGTTCAAAACGTAGTTTGGTGCCTGGCAGTGAGTCCTCGTCGGTAGCCTTTACTGTTATCACTTTAACCCCTTTGTAGGTTGGAAGGAGGAGTGTTGTCTCATATGAATCCTGAGTGAATTTTGGAGCACAATCATTGATATTAATGACATGTATAGTCACGTTGGCAGTGTTTTGAGCAAACAAACGTGGCATCCCAGTGTCATGGACCTGAACTCTGAAGTTAAACACTTTTCTCTGCTCATAATCCAGGTTTCTGAGAGTTTGAATAGCTCCAGTCCCAGAAACGATAGAAAAATAGTCACGAGCGAATAACTCCATAATCTCATAGACAAGCCTAGCATTTGACTGCTGATCAGCATCTGTTGCACGAACAACAAGTGGAACGTTCTGAGAGGTCAGAGCCAGACTTCTGACAATAGCCGACTCACTGATGAAGCCAGTAAATTCAGGTTGAGTGAAAACAGGATTGTTGTCATTTTCATTTTTTAGATGAATGTTTATTGTGACACTGCTCGACATTTCAGCCATGTCCGAACCTTCCACAATCAGTTCATATGACGAAAGGGCTTCAAAGTCCAGTTTTTTCCTTGTGGTGATAGCGCCAGAGTTTGGATTGATGTCAAACACACTGTTCACATTTCCCTCTGTGATCTGATAAAATATGGTTGATTGACTAAAGGCAGAGACTAAAGTTACAAAACTTCCAACAGGGACAGATTCACTGACTTCAGCCAATATTGAATTGAAGGGGAACTTCGGCTTGGTATTATCCGAGATGGTGACTGTGACCTGGACGCTTGTAACCACACTGAGAGGAGGTTCTCCTTTATCAGATGCTTTTATTAATAATTCATATTGGTCTCTGTATTCACGATCAAGTTCCCTTGCAACTGTTACAATGCCTGAAGACTGATCAATGTTGAAGGAATTTCCAAGATTTCCTACAGAGAATAGAATAGTGAGAATAGAGAGCTTAAAAATAGAGCAATTACATCTGATAAAAAATGCATTATTTGTAGTATTATTTATATTAGTATATATCAGGGACGTGCAGTCCATATAATCTGTGAATGCTCTGCATACCCAAGCCATTTATGGACTAGCTAATTAATAACACTACAAATTACTATAAATTCCCTTGTTTGAGGTGTACCATAAAGCTTACATGATAAAAAATTGGTAATGCGTATGTAACTGTCAGTCATTTATTTATTTGCCAAACGAAGGTAATTTTCTTCAAATCTGAAAGTTACAGAGGGTCATCATTGTCCTGCGTTCTCAGTGGTTTGCTGGCAAATAGGGATTTCATGCAGGGAATGCTGTCTGTGAAGTGCTCGCCTGTAAAAATGCCATGGTGTTTCTCTGTCATCTCTGATGAAGATCTGAGTCTTTAAGCCAATGCGCCGTACTGTTTAAAGGTGAAGTGTGTAGTTTCTGCGACACTAGTAGCACCAATGGAATAACAAAAATACAACTTATTTTGGAAACACCCCTTTCGTGTGTCGCGCCTCCCTCAAACTCAAACATCACAATCACAGCTCTTACGGGTGCTTGTGAAGGCATGTCTCTACAGGTAAACGTAGGCTACTTTCAATAAAATGTCCAACATATTAGGAATACTTTTAGCTGTGTTGCTATGTATCATGAGACTAAGCAACTGAGTAGTTAACACTGTCTCTAGAGCGAAGCAAGCTTCTCGCTTATTATAAACCCATTCAACATATCTGAACCGGGCACTTTTATTTGATGTGATGCACCACCCAGCATACCCAGTTAAAGAAGTCACCGCTCGCCACTGGTGTATATTATATATAGGATGTCCAGAAATGAATAATAGTTAATAACATTTGGGTCGTTTTCCATTAACAATAAAACTTTTCCAATGATTTGACAGTGTTAGAGATAAGCTGTACCTGAATCTATGTTGTAGAGGATCTCAGCATTTAGGCCTTTGTCTTTGTCCAGAGCAGTGACCTGTAATACTGATGAACCAATCGCAGCTGTTTCAAAGACACGGGCGGCGTACTGAGAGCTGGTGAACCATGGTGCATTGTCATTACAGTCCTCCACGTTGATGATCACTCTCACAACATTACTCTTCACAGGCATACCTTGATCCCTAACCTGGAATAATATATATATTAACAACAATCAGCTGTTAAATGCAGTGTGGTTTTTATGCAGTTTTTCCTAATACCTAGTGTAGTGGACAAAATGAGTTTATTGCCTTACCATTACTGTGAGGATATGTCTCTGCATGGTTTCATGGTCCAGTTTTTCAGCAGTGTACAGAAAGCCTGTCCCAGGATTAAGACTAAACTTCTTCAGGCTAAATAGGTCTGTGCTGCTCAACAGTGTGTAGGATAATTTGTTCTTCTCATCTTTATCTGTTGCATTTATTTCCAGTATCTTCATACCAGGCTGGGTTTCCTCTGGAATACTTATCTCATATTGGTTTTGACCAAACTGGGGGCGATGTTCATTTGTGTCAAGAACTTGAATTATGACCTGTTTAACAAAGCACAATCCACACAGTAAATATTTTGTATATGTGTTTGTTAAACATTTGTTATATTATTATTATATTATTTTAAGCATATGATTATTTATATTTACCATAAGGTAAAACAAAGGTAAAAATCCAGCTGCTTTAATGAAGTACTCTAAAAAAGTTCTTCCAGTCAAAATCATTGCATATATGTCCAAAATCCACACTTAATCATATTTAGATTTACATATTATTTTTCGAAGATGTATTGTTTACTCAAGCAACAATAACATAAGGACACTCAGTACGAATTATTTGACCTTAGACACACATCTATTAAACTATTTAATTCACACAGACCCTGAAACTGCCCATGCACAAGTAGGAAAGCCCATTATAGGATGACAAACTGTACAGACTGCAATCTCCTGGGCAATGCTCTCTGCAACAGGAGAGATGGACTGAGGGCTGAAACAGAGCTCTCTTTTAAAACATTACTCCCTCTCACATCATTCTTTGCCTCTGGGTCTGCTCACACTGATGGATGAGTCTCGCACTGTGACCTGATAAGGCTGGCTGGCTTGGCTGATACATGCAGGTATCACCCAAGGAGAGGTATGTTCACCCCATGACAAAAGGACAGTGGCAACTTATACATTAGAAAGACAGCAGTGAGCCTGACTTCAGCCAAGTGCAACCAATAGTTTCACAGTATGCAGGTGCCAGGGAACATTCCAGCTACTTGGGTTATCCTTTTTTTTTTTTTTTACATGAAATTTAATATTTTCTATTAAGCTTAAACCTGATCTTTCTATAAGGAATGTCATGTGTAGCAAGAGACATTAGTGAAAGTTATACTTAGACACGTGATCAAAAAGATTAAAATATAAAGCATTTAGAAAAAAGCTAAATGATATGTTTGCTTGGAGACAAATTTAAACCTGGCATTCATTGTGTGACGTAATCTTTTTCGTTTTAAGCTCTTTGCAATTTGAGCAGTGGCGAAATTTATAGATAATACTAAGCAACAAAATAATTATCAGAATCAGAATACAGATCCACGCGTACACAATCTGTCAAAGCAAAGATGTGCATCATTGTTCTTATCTCTCCATCCACTATTCAACTGATCCTATTTTACAAATGCATGGGCAATTTCTTGGTAAGTGCCAATAAAGACAAAACACCTGAGCGCTGATGGATCTTGTTCCATCTGTTGCTTCAACAGTAAGGTTGTAATTTGACTGCCATTCAGCATCTAGAGCTCCAGCGATGATGATTGTGCCACTCGCCTTCTCCACATCAAAGTGGCTGCCAGTGTTTCCACCTTTTAGTACCAAAACAGACAGCAGCCACTTATTCATGCTGTTAACAAACAGGTGGAATTTTTGCAAAATATAGAATTTGCATTAGCTATTAAAGTAGCAAACGTTCACAGAAAGTAAATTTTGTGCAAGATCGCTTCCACAGAATATGAATTCAGAACTCTTTCTGGTAGATGTGACAGGAAATAATGCAAGAGCTGTGAGAAGGTAAGAAATATTTCAATTTGTCAGCAGATACCTGCTGTACTGTTCAGGTCACAAGCCATCTGTAGAATGTGAAAAACTTCTTTAACATTTGTGACTCCTTGTGAAGCAAGAGTAGAGAAACAAGAAAAGAAAAGCAGATGAGCCAGACAAGGCGGCGACAGAGGGGGAAAAACAGTTGAAAGCTGACTAGGGCAAAACCATGGTTGGGTTATTGAAGATTGTCTCAACATTGAACTTTAAAGAGCTGAAATATCAAGAATGACTAGAGATTAAATAGCATATACAATTCTGTCACCATTTATTCACCCTCATCTAGTTCTTCTAATCTTTCTTCCAAACATAAATGGAGATATGTAATTATGTTTTTTTCTCCATGCAATCACAATGAATGGGAAATGAGGCTTTCAAACTTCAAAAAGCACCATAAAAGTATTATAAAAGTGATGCGTGACTTGTGACAAAAATAGAGACATTCTTCAAAATGTTATTTTGTGTTACAAAGACGAAAGAAAGTCATAAAGCTTTAAAACACATTAGGGTGAGTAGATGACAGAAATTGCATTTTTATGTGAACTATCACTCAAAAACATGATAGATGTAACAATGTCCATAAAAAAATCATTTGTCATCAATTCTGGGGTTTAGCTCACTGACTTTTTATAGCGTTTAACAGACCACTGGAGAGTAAGATTATCAGTGAATAACAACTTAAATTTTAGGCTGTTCTTCACTTAAAGCTACCGTATCACTTCAGTAGGCTTGAAATGTATCGAATGAGTCTAATGGACACTTTCATGGAAACATTAACGATGCGTTTGTGTCCTCTTGGAAACTCCTATACATTTTAATTGCATGAAATCCAACATACTTGTATATATAACTCCTGCTGTGATTCACTGAAGAAAGAGAGTCATATGGGTTTGGAATCACATGAGGGTGAATAGGTGGGTGGAAATATTATTTTAAGGCTGATTGTAGAGCTTTAGATCTTTACCTTTGATTGTAAACCATACAGGAGAGTCAAGTGGCTGAGCGCTGATGACTCCCACCATATGGGCCACTGGATCATTCTCCATCACAGAGAATGAGAGCGGAATCTCCTCAAACGCCAGCGGTTGTTTAGCCAGCTTAGGCTTTAGAATCCACTCAATGTGCAACCGACAGATGGATGACTTTGAAGGCTTTCCATTGTCTGATGCTTTAATCTGCAAGACAGCAATGTGAGTGTTTTCTCCTGTTTTTTGACATAGACATATCAAGAGCCTATTTTTTAAGGATGGTAACTGTATGGGGCATACTGTATTTTTTTGTTAACTGTATGTCAATGGGTGATTTCTGCCACAATATTTACTTAATTTAATTATCAAAGTTCACAAAATTCTCTATCATTTAGAAGCTGCATTCAAAATCCACTTGGATCAAAAATATTTTGTGTCCATTCATTCTGAAGCCGCAAATACACCTCCATTAATACATGTCACCATTTGGAGTCTAGGAATTGAAATAAACGTACTGTGAGAATATGATACTCCCCCGCTGAAAAAGCCTCTTTGGAGAACACAAACCCAGTTGTGTGCTCAATGAAGAATTTCCTGTGCTCTTCACCCTCCTCGATTGTGTATGAGATATCAGAGGAGGGACTCTCATCTCTGTCATAAGCAATCACTCGATAAATTGGCTCCCATTCGACTGCCTCTGGTCGTTCCACCAGCTTGATTTTAAAGGTCTTTTCCAGAAACTGGGGACTGTTGTCATTTTCATCCAATACGTTGACTATCACACGAACCGTTGTAGACTTGGTTGGACTGCCATCATCCGAAACAGTGATCTGTTTAAGAATAAAAAACATATCTCTGGCCTGAGCGCTTGAGAAACTACTGCCAAAACAAACATGAGAGGCATAAAATGTATTTAATTAAAGGTAAACTTCAATATCTCTTCAACATGTACAGTTCACCCAAAAATTTAAATTATTTTCACACCATCATGTTGGTTTAAACCCGTATGGTGTCATTTTTTAATTGAAATACAAAATTAGAATGTTTCAAAAGAGCATTTCATTCATGAAGCATAGTCCATGGATTACTTTTATGTCCTTTTTGGAGCTGGGCATATGGTCACTATGTTCTATTGTTATATGAATTCATCTTTGAGTTCTGTGGAAGTAAATACAATGCAATATCATCAGTTACAGGGTTCAGCAGCTTACTTCAAGAAGATGATCTGCTTGCTTTTCTCTGTCCAGTTTCCGTGATGTGGTTGTCACCAACCCTGTACAAGGAACGAAAAATTTTACATTTCAGTGTGTTTCTTCGTCTGACTGAGAAAACTTTCTATTAGTAATAAAATATTCAAGCTGTTCTCCAGACAAACAAAAGGGAAACATTCAGGCTTGACAGATAAAACTACCCTACATTGTGTATTCTCCTCAGAGAGTGTTTCCTTTATGTTGCATTCCTTCATGTATTTTTTTGAAAAAGAGAAAAAAAAGAGTCATAGTTTAGAGTGTACTATGTTCTCTGTTCCTGGAAACGCTAACTGAACAATTCTTCTCAAGAAAAACATTGAGTTCTCAATGTACCAACTAAGTTCAGTTTGTTCAATTGACTTTGGCAGCAAAATCCTTTGAAAAACTTTTTTTCTTGCACTGTTG
This sequence comes from Tiaroga cobitis, assembly GCA_030578255.1. NCBI lineage: Eukaryota > Metazoa > Chordata > Actinopteri > Cypriniformes > Leuciscidae > Tiaroga > Tiaroga cobitis. The sequence continues at coordinate 23,297,995 of CM060604.1, read as the reverse complement.
AGACCTTAAGCTGAGCTGACTGAGTGTGGCAAGTAATTTGGTGGAGGAGAAATCAATTGGCGCGTCAAATTAATTAGCTGCATTAATTACTTGTGCTGCTCAGTGAATGTAATTAACCAGCTGGTGTGAATATCAATGATGTTTAAAAACTTCAGGAAATATTTCATGTCAAACTTATTGTATGTTCAGAGAATGTGTTATTTGCATGTACATTTGTGAACATTAACATGTTAATGCTCATAATTTTTCTCCCTCACAGGTATGGACATTACTTAAATGTTGCAGTTTATGCATGTATATTGGTGTATATATTAATACAGGGTAAAATGTTTTAAATTGTGTTCACTAAATGTGCAAGGTGCTCTTTGTTGCAAATGAAACATGAAGAACATTGCTTTAATAACACAGTCCCATTTTCATCATCATCATAATAATAATGCTAACACTGAAATAAATGTTAAAAATATGTAAAATGTATTTAAAATTCCTTATTTACATGTTTAAAACACAAATCCACACGCTGGAATTTTGCCGTTTTGAGAGACATCGATTTACCTGTCTGGGAGTTGATGGCAAAAAATCCCTGTGGATTTCCACTGGTTATTTTATATGAGAGATTATCACTTGATTCAGAGTCCAGGTCAAATGCTTGGATCTGGATGACAGAGACATCTTTGGGAGAGTTCTCAGATACAGAAGGATAGTACACAGGCTCTGTTGTCACTGGAGCATTATCATTGACATCTTGAACCTTGATGTAAACCTCCACAAATGAGGAAAGTGGCACAATTCCTTGGTCTGTAGCATAGACTGTAAGCCAGTATTGATTAGTAGTCTCACGATCAAGAGTCTCTTGTGTCCTTATAATGCCTGTAACAAAGAAAAGAAGAAGGAACATGTTGCACTACATGAAGCACTTTAAACATTTAGACAGACCAACGGTGCTGTCATAAAATCTTGTCACATGGCACTGGGAGTTTTGCATTGCAAATTCTAAAGTCTTGATAAGGATGAAGCCACCATAAATAACCATACAAAGTAGGAACGTCTTACACATTGCTAATAATATTCTTTTTAAATGAAAAATGTAATCAACATACAGTAGAAGCAAAGAATAAATCTATTATCTATCAGGGAACTGAGAATTCATAACACAGACATTTGCATAAAAGATTAAATGTGTAGAGGGCAGACATTGTACATTAAATATTGAGTGAATAATAGGGTAAGGGGAGATGAGGCAGCTCTTTTTGGTTGTCTGTCTCTCGGCAGTGTCTGCTTTCACGCTGTGGGCTTTTTTCTAAAGGTAGCGGTGTGGCTTCTACGACTCAGTAAAACTTGATAAGCTCTTTCCTCAGGGTGAAAGTGCCCACACATCGCTCTTTGTTTCTCTCTCTTATTCTCTGTATTTTTAATTTGGTCTCTCTCACGTCTTTAGATAGCACTATGGTACAAATAAAAAAATTCAATCATTGTTGTTTGTTAAAAATGCATAGCTTGGACCCAAAGAGTATTGGACACTTTTTTTATAGGCATGAAGAACATTTTAATAATTGAAATAACCCCTTTTCCTCTATAAAGAACTTTTTTGTGCAATGGAAAGGTTCCATGGATGTTAAAAGGAATCATTGATGCCAATAAAGAACCTTTATAGTTTTAAGAGTGAATAAAGTGTCCTTGCAGAGTAACCACAGATGTCGTTCATCACATAAACTGTTATCATAATAATGAACAATATATCTAATGAAATGTTTTGCTTGAAAACTTCAATGACATTCACAATGCAAAGAAATATATCTTTAAGTGTTCAAGTGTACTTTTTTGGAGCAATCTCTCATCATTCAATACAGAAGAACAAAACGATGACCATGAAAATGTATTTACAAGCCTCCATGATATGCTCATTCAACATAGTGTTTGTTTGTCTTTAGATTTAGTCTGTGGATTCCTTAATACTTACTGATTACTTGTTTGTTTTGAATTTATAAACCCAATAGACTAATTTTGACCTAGAACAAGTTTTTTTTTGTCCTTTAAAAAGGCAATAAAGAATACAAATTAGCTTACCGCTCTGTTCATCAATGGTGAACACTCCAAGGCCTGAACCGCCTCGTAAGGAGTAGCGAACTTCTCCATCCATGCCGCTGTCCTCATCATGAGCTGTAACTTTCATAACAGAGGTGCCAACTGGGACGTCTTCACTCACAGCACCCCAGTCCACAAAGAATGGGAAAGAGGGGCGGTACATATTCTCATTAACGTCCACGATCTCCACTTGAATGCAGCAGGATGAGGATAAAGGGTTCGGCTTGCCTCTGTCTTTGGCCTTTACTGTCAGATTATATACTTGTCTTGTTTCGAAATCAAGAGTCTGAGAGACGTACACAGCTCCAGTCATTTTATCCACCTGAAAGTATCCATCTTCCACATCTGTTAGACTGTACCTCACCTGTCCAGACAGGCCAAGGTCAGGATCGTGAGTTTCAAGCCAGAGCACCAAGGTGCCCACTGGAATGTCTTCTCTCACTCTGATATGGTATTGTTGGGGTATAAATGTAGGGGCATTATCATTCACATCCTTCAAATTAATGTGTAACAACACTGTTGATACCATTTTAGGCTCATCAATTGCTGCATCAAAAGCAGCCACCCTCAAAACAAATAACGGATTGGCCTCTCTGTCTAACAGCCCATTAACAGTTACAATCCCTGTTTCCTCATGTATGACAAATTTGTCCGTTTCAGTAAGAAATGAGTACCTAACCATTCCATTGACCGCTAAATCTTTATCTTTCGCTTCAAGCTGAATGATGTCTGTTGCCATAGCAGTGTCCTCACTTATATCCACTGAATACTCACGCTGAAGGAACTCTGGACTGTTGTCATTGGCATCCAAAATGTTAACATCTAAAATATGAGATGAGGATTTCTGTGGTAAGCCGAGGTCATAAACAGTGATGTTGAGAGTGTAGCTGTCTGTTGTTTCTCTATCAAGTTGCTGGAAAACTTTAAGCCACCCTGTGTCAGATTCTATCGTGAAGCAGCTATCAAAATCTCCCCCTGAGATCACAAAAAGCAATTTCCCATTGAAACCAGAGTCTGAATCGACAGCTCTGAGGAGTGCTACACTTGTCCCTACAGGAAGGTCCTCTTTAACATCTATTACAGTTGGAGTGGACTCTATAAACTGTGGAGCGTGGCGGTTAACAGAATGGATGTCTGCAAATTCATCCTCTGCCTCTTTCTGACTGTGTAGTTTAGAGCCAAAAAGCAGCAGCCCTGCTAAAGTTCTCAGAACACCGGTCTCTGCACATTTGGAGTGGACATGTTTAAAAGCATTAACAACTGTTAGATTTAAGAACATAGGAGTACTTGATATTTCTCCATTGCTAGCAGTTATTTGCAGGTGGTGGAAAGAGTGTTTCGCCGCATCGCCATCCCTCAGTGACTTTTTAAGTGTCAGCAACCCAGAGCTGGAATCCAATTCAAAAAGATTCAAGTTATTACCAGTGTCAATTCTGTACTGCACTACGCCGAGATCATCGGCATCAATGGCAGACACCACTATTATTTGCTCACCAACCCCTAGAGTTCTTGGCACTGTAACATCACAATCAATATTCTCAAATTGCAGCTTATTATCATTCAGGTTGGTGAGAGTGATTGAAACCACAGCCTCGGCCTCACGGCGGAAAGGGGAGCCCCAGTCTGAGGCTCGAATCCTTAGGGAGAATTTTCTTGGCATTATCTCATAATCTAGATCCTCCGCGGTGCTTATGACACCGGAGAAATAATCCACTTCAAAAGGCTGTTTGTTCACATTGACAATACTGTAGGTGACATAGCCATTTTCTCCGTCATCTTTGTCAGTAGCGCTGACTGTTAAGACGCTGGTCCCAATGGGCACATGTTCGGTGATACTGGCTTCAAAATTAGATTTTTGAAAGGTTGGGGTGTTGTTGTTCACGTCACTTACACTGACCACCACCTTGGTCACTGCTCGTCTGTCACTGGTAACAACATCAAATTCATATTGACTGACACTTTCTGCTTTTATAGGTGCCGTGGTGGTAATAAGGCCTGTGTTTGGATTAATAACAAATGGATTCTCATGTTGTTGCATTTTGAATTGTAACAAGTATTTAATCTTAGAATGTTTCTGTACAGTTTTGACCATAAGAACAGGAGAGTGAGGTGGCGCAAACTCACTGAGACTAACTCTATAGATGCTCTTCTCAAATGCAGGAGTCTCTGTGTATTCACTGGGCAATCTCACCCTCACAACTATGGCTGAGGAAAACTTTGGAGGATTTCCCTTATCTTTGGCCTGCAATGTAAGATTGTACCCAAAACTATAACCCTCCCATTCCACTTCCTTGATGGCCTTGATCATGTATTCTTTGCTCCCAGGGTTTGTTCTGAATGTCTTGAACTGCTGGAGTGGATCTCCAGCTACGATGCTCAAAGAGGCAATCTCGCCGTTCTGCCCTTCATCATCGTCATCCACAGTCACATATGCATAAGTGGGATCCCTGGTTGCGTTCCATGGAGTTAGGGGGACAGCTGTGATGACAGGTGCGTGGTCATTGGCCTGCAGTACGTGCACCTTTAGCTTTGCTGTGCTACTGCTGCTGCTACTCCCATAGAGCTTAAGACCTCTGTCCACGGCCAACACATCAATCTCATAAAGAGCCACCTCAGAGTAATCCAGCTTGCCTGTCAGAGTTATAACCCCACTAGTAGGATGAATGGCGAACATATCAGTCCACTCTTTGAAGCTGAAATAGTATTCTCCATTGGTGCCTGTGTCAGCATCTGTGGCAGAAACTCTGCCTATGCTTGTTCTGATGGCTAAGTTTTCTGGTACAGAAAAACTGTATGTAGTCGGTGAGAAAAGAGGTCTGAGATCATTCGTGTCCAGAACTTGTACTTTAACTTGTGTTTGTGCCTCAGCACCAGTATTTCTTTCAATAGCATTTACAGACAGTAGATAGTGGTCTTTTACTTCCCTATTGAGAGTGGCAGAATTCCCTCCTTTGGTCCTTATTCGCAGGAAACAGAAATTACCCAAAACATACTTCTCAGCTTTGAATAAATTATCATGGTCTCCGGATTCTATTAAGTACCAAATGTCCCAAGACTGGTTCGCCATGAAAATGCCCATTTTTATGGGGCATTCAACAAAGGTTTTTTCTGCTGAATTTTCAAATATCATTACATTGTAAATTGGATGAGTAAACTGAAAAGGCAATGCATCTTCCAGTTGCTGGGCACCTAAGGAACTCCACATACACAGCATTACAAGATGGTTAATCCAGGATTTACCCATTCTGACACAGGTGATTACAGAGCCAACTGAGAAGAAGAACAGAGCGACAGGTGGAAGGAAATACTGTAAATATGACATTAAAATAAATAGCACAATAATGTATCAATTCAACCCCCATGTAAAATGATTTAACCCTATAAAGCCTACTGTATCATATTTGATACGTGAATTTATAAGGCCTCTAAATTATCAACATAATCAAAACTTTGCTGAAAAAATCTTTTCTACATGACTTCTGTCATCTGATTGATAGTTTATAAATTTTAAGCAAGTAAATGGCTAATAATTCTAAAATGTCCACCTTCAGGTCTTGGTCACATGTTACTAATTTTTATAAATGTCATTTTTGTTTTATTTTTAGATGTAAATTATTTTATTTAAATATTAGATATTTAAATATTTTTAAGATAAATACTGGACTGATGCAGTTTAGGATTACTTTATTATCCACACATTTTTTTTTTTTTTAAATATCAAGTTAAAATGTGACTGTGAGTCTGAAATATGATACTTCTGGCATTTGAGGAAAGTTTGTGTAGGCCTAGGCTACTACTCAATCATCATTGATTGCATTAAATGTTCCCCCACCCCACAATAAAACTACAGAACTTTGATCATAAAACTAATCTAATTTTAGAAACTAATAACTGATATTTAAATATCATCCGAGACATATTAATTTATGGGGAGATATAAAGTGACAATTTTTTCTTAACAGCTGTTTATGTAGCTTGCTATATTGTTATAAATACCTTGGATTGGGCCTTTTTCATCTTTAAGTATAAGCTCCATATTCTCCTATATCATTGAGCCATAAAAGCCAAATTATAGCTACTTAACAAAAACACGGATGCAACTTTTTTTTTTTTTTGGTCTAAACTGTTCAATTTAAATATATATATATATATATATATATATATATATATATATATATATATATATATATATATATATATATATATATTTATTTATTTATTTTTGTCTGATTTTTATTTCAGGGCTACGTACGTCAATAAATACTTATAATATAGTATAAATGCTTAATTCTGATTGGTCTATCTATGGCAAAATTGAGAAACACGCAGGAAGCGTCTGAAATCGCGTAGGCCTACGTTACTCGCAAACAATGAACTGATTTCGACGAAAAGCATGCTTTTTAACCATTTACTGAGTACAATTTTATTACGAGGATTTTCGTGATAACTCTGGCTCTTAAACTTGGACGTCCTAACTACGTTAAACTGGGTTCTCTCTCCAATCGAACGGCTTCTCAACGGCTCAAGTGCCTCGAGTTGCTCGCCGCACACATCCTCAGCTCGTGCAGTTGCTAACGTTACACCATTCAGGTATTTGTTGTTTACATGCTACTATTTTCAGAAATAGGCTACTTATAGGACATTTTTTTTATTTGCGTAGTTTACTGCTTTTCTATTGTTGTCAATGTTAGTATATTGCTCAACAGAAGTTCAAATGAATAGCCTATTTCTTTTCGTATGTATTTGTTTGTTTGGTATACGTTAATAATAAAAACGATAATGTAACGGTTAGGTCAGCGCAGAACAAAAAGTGTATTTTGCGATAACGGCTTGATGACAGAAAATCCTTTAAGTTGTATATCCTTTAAGTTGTAATTGATTGAGATAGGCTAGCCTAAATATGAGCTAAATAAAATGACAAATGTAGCCTACTGGTATTAAACTGGTAGTTTATTAATTGTATTTTATTTGAAAGTTAATTATGTGGATGATTTGAATGTAACGTTAGGCTACAATACTTTGTAAAGTTTTTGATTGACTGCAGCACATCCACAGTTCCGACTAAAATACTCTGTTCTCAAGTTTGTCCTTATAGCCTAACTTACCCAAAGCTCACAATGTAAGAAATGCACGCGTCTTGTATAGGCTATAGGTATTGATCATCTTAGTACGCTACAGATATTTATCGCGAGAGCAGAAGATTAAGTTATGGAACTATTCTTTCAAGAAATTGATTTACCTTTATTATTATTTGTGAATAAAAGTGCATGGCTTTAGCTGTTACTTACCATCGCTGCAAAAGAATATTCGTGTAAATTAAGAAGCAATCCACACATAGGCTATCTCAGGTATTTCCCAAATAGAAATGCGGTTTAAACTCCACATGAGCCGGAGAGCAGTGCCTCACAGCAGCTCAGACTGATGCTGGATCATTACTGCTCCTCCGTCTCGATCAGCCTCGATGATGTCATCAGTGTCAGAAGTAAGTCAAGTGGGCTCTATAGTATCCACAGAATGTTTGTGCGTGGTCTGTTAGAAAAATATTTAAGTAAAACATCAACAAGATTGTGATAATTCAACTACATGATAATTGTATACACAGCTGATGCTAAGAATAAGTGGAATTAAATATTTCATAGTAATTTTGGACCACAGGGTATTTTCACCCTAATACTGTAGATGGGTGTGGTCATGCTAATATGACTATGAATGAAAAATAAGAAGTTTTATTTGTTTGTCTGTTTAATATTTATAAAAAAAAAATATAGTATATTTGTATCCTCTGAACTTGGTTGTGCTTGTCTTATGCCTGTCTCATTGCAATCTGCCATCATCAAACCAATTTTGTCCCGAAATTTCACTTTTCCTCCATAATATTCCCTCTGCTTGATTGAGTGTTACAGTTTTTTACATGACAAACCTTTCTGATGTATTTTAAGTACAAGGCATGCTGAAATACACATTGCTTTATATTAGAATTTTGTAATAAAATATCCAAAAATCACTTGCACCGTGTGATATATTTCTTGCAGTTGTGTACTTACAATATCCCAAAAGTTCCCAAATATTTTTAATTTCAGAGAAATTCTCATTTTTAAAAAATTGGCCGTCACGGAATTTTCACTTGTCGCCTGTCACTGAAGTTATATCCACGCTATCCCAGGTTTCCTCTTGTGCAGTACGAGCATAGTAACCATGGCGACAGACGTCGACAACAGCGTTAGGTCTAGCTGCAGTTGTTTCGTTCAAACATTAGACCATGGCAAGCAGACTTTGGGAAAAAATGAGAACTAAAACGAGGATCAATATCAGCGTGGCGTTTTCGAGATGCCGAGAGTCTGTGACAAACTTCGACTTGACAGAGCTCTTATATGTACTTTATTAGACAGGTGAGCAAATGTAAAACTAATCAATGTTATATAGTTCACCATGATGAAATGTTAGAATATGATCTGTATGTTATTCTAATGTTGATCTAGCTTACTGCTAGTGTCATATAGCCAACAAACTAACACCTAGAATAACATTATAACTTTCAACACACTCAAATCAAATGCAGTTTAGTGTGAAAGTGTAGACCAAGTGAATCAGAGCTGAGTTACCTCACAAGCTTAATTCGTCTAATAAACTGACCTGTGTGAGTAATTCTGCATTTGCGGGTAGTTTGGCCGAATTAAATGTCCTTATTCCTTTATATCCGCGGGATTCACGTGTGGCACTGATATCTGTCTCTTATTAGCAATCGTGCCCTATACTTCATACCAAAGTCATGATAAAAACATCAATGTATTCACTCATCCAAGCATTATTAGATCCATAAGCTTGATGACAAGTTCCATAATTCAACTGGAATTTTGCGTCATCAGCCTACACCTTTGTTATTGTAAGAGGTTAGCGACCCCTAGAGACGTAATTTTTTTTTTTACCTTTGTACATATTGCATCTTTAAATCAGTGCTGGTAAAATTAAGCCATGTGATTGTGTTTATTGAACAGTTGCTGTTTGTCTTGGGAAATAGATTGTAGTTCAAGTGGCATTAAGGAGCATTCAAAGTGTGTGTGTGTGTGTGTGTGTGTGTGTGTGAAGTGGTTCACAAAGGAAATAAAATGGGCAAAAGGCTATTTGCACGTTCCTAATATCTCGGACATGATCTCTTCCATCAAATCTATATGGGAATCAGTCTGTGTTGAGAGCTATTTTGCAAGAAACACAAACACCTCGATATGCTTTAGGATATTACTCAATAAATTCCAGTTATTGTGCATTAAAAATAACTGGCCAAGTGCATGGTAACATGCTCTATTTATAAATCTAGCAATAACAAAACTTAAACAAGCTAGACTTGCATACCTGTAAGAACAGTTCGAATTTGTTGAACATTATATTCACAAAATTGGTTATCCTCTCAAACTAGTGTAGTTTTAAGATCCATTCAATAAACCACTGCCACATTTTCTCCTTAATGAAAAACAACAGAATGCAAACCCTGCATAGTTTAAATTTTGATTGTATTGGCACTTGCTTTGCAACAAGATGATACTCACAGCGTGGAAGCTGTAAGCGTCGCATTGATCGTTCATGAGTGGGAGGATATATATTGAATAAGCCTGTGAGCAAAACACTTTCGCTTTTTCATCTCGCTCTAACATGTTATTTGCATTCATCTCTGGCGAGAGACTACAGAGAAGCACTCTGCTGTTTTGAGACAATATGTGCTTTTGAGCGTCTCTGTAATCTATATCCTCTCATGATACCGGCGATGATATGCCCCTGTACAGTGCTACTAAGTTAAACACAAAAGGAGAGATAAACACATAAAACCGAGCCAAGAGAGAACCCATATTGCATCATTGTCTTTATTTCTCTAGCAGGATTACTCAGGTTCTCTGTAATGATGCAAAGAAAGTGGGATGATAGCACGCAACACATTTACATAAGATACTCATAGAGTCATATGTAATTAATGACTAATGACATTAACTTTCATTAATTAATGATTAGTGAAAAAATTATTCAGTCTGTTATTCATACAGCTGCTGCAATGGTAATTTAAACTACAGTAGTCAACGTTTGAAGTGGATCAAAACCTTTCATCAAAGTTATACATGAATTTTGAACAATACCCGCTTTTGTTTTAGGACAACTTTGATGCACTTTTTTGATCCACTTCAAATGTTGACTACTGTATTTTAAAAGAACACTCCTTGATTATCTTTTGTACATGCATTGCAGACTGATCATCTTTATGCAGAAATTACAGAATTGAAAAAAACAGGTGTGTTATTTAGATACACTGTCCATACAAAACACACTGAGCCATTTATTAAATCCAAAAACTGCAATACACCATCTTTTAAACTTTACATAAGAATACAATACAGAATGCAATTCTGTTTAGCCAGTGAAAGTGTGAATCTTGGCCAGTGAAAATAGCGCTGTTGCCATCTTATGTGTGACAGTCCAAGACGAACAGATGAACAGCTTTGACTTATCTCCCTTAGCTCTGGTCGCAGAACCTGGAAACATAATGTTAAACAATAAATAGAATGGGTATAATACAGTGTATGCAGTATATATTAGGGATGGGCATTTTTCTCAAATATTGCATTCGAATATTCGGGCTCATAAAAATCGAATATTCGTTTATTTAAATGACATTTAACGAAAAAGACGGTTTTTTTTTTGTTTGTTTGTTTTTTTACGTTTTTGTCACCATTTCTGAACAAGCTTACAATTAGGCAATATACACAACAACAAGCTTACAATATATGTTAAAGTTTTCTTTTAGTTGAAAACATTAAATAGTAGGCCTATGTGTAAACAAAAAATATAAAAAACAAAAGCATTAATAAAAGAATGCTCAAGCAGCGCGAACGGAAAAAAAACGTCGAATAAAGCAGATTGCGCCAGATATCGTACAGAACGCACGCACACACTCGAGTCAGCGTTTAATTATCGTGTTTATATTGTTTCACGTTTATATTGAGAAAAACAATAGAGGGTATGCGCATGACGTCACCGTCGGCCGGAGTGAATGCGGTCACGCCCACAAGTGGCAAAAAGACTGAGCGGCAGCATTTGTTTTCAGCGTGAATGCCGTGAAAAACACACAAAACACATCTAAAACGGGAAAGAGCTTTGCGATTGACTGTACAACTAGATTTGACCAGAAATCTGAGGTACTGTATATTTTTACAGACTGCAAAAAGCTACAGAACAGACTATATTCTGCATAATTGGATGTTTTTAAATAAACACTGACAAAAAACTATACAAGTTTTAGGGCTGGACGATATGATGATATACATTATAACATTAATGTAAGTGATCACTCGGATTTAGACCTATCTATATTGTATTTATATAAAACGTTTACAGGCAAATTTTCTTCATTTATTTCCCCGGCGTCGAAATCAGGCACATATAAATGTCAGGAAACACGATTCCTGGCTGCATGTCAATATCCATGGATCACTGGATCTTTGATAAGTTGTAAGGAACACTATATCGAGTCCAACTTTTAGTTTAAACTGATAATAGTTTGTTTTACTCGCGTTAACGCAGTTTCCCCTATTAACTCCAGTCACGCAGCAGCTCTTCTGCCACTCAGTCCCGCTGAGGGGGGCGTGTTCCGGCGGGGAAGTGACGTTAATGCATTCCCTCTATATCCACATGCAGGGGCGCCGCCAGCACTTTATGCTCGAGTGAGAAAAGGCGCTTTGCTGGCAGACGCTTCAGGGACACAAAGATATCGTGTTCTAAGTTTCTAACAGCACTTTGTGTTTTCTGTTCTTAAACCGGTCTCCTTCAACGAAACTTGAAGGAAGTATATGTCTCAAAATCATTTTGCTATTAGATAAGTTATGATCACGCGGGGTCCAGCTGCGCTTACCTGCAGTCGTGAAACACTGTATTGGACAGCTGTCTTTCCTCATTCGACTGTTTGGATTTCATGTGATTTCTCATTGTGGTGATGATATTATAACTCAGATTAATTCATTAATTTGATCAAAAGTAATTCCATTTAGTAAGATCATTTTCAAGTAATTCCAAACTTCGCGAGGCAGACGACAACATTATGTGATCACATTCACACAGCTTGTTAACACACTCCACAGCGCCACCCAGTGCATTTAATTATAACTGCGAGTTAACGCTTGGGATTTATCATGGATTCACTGCATTTACGGCCAGCAAAGCAACGTGGTAAAATTCGAATAGTATTTTATTTTTCGAATAATAATTACAGATCGAATATTCGTGCACATCCCTAGCATATATATATAATATATACACACACACTGTATATAGTTGGACCTTCTTTTTGCTATCTTCTTGGTAACACTTTGGTACATATTGACGTCATAGCATCACGTAGTAGCCTAGTCGCTTCAGATTTGTTGGCTGCACATTCATAATGCGAATCTCCTGTTCCACCACATCGCAAAGGTGCTCTATTGGATTGAGATCTGGAACTGTGGAGGTCATTTGAGTATAGGGAACTCATTGTCATGTTCAAGAAATCAAGAAATGTTTGACATGATTTGAGCTTTGTGACATGGCACCCTGTAAAATATCAGAAGGTGCCTAACAAGGAACGTTCTTTTTACGAGGGAAACGGAGGTGGAGTTAGTGGTGCTTCAGAGGCTGCTTCTGCTGGAGATGATTCAGGATCGGGAGAGGTCTGTGCAGGGGCGTAGCCACCATTTCAAAAGTGAGGGGGACAGAATGTCAAGTGTAATACCAGTTTTTTTCTTCAGACTTTTGTTGAGGTTTTTGCTTAATTAGCTTAATATGCTATTTATATTTAAAGCTATTTATATTTTTAAGGCTTAAAATGAGGCGGAGGTGGAAAAATCGCGATCATGTATCTTAATAAGGTAATAAAATGTGTATTTTTCGTAGACCATCATATAGTCTGCAGTGGCACAGTATTTTTGTAGGTGGATCTCGGTACCTCTAGGGGGGTCTGGGGGCATGCCCCCCCGTGAGAAAATTTTGTACATTTTAAAGATACATTCATTAATCTGGTGCACTTTGAGTCCCCAGAATCCACTGTTAAAAATAAATAATCCAACTGCCCAAACATATGATATTCTCTGATTTAGACATCTGATCATCGCATTACAATTATTCAAATTATCAGTGTTAAGCATGATAATATGGTTAAATATCACACTGAAGCTAATTTAAAATTAACATTTACTTAAAATTAAAGTTCTTTTTTTGGCAAAATTACATTTTCTTACTAGCCTAAACTTAAACAAAGTCTGTCTTACTAAACTAAAACTTTCCCATTGAAAACCTTCAAACTTCAAGCTGTTAAAACTACTTCAAACTTTCTAATTAGGCTTTTTCAAGAGAACTTAAAGTTTGTCTACAAATTTTTTTATCTAATTGTAAAGTGTTACCAAATTATGATAAACATCATGTACTACACGTTACACCGCTGCCTGATTCAAGCAGATCGTGGCTGTTAATGCATAAAAATACAAATTCAGCATTAACATTTAGCATGTGTATTCTAATTTGAAGGGCTTTGAGAACATATTTGTGAAAATAAAATGCATTACGAGTAAAATAGATTGAAAACATGGCATGTTAGTTCGGGTAGTGAATTTACAACAAAACCTGTTAATTATTCAACAAGAGAAATAGGCGGAGTTATTAATCATTGTGCAACACAATTCGGATACTACATGACAACTTACTTACAGTGCTTGACTTTTTCGTGAAAAAGGAGTGAAGAGTTTTTTGGCATTTTGAACTATGAAAGTGATGGATTCGGCGCGGGTGCGCGCATGGGCGTGTAGGCTAATGCACGAGTAACTGATTAGCCTACCATGGAAACGTGAAAGTCACGTATGTAGATAGACTATCCTTGACTCTTTGGATTTTAAATCTCGATGTATACACACCCGTGAAAACCTCAGCTTGTCGTAGACACACTTGCCCTATGAAAAAGTGCGGGGGACGAATTTACATTGTATAAAAAGTGGGGGGGACACGCCCCCCCCCCCCCATCCCCCCCCCCCCCCCCCCCCCCCCCGCGTAATCTACGCCTATGGGTCTGTGCCCCTTTACCGATCAGAGCGCGCGCTGACACGGAGTAAAGCCTTGTTTCGACGCGTCCGCACGAGCGCGAAGGTGCGCGCGGCAAAAATGACGCGTTCGGTGCGCAAGACCCCATTTCGCTTGGCTGTGTGCACGGCTTTTTTTGTAACAGCGCGCGCGGCACCGCGTCCGAGGTTGAACGACTTCAAGCCGAATCTGCCCGAGCATGTAGGCTTCTACGTCTCACCGCACCCAGTTTGCGTCTAAATTGCAAAGTTCATTGCAAAGTTTTTTTTTTGTTTACTGTGTGTTATTTATTTAATGGAAAGCACATTCACTTCTAGTTGTCTTGTTGTTAATTTTAAATAAACGTAGAGCAAGTAGCTAATCAGTGTCTGCTCTCCTTCATCGCTCTGATTGGTTTTAGGTCTATCCAATTGCGCCCAGAGGCATTTGAGCTACGTCCCTTTGGAAATGATTTGTCTATGAAGCTTTGCCAGACCATAACTCAGTTACAACTGAGAATGGTCTGGTTTTAACCAAGGGGGTAATCCATCAGCCGGAAGTTGAAGCCTCGCGGGAGCCGCCATTGTAGCAGAACTTCACCTGCTGTTAGCATTCCATTGACTCCCATTCATTTTGTGTTAGCATTCCATTGATTCCCATTCATTTTGGCGTCACTTTGACAGCGAATAACTTTACATCTGAGGCGTCCAAAGACTCCATTTGTCCATTATTTATTTCTAAAGAAACACGACAATGTATAAAAGGCTCCATTACCTTGTATCTTACGTTATGGCCCCGTAGAAGCAGTTTTTGTAAAAATAGGCTAACGATTGCGTCATAACGAATCGACTCTCCGTCGTACAGTAGAGAAATTACCGTATGGACAGGAGGAGAAGCTCGTTGGCAATCGGGGGGACGTGGAGGCATAAAGTCCGATAAAGTCAAGGGAGAAGCCCATAGAGAGTCATAAAGTTGATCCTGCTGCTAGCTCATGGACAGCTAATACTCACTCTCTCCGTCTCTGTGAGATTCGGAAGGGAATTATTCAGATTTCGCTCGGCACAGCTACTATAAGACATACAGTTTTGCTCACGTGACAAGCTCAGTTTGAGCCTGTGCAGTACGCCTGACGATCAGCTTTTAACGGGCTTCAATTTTCTCCGTTGAAATCAATGGGGTCGCTCTGTCCATTTCTTTTACTGTTTTTAACTAGGCTAATGAACATCAGTTTTCATTATAAATCAATATTTTCAAACAGAGTGAGTTTATAAGAAAAAATGTATCGCAATCAAAAGATTGCAAGTACACTAAAAAATAATTAAGTTTAGTAAATATCACAGTAATAATTGACTATTAACTTAATAAAATCTCTGAATATCATTTACTTGATGGTTTGAGTTGAACATACAAAATAATTGACTAAATCCAACAGTTAGTTTTGTCTAAAATGTACAGTTATATTTAAGTTTTTTCACTAATAGAATTTAATATTTGACTAACCAATTATTTATTTATAATACACTTAATATTTTTGTGAAATTCCTATCAAATTATTTGAGAATGGAGAATTAAACTGATCTGTTTCTAGAATCACAAATGTTACTTTATTCAAATCAATATTATTAACATACGGTATTTAATTCACTCCTAAGAAATTGAGTAAGATTTCTTAATTAAAACAATGCACGCGTGATTGAAATGCCTGATGTCTTGCAAAAAACACACGACTTTATTCCTAAAGATAATAAATGGAATTATTTTGGATGATAAAAAGTCTCAGAACTGTGCACTGTTTGTTTATTGGCAGGTTATCCAATAGCGCAGCATCTTTCGGCTATGAGTGAAACGCAGGACAGCGGACTAAAGTTCACCCGCAGAGCGCGAGTCCATCTCCGGCACTAGAACTAGCGCTGATACGGTGGAAATGGGATAACAGACCCGGTTGATTACACTTGAATTACTTTTTACATTTTTAGTCTAATATGTTTGTTATATGAGTTTAAATGTAGGAAATGTTGTATACATGTTTAAACAGTATAAAATATGCTGTATTGCTGTAGGCTACTCATCGACAATAAAGACCAGTGTCATGTATAACATGGTTTTGTGGAGTATTTTACAAAGGTTTACAGGAAATTAAAAGTTAAAATTACTCATACTATAAAATTTTATATTACTCATAATAAAAACAGTTAATATTACTCATAAATATTGTTTTTTTATGTTTTCTTCAATTATTATTTGTTAATGTACCAAATGCAGTTACTCAGATCTACTTCATTTTTGTCCTTACATTTACTCAGTTCATATGGTATGTAATTGATTTCATTGCGGTACAATTTTATCAATATTTTTAATTGTAAATTAGTACAAGTTTTTAGAGTGTATAGGCCAAATATACATAGACCTTTCTGACAGTATAAAGTCAAGTATATACTTAAGTGCAATTTTAAGCATTTCTGAGAAGTACATAAGTAGACAAAGTATACTTATTGTTAGTTTAGAAGTAGTATACTAATAGCACACTTTTTTTGTAAAGACATCCTACAGCAAAACCATTGTGGTGATTGGTGTTTTCTGTAGTTGGGCTCTTGACCCTTGATAGTTATACTGCAGCCAGAGAAAAACTAATAAAACTGTGTTCAGAAAACACATTAACTGTGTCTTACATTCATCGACCCACATCGGTTGTGGTTAACAGAAGCTATAACATGTTTGTTTGACGGGAAAGAACCAATGAGGTTCATTCTCGTTTTACGCAGCACGTTTGAGCTTCCGCAAGAGGTTTGTTCTTGCGCGTCAAGCAGGTTCAGTTTAGCTTCTGATTATGTTTGCTGATCAGAAAATTTCGACTAACCCGCTCAATTCATATTGATTACAATCTCTTTATGAACTTTTTGAAGCGTCAAAGTGTCAATGACAGAATGCTCTCAGATTTCATCAAAAAGATCTTCGTGTTCCAAAGATGAATGAAAGTCTTACGGGTTTGGAACGACATGGGGGTGAGTAATTATTGACAGAATTTTCATTTTTGGGTGAACTATCCCTTTAAACCCTATGAGCTAAGATATAAAATCAGTATGATTGCAGACATACAGAAGAAGAACAATAGAAATAGTGGTTATAAAAGGAATCCATCACTGACTGAATCGTGACTCAACCCATTCAATAAGAAAAGAAAGCCTGTAAAATGCAATCAATAGATTACGCATATCTTTAAAAGAGGAAAAACTGGATCATTCAGTGGATTTGATTTAGACAGCATGAATCATCCTCAGATTAGTCACACTCAGGGATTAATTAGTGGAATTTTCATATCGCTAGTGAAAGCATCATACACTGCCACTTATTTCAGCATACTATCAAGCCACCACCCAGTGTGTGATTTGAAATTAACTAGATGGTTTTAATTCTGAGCTTTAACATAAAATGGCATTGAGTAGGGTATAGCTGTTGGGCTTTCTAGTATTTGATTTATTGTGAACTCTTGGGAGGTTAGTTGGACTCTGTGCTTGTATGTGTGGCGCACCTGCACAGCACAGATTAGAGAAGATTTATCTGGGGCTTTAAAAAGAACCAGTTTGCCATTGATTTGTGGTCAATCTATCATTTAATCTGGCAGACTGCAGCTGCCATTGCTGCTGCTTCTTAGGTGAGGAAGGTGTCTCTCTTTTACCCACCCAGGAACAGGATATTTTGTATGGCCTTAGGCATCCTCCTAAATGATTCACCCTTCGAATTATTCTAAACATCTTGTCTGTTTACAGAATGTCAGTCACTGTTATGTGTTTACAACAAATGTACCTGGAATTATATTTCTAGGATTTTGTCCACAGTTGGGCAAACCCATAGACTGTAAAAAAATATGGACAT
Source organism: Tiaroga cobitis (assembly GCA_030578255.1). Classification (NCBI taxonomy): domain Eukaryota; kingdom Metazoa; phylum Chordata; class Actinopteri; order Cypriniformes; family Leuciscidae; genus Tiaroga; species Tiaroga cobitis. The sequence goes on along the minus strand of CM060604.1, from coordinate 23,279,977 downwards.
AAAAAATAGTGTCAGTGACGTCACCCATAGTTTTATGAAAAGCATTTTTGAAGCCCAAAGTGGGCGGTGCTGGCTATCGCCATCTTGGCAACGCATCACTGTGTGTCATTTTATGGTGTTGTGATAAACCGAAAATTGGCAAAGAGGCGGGTTTAGCTGAGTTGACGTGACAGTTCCCGTTCGAAGGGAACTCAACAATACGTCATCGACGCTATGGGAAACGCCTCAGGCGTGACAGGTGTCTGAAATCAAATATCAACTCACAGCAATCATGTTGACCGGCGACAGCCCGCGCATCATCAGCTCGAATGATGAGCGTGTCAATCTGGATGCATAAAAAGGGCGCCTTGAAACCGTGACAACATCTTTTCGGCTTCAGGGACTGTTTATCTGTTTGATAAATCAACGTTCAAGATGAAGCGTGCAGAGAAGCGGCGTAATACCTTCCGCAAGTGTGCTGACCCGTGTCCTAGATATTTGACACCGGGAGATTCACACGATCTGTGCGTGTTCTGCCTGGGGGAGGAGCATGCGTGGGAACGCTCTCGAGGGAGCTTTCTGCGCGAACTGTGAGAGGTTTACAATCAAAACTCTCCGCTCTCGTCTGTCCCACTTCTCGAGGGAAGTAGGCACGGCATCTGAACCCCGCGGTTCCGGTCCCGCTCGGGCTGAGGCTCAGCGGCGGTTGAGCTCGTCGGGTTCTCAGAAGGAGCTGGCAGATCATCTGGAGAGGGGTGTTGACATCTCGGATGATCTACCAGCTGATGAGGGTGAGTTACAGGTCGATGTTGAGGAGATTCTTTCTCTCTCTGATGAATCTGTAACTGGTTCTCTTCGGGCCGGGCAGGAGGTGGGTGTTGATGATGTCAGTTTGGTTGAGACCGAACCATCTCAGCCCTCCTGCCCAGTGTACGCTGAGCTGGTGGATGTTATGGGGCGCGCCACGGATAGATTGCAGCTGCAGTGGAGGCGCGTCCAGGAGGAACCCGCTCGTGGTATGTTGGATGACCGGTTCCTCCCCACCCGTAAGCCACCAGCTCGGTTGAGCTTTCCATTTCTTCCCGATCTCCACTCTGAGATCGAGAAGGCATGGAAGAACCCGTTCTCTGCGCGTCTCTATCTACATCAGCGGGCTAGTTTCGCTGCTGTGGAGGGAGCCGCGGAGCACGGGTATGTGTCGATGCCACCAGTGGACGAGACGTTGTCTAACTATCTCGCCTCTGGTTGGTCGTCTTCACTAGAAGCTCCAACCCTGCCATCCAAGCCGCTCAAGACAACTTTGCGCTTGAATGGCAGAGCGTACACGGCAGCAGGTCAGGCAGGTGCGGTTCTGCACACCCTCACGGTCCTTCAGGCCTACCAAGCCGACCTGCTACGGGACCTCGATCAGGGGGCCGGTCTGTCCCCTGACGCGGTCGCGGAGCTGCACCACACCACGGATTTGACTCTCCGGCCACCAAGCAGTCTGCGGTTTCCATCGATCGTGCGATGGCTGCTATGGTGGCCACGGAGAGGCATATGTGGCTCAACCAGGTTGACATCGGGAAGAAAGAAAAAACTTTTTTCTCCTCGATTCGCCGGTTTCGCCTTCCGAGCTTTTCAGACCTTCTGTCGAGACGGTGGTCGATAAGTTCAGGGAGGCGAGGGCGCGCTCCGCGGCGTTTAAGAGCTGCATACCGCGGAGGTCCTCGGCCCAGCCCAGGCAGGCGGGGGGGTCTGGTCCATTGTGGTCTGAGGATCACAGACGGACCCAGAAGGCCAGTGTCGCTTCCCGTGCACCCCCTCCTCCTAGCAGGGGGAGCAGGGCGCGCAGGAGGCGTAACTCCCGCGGGAGGCAGGATCTCAGGGAGGTGATCCAGAGTAAACGTTCTCGGACTGAACGTTAGACATCACCTCCCTGGATCTTGTCTCCTAACCACCATCGCTCCCAGGCTCCTCCTACATCAGGCCTGGGACGGGGACCATGATGAGTTCAAGAATTCTCTGATGGCCTGCTTCAGCTTGGTTGATAGGAGCGTCTTCCCTTGGCTTGTGAAACAGTAGAACTCAGGTTTCTGAGTTCCTGAGTCCTGGTGTGCTTCATTCCGCACGTTGCAGGTTTTATGTTGAGTGAAAATGTTTTTTCTGCGCAAATAACATTTTTCTCTTCTTTTTCAGAACTCGTCTCCTGTACAGAGCCGGGGACATGTTAAATGGTAAGCAAAGGTAATGTATTGTAAGGTGAGCTGAGCTCCCACGTTGTGGTCGCCAGGTTACAGGCCCCACCCGGCCTTCCTGATATGAGCTCCCACATACTGTGGTCACCAGGTCACAGGCCTCACCGGCCTTCCTGGTCATGAGCTCCCACATACTGGGTTTCAGGTTACAGGCCTTACTAGGCCTTCCTGAATATGAGCTCCCACACGCGGTGGTCGCCAGGTTACAGGCCTCGCCAGGCATTCCTGGTTATGAGCTCCCACATACTGTGGTCGCCAGGTTACAGGCCTCACGGGCCTTCCTGATATGAGCTCCCACATACTGTGGTCGCCAGGTTACAGGCCTCACCCGGCCTTCCTGAGTATGAGCTTCCATATGCTGTGGTTGTCAGGTTTCAGGCCTCACCGGCATTTCTGATATGAGCTCCCACCTACTGTGCCCGCCAGGTTACAGGCCTCACCGGCCTTCCTGATATAAGCTCTCACCTTCTGTGCTCACCAGGTTACAGGCCTCTCCCGGCCTTCCTGGATAAGAGCTCCCACATGCTGTGGTCGCCAGGTTACAGGCTTCGCCAGGCCTTCCTGGTTATGAGCTCCCACATGCTGTGGTCGCCAGGTTACAGGCCTTACCGGCCTTCCTGATATGAGCTCCCATATACTGGGTATCAGGTTGCAGTCCTTACCAGCCTTCCTGATATGAGCTCCCACATACTGTGGTCGTCAGGTTACAGCGGCCTTCCTGATATGAGCTCCCACATACTGTGGTAGCCAGGTTACAGGCCTCACCGGCCTTCCTGGTTATGAGCTCCCAAATACTGGGTATCAGGTTACAGGCTTTACTAGGCCTTCCTGAATATGAGCTCCCACACACGGTGGTCGCCAAGTTACAGGCCTCGCCAGGCCTTCCTGGTTATGAGCTCCCACATGCTGTGGTCGCCAGGTTACAGGCCTCATCGGCCTTCCTGATATGAGCTCCCATATACTGGGTATCAGGTTACAGGCCTTACCAGCCTTCCTGAAATGAGCTCCCACCTACTGTGGTCGTCAGGTTACAGGCCTCACCGGCCTTTCTGGTTATGAGCTCCCACATTCAGTGGTCACCAGGCTTTAGGCCTCCTCGGCCTTCCTGGTTACGAGTTGTTACATGTCAGGTTTCAGGCCTCACCAGGCCTTCCTGAATGTGAACTCTCACTCACTGTGGTCGCTAGAGTGTGGTTGTGAGCTTTCACATGTCAGGTTGTAGGCCTCATTAGGCCTTCCTGAATGTGAGCTCCCACACATTTTGACTATCAGGTTACAGGCCTCATCTGGCCTTCCTGATTATGTTAAAACCATACTTATGGTACGTCACACGACGGAACGTCTCGTGTACTTTCTAAAATCCATTTTCATGGTAAGGGGCATGCGCTGTATGCTTCGGTCCCTTCCTATGTGGCCCAGACCCAGGTCTTTCACCACGGGTCCCACTCTAGATGCGTCCTGTCGGCAAAGTTTGCTACGACAGACGCCTTTTTCTGATCCAGGCCTTCCTGGATTCGGAATTACTAAGTACACGCACTTTTGTTTCATGTACTTTCTAAAATTCATATGTATGGCCTTTCTGAAAGTAGCTTCCACATGGTGTGGTTGTCAGGTTACAGGCCTTGTCAGGCCTTCCTGGTATGAGCTCCTTCCTACTGTGGTTTTCAGGTTACAGGCTTCGCTGGCCTTCCTAGTTTTGAGCTCCCACATTCAGTGGTCATCAGGCTTCAGGCCCCTCGGCCTTCCTGGTTATGAGTTGTCACATGTCAGGTTTCAGGCCTCACCAGGCCTTGCTGAATGTGAACTCCCACTCACTGTGTTCGCTAGGGTGTAGTTGTGAGCTTTCACATGTCAGGTTGCAGGCCTCATCAGGCCTTCCTGAATGTGAGCTCCCACACATTTTGACTATCAGGTTATAGGCCTCATCTGGCTTTCCTGGTCATGTCAAAACCATACTTATGGTAAGTCACATGATGGTACATCTTGTGTACTTTCTAAAATCCATGTTTATGGTAAGGGTCATGCGCTGTACGCTTCGGTCCCTTTCTATGTGGCCCAGACCCAAGTCTTTCACCTCGGGTCCCACTTTAGATGCGTCCTGTCGTCTAGGTATGCTACGACAGACGCCTTTCTGGCTAACTTCCTCATTCTGATCCAGGCCTTTTCTGGACTCGGAATTGCTAAGTACATGCACTTAGGTTTCATGTACTTTCTAATGTAGCCCCCACGTGGTGTGGTTGTCAGGTTACAGGCCTTATCAGGCCTTCCTGGTTATGGGCTCCCATATTCTGGGTATCAGGTTACAGGCTTATCTGGCCTTCCTGATATGAGCTCCCGCATACTGTGGTCGTCAGGTTACAGGCCTCACCGGCCTTCCTGATGTGAGCTCCCACATACTGTGGTCGTCAGGTGTCAGGCCTCACCGGCCTTCCTGATATGAGCTCCCATAAACTGGGTATCAGGTTACAGGCCTCACCGGTCTTCCTGATATGAGCTCCCACATACTGTGGTCACCAGGTTACAGGCCTCACCCGGCCTTCCTGGTTATGAGCTCCCACATACTGTGATCGTCAGGTTACAGGCCTCGCTGGCCTTCCAGATGTGAGCTCTCAGGTACTGGAGCTCCCCACATAGGGGGTAATCAGGTCTTTGGCCTCAGCAGACCTTCCTGGTTTTGATCCCTCTATTACATCCTCAGTGTTCAGGACGAGCACTGGGTAGACCCATGGATTGAGTGCACGACTTCCGTCATATCTTGAGGTTGAGTTATACTCTCCAGGTGGTCCCGTCTCTGTGATCCGGAACTGAATGGTTTCTGCCAGCTTTGCAGGCCTTCAGTTTTGGATGCCTTTTCCAAGGCAGTTTCCAGAGGCTCTGTCTCGGACAGACAGGCAATGGCCAGACTGTGCGTCTTAGTGTAGATCACCAGGCCAGCCTGGTGGCATGTCAGGAGGCATGCTCTCCTGAATAGTGACTGGCTGGGTGTCCCTTGAGTCCCCTAGCCACACTCCCTAGAAGGGACCCCTTCTATTAGGAAGTTGTGGTCCTAAGCCTTTGAGCTGGCCCAGATATACCTCCCATGAACTATGTTCTGCCAGTTTTTCTCGGTTCATTAGCTTGGGCTATGATCGGTAGCGAGTGCTGTCACTGACAGCACGACGTGACCTAGGGTGAGTGGTTTTAGTGTCCTTTGTATTACTGGTTCTGACAGTTGTCACTGTCATTGGGCATGCACTCCCCTCAGTATGGCGGCGTGGGTATTTCGTTCCCCATAACATCGATGACGTATTGTTGAATTCCCTTTCGAAAGGGAACGTCTCAGGTTACGACTGTACCCTATGTTCCCTGAGAACAGGGAACGAGAAAATACGTCTCCCTGCCATACCTCGGGGCCTGCCTGCAACAGTCCCTTCAGACGATTTACCTTTTTATGCATCCAGATTGACGCGCTCATCATTCGAGCTGACGATGCGCGGGCTGTCGCCGGTCAACATGATTGCTGTGAGTTGATATTTGATTTCAGACACCTGTCACGCCTGAGGCGTTCCCCATAGCGTCGATGACGTATTGTCTCGTTCCCTGTTCTCAGGGAACATAGGTTACAGTCGTAACCTGAGACGTTTACAGCAGACAAACGGCTAGAACTGACAGCAGCAGCAATCCACCTGTGACTCAAGTGGCCACGCCCTTAATTGTGCAGAACTTTAATGTAATTTAAACGAATGAGTTATAAAAAAAATCCCCCCTCTCACAGTTGTCATAAAGGGCAAAATTAGCAATATATACCAAAACCACTTTTTGTACCAGGCTGTAAACATGCTTTTTCTGCTGTAAAGTTGGGCATTTTAACATGGGGGATTGGGATTGACTCTCTTTTGGAGCCTGTCTCTAGTGGCCAGTCGATGGATTTCAGTTTAAGTCACTTGACTCACTTCCGTGTTGGATTCAAGAGAGATGGGAAGGTTGCCGCTTGGGCAAAACTCAGAATTAAAGAGTTGGCTCCCTTTCAATTAAAATAAAAAAATTCTATGGAAAATTTGAATCGGATTGGCCACAACAAACGGTAGATTGGAAATTGGCATTTTCTGAATTTACTGAATTGCAATAAAAAATATATACATCCATCCCTCATTCCATCAAGCCTATAAAACCTTCAAACTTAAGATGTATTTTAATTCTTTACTTCCTTAGATTCATCCTGCATATCATTCATTATGTGTGTCTTTAAGTTGGAGCACATTGGCTAAGACAAACCTTATTATGAACATTTTGGATATGATGAACACAATTTATTTCATTCTGTATTCACTGATGCACTACTCTAATTTGTTCAACTAATATAGTGCAACTAAATAAAGCAATTAATGCACAAAACTGTGAGCCGTTGGATGCATAATGGACAGAAAATAAATATACATTATGAACACAAGGCTGATGAGACATTAACCTCAGACATAGCATGATTTATGAGCCGTAAGTTCCTAATTCAGAGGTGTCATTGTATTACAGAAATTAGCTTTTCAAGCTTGATTACAAAAGAAGTATTTATGTTGTGGTAATTTATCAAAAACGATTTACAGTGAAGACTTTTAAGTGTAGATTAATAAGCTCTTATAGTGTAGATTAATAAGCTCTTAAATATGAAACAGATTGACGTGACAAGGTACATAAAAGGACAAACGGATCCAGAGAGTCAAAAATACTATGGAAGGTGAGTTAATTAAAGTCAGAATTTCAATCCATAAGCACCTTCAAAGTGTTTTGACCAACAGCATCCTCTTCCCCCTCCTCCCTATCAGGAAAGTTCCGTTGTCATTAACTCTCTATGTGATAAACTTGGAAATAGGTAACCATTAGGCCTGGAGAATGTACTCCATCAAACATGTCAACACAAATTTGTCCTTGAACAGGTCTATTAGTCATGCACAATTTAACAAGCAATTGTGGGGATCTGTTAAGTAATCGCATCACAAGACATTCCCCTCGACTTCCAGCTCTTCACTCATAGCTGTTACGCCAACTGAACAATCTTCTAGTGCACACAGTCCTTACTAATCACTCGCTACAGATCACTCATCTTATTGAATTGTAGATGAACCACTGCACTTGGACAACATTTTTTTGAAAGGAGACTCTTTGCAATGCTTGTGTGAAAATGAATGTTTATTACATTATTAATCATTAAGCATTTACTAGTTTGTTTTGTTTTGTTTTTTTTGGTTCAGTGGTTTTCTGATTCATGCATTGGGGCATAAATAATTAATATGGTTGCACATGGTTTTATATTCATTGATGATGATTTTATCACTTTTAGTGATATCTGGAGAGTTTGTTCCTAATTATCAGTCTGCAAGAGGCTCTTTATGGTATGTATAGTGTATTTTGTCTCAGTGATGAGCATTTGTGTGATGTCATTATTTTAAGACAAGCACTTTGCTTTGTATATTTCTCATCAAAAACACGTGGCAAACAATCTTGGAACAGTTTGCGTGGAAATCTTTCAAGACAGTTTCTAAATCTAACTTGATTTTAAGTAATACTAACTTGGCAGCATTTTAAATCCATTTGAGACATGTACTGTACATAAAATAATTAAGCAAATACAAAAAAAACTGATTTCATTTTACAGATTTGTGTGGTTTGAGTAATATGTCGAGTTATTTTATCGAATTTCTGGAAAACGTCTTGGTCATCTTTCCCTATGATATTCGACAGGTGAGTCATGAATTATATACCCCACATAAGAAAAAGTACTATTTTTGTCTCTTAAAGTAATCATTGAAAAGCTTTGCATAGCCTTTGTGCTCCCGTTGAGTAATACCAATAGTGCAGTGCATTTGGAGTCACTGAAACTCTCGATTCAGCGGCTGACTTCTGGACTCCAGTGGTGAATGCCCCAGCTGCTATGCCAAATGGAGACTCAATCACATGGGCACTGGGGCTTAACCTGCGGTTTTCTCTATTTCCACAGCCTTGCCCTATCTGCCATCTATACGACCCGACTCCTGCCGAAAACTATTCATCACCCTGTCACCTGCTACAGTCTAACCCGCTGCCAAACTGAGCCATTCCTAATGGACCATCATATTCGCCTGACTTCGTTCCATTTAGCATGGAGCACAACTCTGCAAGGGCTCAGTCAGAGATGATATGCCGCATAAAGATGGATTTGTGGGCTCAGCCATGCCTCCCATCGGTTGTATGTACTCAGCACTAAAATGATAGTAAAAATATACATGATTTGAGTGGAATGTGAGTAAAATTGAATGAAGCAGGTTATTTTTTATTCTGTTATGGTGAAATAAATGCAATTTTCGTAATAATCAAGATGATTTATTATGGGCAAGCATGCAAACAAAAACCAATACATTTAGTATCTAAAAGAGTGTGGACTGCAGATACATGTTTGCAGGTTTAGATTATATTTTTCAACTAAATTTGTTTTGTTGCTTTATTTCATGCTGGATTGTATGCGTGTTTTAATCCATTGCACATACAATGTATATTATAGCTCTCTGGAATACTTGATTCTGATTGATAAAATCACAGCATTCAGCAGTCAAATATATTTATTGACCTCTGAACTTTGTATTTTATAGTTTTTCTTGACAACCTCTCGTAAACTAATTCTTAAACTGATGGTTAGCCCTAGGAAAATTGACATACAGTATTCACATATTATTAAAAAACTTGTTAAAGAGTATATGTATCCATATTGTGTAGTTGTGCTTGGAGTCAATTGTTTAGAAATAATTTTTGGCCAGGCTGTCATAAAGAAAAGAAATTATGAACACGTGCAAAACAAGAGAGAACAAACAATGTTGTAGTCAATGTATGCTTTTTCCTGCTTTTTGTTTTTCTATGCATTTCTTTTTTCATAGTAAAAGGAAATATTTAGCTGGAGTTTGCCTTTTCTGCCAAATAATTTTGTAAGATTAATACCCTAACCAAGCTTAGTGATTTGATCCTCCCTTATATTTAAAATAAAACACATATCTACATCTTTTTTGGCCACATTGACGGAGCAGAAACATACAAAAGAGCTAGCTGTACTCTGGCTAAAATGTAAGTTACTCGCTTCTTGTTTATTGACCTTTATATCAAAATCACACTCGCAGTTGTGCTTTTTTCCAAATATCAGCAGGGCTGCGATTACCTGTGACCTCATATCTAAACTGACCTGACTCTACTTTTGTGTTTGGGGAATGATTAATAGGATAGTGGTTTCATTTGTGGCTGACAGATTGATCCAAGTATAAGTGGCAAGGAGAAAGAAAAACAAATCCATTGTGATGTAATTATTGTTAATAAAATATTCAATTCGTTATCAGATTGCGGTATTCAGTGGCCATCAGTATTGCTACAAGAACGTGGCCTTAAAAAGTGGGAGAGTTTCTCCTACAGTCTTTCCGACACTTTCCCAGAGGACAAGTTCTGTCAGCTGTGTCTTTTATCTTTTCTCTCTTTTAGGACTTTGTCTGGTCGAGATATAGAGCCTTTTCGTGTATTTTTCATCAGAAGAGACTGATGTAACCTTTCCACATGGTATGTTATGGTGATAATTTGATCAATTCTGGGTGATGTTTTAGCTGTTGTTGTTTGTCATAGACTGTGTAAGTGACTCATCTATTCTCTCCAGTTGTCAGGGACTCTTGTTAGGCAGTTTAAATTAACAAATTATATTATCTTTTGAAGTATTGACTCTTATGAATGATTTTGTACAAATACAGAAGTTGAGTACTGTAGTAGAAATACAACTGACATTAGCTGATTTGTAAATTGTTTAGAAGTTTTTTGTTTTTTTTTACATGTTAATAAAATGAATGTGTGATTTCATCATTCATCAGCCTTCAAATAATTTAGTGATATATTTATTGCATAATCATCCCTTCAATGTGTAATAATACTGATTAAAAGTGTTGCACCATGGATATTTCAGATCTGTTTACTTCACAAGGCTAATTTGATTGTGTAAAGCCAGAATTTCTCATTTCATCCTTGACATGAAACACAAAGCATTATGATAAAATGACAGCTAGTGTCAAATAATGTGTTAAAGTTGATTGTGCTTTCACTGCAGGAATATGCAAAAGATTTTTCAAAAATACTCTGCATAAGCGATTTTGCATGATCCCAAATCCATGCATGGAGGCCTTTCATCTGAGGTGAAGGATCAGAATAAATAATGATGAAGACACACCATCTGTCTCTTGTGAAAGTGTTACACTCCTTCCAAACTCTATGCTGAATAATAAAGAAAAGTTTCCAAGAACTTCCATTTACTGTATGCATCTGCCACAACACACACAAATATATATTTTTGTGCCCACTCACCAGTGATTCATTCAATTCATTGCATGCTCCATTTCCACTATGCATTGTATTTTATCAAAAGGTGATTTTGTGCACTTTTTTGTATGTTTTTTTCTTTCCGTACTTAGCAGAGGAAACTGGAAATCGGCAGGGGGGAAAACTGTAGCTTTGATCAGATGCTTTTTTGAAAAGAAGCCTTGATTTCTAATGAAACTCTGAGGTATAACTGCACAAATGCAAAGTGAACAAATAACTATGGTCATCAGAATTCAACAATATTTTCTAATGATGCATCAAGATGTTGTTTTGAGAGTTCTATGGCAGGGGAAGGGAACTTTCTACTGTCAAGAGGCTTCATCACACCATCTGTTAGGGTGTTGTGTTTTTTTAGTGTGTGTGGGATCATCATTGCAAAGAGCTGCTTGATGGCCGCATGATATTTTTATTAGTTTATGGAGTAGAGCCTTGTTTATACTCGACGCGTCCGCACGAGCGCGAAGGTGCGCGCGGCAGAAATGAGTGTTCGGTGCGCAAGTGCCCGGCTTTTTTTGTAACAGCGCGCGGCACCGCGTCCGAGGATGAACGACTTCAAGCCGAATCTGCCCGAGCATGTAGGTCTCATCTCACCAGCACCCAGTTTGCGTCAAAATTTCAAAGTTCATTGCAAAGTTTTTTTTGTTAAGGTTTTGTTTACTGTGTGTGATTTATTTAATGTAAAGCACATTCACTTCTAGTTGTCTTGCTGTTAATTTTAACCTCCTTCATTGCTCTGATTGGTTTTAGGTCCATCCAATTGCGCCCAGAGGCATTTGAGCTATGTCCGTTGGTGACGCCCCTTTGGAAATGATTTGTCTATGAAGCTTTGCCAGACCATTTTCAGTTACTACTGAGAATGGTCTGGTTTTAACCAGGCTAACTAATGTGTGCAGCCATCCACAAATGTACAGGAAGTGACTCAAATGAATGCCAGGCGGAGTTAGACATGTTTGATGCAAATCAATGATGCAAATCTCATTTTATTTATTTGTGAAATTAATTCATTTTTGTGAAACTCCAAACTTATATTTGAGGATGTCATTCAAATTATTTGATGAGACGGAGTTAGATTTCTCAGAGGACCATTTGAGTTTTCCGAAAACCAGGAGGTCATTTTTACAGAAGTTGTGTGAGAAAACACAGATTTGGCACTGCGGCCAGATTAAAATCTCAAGTAGGCCTACATCTGTGAAAGACGAATTTCTCTAACCTCCTCCTGGAAAACTAGTCCTAGGGCTTAAGTACGCTGGTCACCACATACCTAATTTGAAGTTCAAAAATTCCACTTTTAAAAACATACAAGAGGATCCATTTAGATTAGGATATTCTGCACACTCCTTCCTTACCTAAGGGCACATCACCTCTGTGTTCATGTGTCTGAATTAATGAAGTTTCGGGGTTATATTGGCACACTGGCATAATCTGTAGTCACATAATGTAGTTTAAAGCCAAAAACAATTACATGCATGAATGATTCATAATGCGTTTATAATTCAAAATAATTTCATTACTCCCCTCCTTTTTTTACACGATTTCACACTTCATTGTGTGATAACAATGCGGCACACATTAAATCCAATGTCTTTTTTTTTCTCAATGTAACTATTATCATTATTAATATAAGCCAATTACTACCTCTGTTTCCTAATTCATAACAGCAGAGCTATTAATGGCAGCACCAGCTGTTTTGTTATTTCACTGAAATCTGAAACTAAAGTAATCCATTTTTCTCATGATGTCTCTTGTCATTTGTCTGCTAATTAGGAAGGCCATTATTCATTATGCAAAACCACGTGCACTTTCACGAAAGCCACCCCAAATTATTTCCGTCTAAAGACTTTTATTTTCTCTCCCCTCTATTCCACATATAGAGGTTCTGCTGTGGAAGCTTTCAGGAGTTATTGCCCCTTGAAATACAATACACCTAAATACCCCTGCTAACTACAGTACCTGTCTGTGGGACCTCCAGACAATGATGGATGAAAGCCTCTCTATCAGAAGAACTGAAGGAGCTTTCTGAGGCGTGCTTTCCAACCCTGCACTGATAGACACTTTCATTAAGTCCCTGTCCTTAAGTCTTTTGTCACTGGAAGACAATGACAAAGAACCAAACTGATACAATATTCTCCTTTCTATTTCTGTGCCAGCCACTAAAACAACATATTGTACGTAGCCACCGACCACATAATATCCCGTGTAATGTCTTGAAGTAGTTAAAGATTAATGAATCTAATATTAGTATTACTTTCATCTCGTCCGATGCTTTTGAGTATTGAAGTAGGCTAATCGCTATTTTGATGCATTGAGATTCATTCAATGTTCTGGCTTATCTTGTGTTGAAGAGGCTTCAGTTTAATCATTGTTCCTGTGTTCACGGCCAGCAGTCAGGACCAAGGACGCCGATAAGGTTAATAACAAACTTGATGTGCTATTAGTGTCGTGTTCTGTGACAGAGCCTAATGGAAAATTAGTAGCTTAATTTATCTGAAATCATGTTGGTAATTAGAAGGGGTGTGCATTGGCACTGCCCTCACAATTCGATTCGATTACGATTCACCAGGTAACGATTCGATTCAATTCGATTCTACGATGCATTGCGATGCATCACAATTCTACTGCACACAACAAGGCAAATTTTTCATCAGTCGCGAGGCAATACAAGCAGTCAGATATCGAACAACAGATTTATTGGCTGCTATGTGTGTATTATAACTCTCCTGTATCTTTAACATAAATGCCATTAAATAAAATAAAATTTAAATCCAAGCTTTGGGTGCGTTTTTGATTATACCCTATGGGCCTGTTCACATATCGCGTCTTTTGCGCGCTCAAGTTCGTTATTTCAAATGTCGGCGCGCGGTATGCGCGCTCGTAATGGAAGCGAGGCAGTCGCGGTGCGCTCGTTTTTTCCAAGCGCGTCCGCGCCGCATCGAGATAAAAACATCTCTACTTTTCAGAATGCCACAAGCGCACCGTAGGTCACGTGACTAGAACGGTTTGCTGTAACGGAGAGCGCAGCTGACGGTTGCTTCGCAACGACAGACGCCTCCAGAGCGCAACCGCCCTAGCGCTTTGGAAAAAGGAGAACGCGGCGCGCCTAGCGTTTTTAGGCGCTTAATGTGAATGGCGCCATATCGCAGTCATCTCCCTCCGCCTCAGCCATCTTTATTGTTGTTATTATGCCCCCGGAAGTAATTGAAACTTCAAAACTTTATTGTCCAAGGCCAGAAAATAAACAGTGACATAATCGATTATGGCACTTTGCCGCATCGATGCTGAATCGTACATTTCCCGCATTGCGATGCATCGCCGAATCGATTATTGTTGACACCACTAGTAATTAGGCTATTCAGACTATGAATATCTGTAATGCAACATGTTCCTAATGTTCGATTGTGTTGGTTTCTGTTGCAATTAATGAGTTTGGTAGAAGTGCATCACTCACAGAACTAAGACAGAAGCAATTACATCATGACAAGTTGAGAAATGTTCCTGTTTTTTTATACTCAGCAAGCTTTGTGTTATTGTTATTTTTTCTTTTTTTCTCATTTCCTTTCTTTTCTTTTTCTTAACTTATTCAAAGTAGCCTTTCTTCAAAGAACCAAAAAAATTGTTAATAAAAAATCTGATTCTGATTGAATCGTGTCATAAATCTAACGGCTCAGGTGCAGCCTCTCAAAGCATCATGTTCATGGGGTTTGAAATCAATCAAATCAAAACGGACTTCTTTCCTGGGCTCATGACGATGGATCTGTACATGTTATTCTGGTAAAAAATGTCTTTGAAAATTTTCATCAGAATGTAACTTGCTCTGCCTTTGAAATGACTTTCATTATTATCAATCCCTTCCCTCCAACCATCATTTATATAGAGAGCACTTTTCATAATATAATTTATTTCTGATGATTAAAAACAAGTCCCAACTGCACATTTATGTATACTTATAATAAAACAGATTTAAAATCATCCAAATTAGAGCAGCCAAAACAAAGAAACAATGTATCACTGGAAAATCGAAACCACATTCTTTATTCTCATAGTCTTTTTGCAAGATTACCTAAACTGATGGAGCAGCTTTTGAATTAAGCAGAGTACGTGAAAGGTCTGTTTTTAATACATACATTTTACCTCTTTATCTGGATGAGGAAAGAATATTGGTGACAGTGCATCATTTATATTATTGCGATAAGTTGATATATATAAAGTTTAGAAGTAAACAGCGTACTTTCTCCATTAAATTCCCAATACTTTTTGTTTTGTTTTATCGTTATTATTTATATTTATAATTTTTTAAATAATAATTATGATAAAGATACATAATAAATGCAAAAATTATATTTCAGCTTCTGAAAATAACGATCAATGCTGTGAACTTCATTAAATATAAAACAAATTCAAAGCAGCTCTACAAAAGATAATAGTGTCATTATTCAGCTCAATTTAGTTCAGTGTTGATTCTGTTCAATTCAATAGCTGTGTAAATTTCAACAATAATGAAATTAGTTCATTTGAACTATACAGAAGACAATATTGTCATTATTCAGCTCAATTCATTCAGTGTTGGTTCAGTTTTGTTCAATACCCATGTCAATGTTGCAAAATCCATCAATCAACTATAAAGCAGCTCTGCTGAAAACAGTGATGTCATCATCCAGCTCAATTCAGGTCAATGTCAATTAAAATGTTCTCAATAATTTCTTATCTCTTGTTTTGTAATAACAATAATAATATATAATTATACATCATTGTATATCATAAAATATGGCTTCAAAAATAACCCTTCACTGTCTACATTGGAGGTGGTGCGATTACAATTCTAACCCCATACAAATCAGTAAAATCAGAGAACTTTTGTACTAATTTGGAAGAACTTTTAGACAAAAAGAACATTAAATGAACTAACTGAACTCAAACCATCTTCATATTGTGCAGCTGAGTAGAGGCACCATTTAGCAAAGGGGAAGCTATTGCTATAACTCGCTCAAAGGTTAAATCTAGCTATACTCTCTGAGGAAAAACAGTTATCTCTGTGTAGCTTGATAACAGTTCCCTGGCAGCTCTAGTGGTATTACATGGAGTCTAAGCTTCACATATCACACAATCCTATTCTTTTTGCATTAATGGTGCCAAACAGATGTCAGAAGTGTAACATTTCACCTCACTTCTTCCTTTCTCTCAGAGATGCTGTTGATAGAGGCAAAAAGGGTCTGTCAACCTAAGAGTGTGTGACATTTGATAGATGCTTACAGAGGCTTAATTGGATCACCACAGCATAGCTAACCACTCCCTATAGCACTGCCTAGTAGTTAACTCCCTTGTGACGTGACATTGTTCCAATAAATCACATCTTATTACTGTCTGTAGCTGCTTAAGCCTCAAAACAACGTCTGAGCTTGCTAAAGCTTTTTACTTTAACTGGATTTAGATCCAACAAGTCCAGGTGGTTGTCTTTCTGATCTGCTTAGGATTCACAAGCCCTAGATTAGTGTTAAAGAAGATTCGTGTTTAGTCTACATTTGTGAGGAAGAAGAATTTTATTTTATTTTATTATTTTATTTTATACTATATCTTGGGAGGGCAATCTGCAGAAATTGGATGGATGGATGGATAGATGGGTAGATTAAAAATGAATAAATAAAAGTTAAAAACAACAAAAGAAATGTAAAAATAAATAAATAATAAATAAATGAAAGAAGTATTCATTCAGTATTATAAATTGTATTAAAAACTACTTATATTTGTTCATTTATTCCCTTATTTATTTCCTATTATTACATTTGTTTGTTTGTTTGTTTGTTTGTTTTTGTCCTCGTATAAGTACTAAATTGGTTGTTCCAATTTAGCAGACTTTAAGTATATCAATTTAGTATACCAACAGTACATTGCAGGGTATTTATATTAAGGTACATGTAAATGTATTTACTCCAATGCTACAAAGCCATTAGCATTCAAGCTTCTGTTTGTGTATGATGTATTGCCCTGCGACATAAATGTTTGAATTATATTCAGCTTTGACAATGAACCAGTTTTACATCAAACACTTCGTGTCACGGTATATGGATCCAGTGTCTCTCTCTAGTCTCGTGCTTTGTTGTTTACATGTGTGCGAGTGTGTGAGTGGGTGTGTCCGGATCATCAGTTGATCAGTATCCAGCTGCGATCACTCACCAGTACCAGCTGCCACTCATCTCATCTCCTATAAATACTTACCAATTTCTCATTCCCATTGTCAGATCGTTGTATGAAGTCTTCGTGTTCCCTGTGCCTGTTCCTGTGCTTCGTGTCCCGTCTCGAGTTCCTGTGTTCCAGTTTTCGTCGTGTTGGATTTCGTTTCGTGTCTGGACTACGTCATCACTCTTCAGAGCACCCAGCACTTCATCCTTCACTCTGTGTCTGACCATCGAAGTCCCTGCGCCGCGCCTGCATACCTGGACTATACATCATCATCATCATCTTTACACTATAAATAAAGAGCCTTTTTACTTGCATCTTGTGTCCTCGTTTCTACGTAACAGAACGGTCTGACCAAGAATGGACACAGCAAGTACATCAGCACCGACCATGGAGGACTGTTTGAATAACAGTATGGCTCGTCTGGACATTCAAGAGAAGAATTTAAATGATACTGGTCGCGCTGTTCAGGCGTTAGTGGCGCAGGTGTCCGAGCTCACCCGGCAGATCCAACAGCTACGAGCTCCCACTGCGCCGCCCACACCGGCTGTTCCCCCCACACCATCGGAGAGCCCAACCCAGTCGGAGCCACGCCTACCTACCCCAGAGCATTATTCAGGTGATCCAAAATTTTGCCGAGCCTTTTTAACCCGGTGCTCCATGCATTTTTCGCTCCAGCCTCAGACTTTCCGGACTGAGCGTTCCAAGGTCGCCTTTGTGCTCACCCTCCTGACTGGGAAAGCGGCGTTATGGGGAACGGCGGTGTGGGAAAACGACGATCCATGCTGCACCTCGTTCCAGGAGCTCTCCGCTGAGATGAAAAGAGTTTTCGACCGGACGGCCGGCGGAAGAGAAGCTGCAAGAATGCTGGCTGAGTTACGTCAAGGAGAAAGGTCTGTGTCGGACTATTCAGTCGAGTTCCGGACCCTTGCAGCGGAGAGCAAATGGAACGAGGAGGCGCAGTGGGACATGTTCCTGCATGGGCTGGCTGACCGCGTCCGAAGAGAAATCTACGCTTTGGACCTGCCCCAGTCTCTCAATGAACTCATCGCTTTAGCTCTCAGAGTTGATGCCCGACTGTCCCGAGTTGGTGGCCACGCTATGAGTAGACGCCCTCTGGCAGGAGCCGAGGGGCCACGAGTTGGAGGCGGGGACGCGGTCAGTCCCGTCGACGATCACGAGCCCATGCAGGTGGGTGGAGCTCGGCTTTCCCGGGAGGAGAGGGAAAGGCGGAGGTCCCAGGGCCTTTGCCTGTACTGTGGTGGAACCGGACACTTTGCTTACAACTGTCTGGTAAAAGGGCAAGCCCGATAGTAAGTATGAGGCTACTATCGGGTGGGATCTCCGCCGAGAAGACCTCATCAACATCTACCCTCGTTCCGGTAAGACTGAGATGGTCAACACTCTCACGACTGTCGAGCACTCTTGGACTCCGGAGCAGAAGGTAACCCCTGATCCATCACGTCAGTTTGTGGTGGAGGTCGACGCGTCAGAGGTGGGGGTAGGAGCAGTGTTATCCCAGCGTTCTCTTTCAGACGACAAGACGCATCCTTGCGCGTTTTTTTTTCTCACCGTCTGTCCCCTGCCGAACGCAATTATGACATTGGAAACAGTTGTTGGCAGTCAAGTTAGCATAGGAGGAGTGGCGTCACTGGTTAGAAGGGTCGGGGGGTACCTTTTATCGTTTGGACCGACCACAAGAACTTAGAATACATTCGGACTGCTAAAAGGTTGAACTCCAGGCAGGCTCGGTGGGCACTTTTTTTCGGTCGTTTTGATTTTACTCTCTCGTACCGCCCGGGTTCTAAGAACATCAAACCCGATTCTTTATCGCGCATTTTTGATCGTTCCGAACGCCCGTCTACTCCCGAGTGCATTTTACCAGAGACCCTATTCATCTCCACACTCGTATGGGAGGTCGAATCGAAGGTCAGGAAGGGCTTTGAAGGGGTAACGCCCCCGGTCGGTTGCCCACCGAATCGTTTATTTGTGCCTGAGGGTTTGAGGTCCAGTGTCATTCAGTGGGGGCATTCTTCCAATGTGGCTTGTCATCCAGGAGTTAATCGCACTAGGTTTTTAGTCAAACAACGGTTCTGGTGGCCTCTCATGGCTCGTGACATTCACAGTTTTGTTTTGGCTTGCTCAGTTTGTGCCACTGGTAAGACTTCCAATCGACCCCCAGATGGGTTACTCCAACCGCTGCCATTCCCTTCGAGACCCTGGTCCCATATCGCTCTAGATTTTGTTACCGCCCTCCCACCCTCCCAGGGTCATACGGTAGTTTTGACCGTAGTGGACCGGTTCTCGAAGGCGGCTCATTTCATTCCCTTGCCCAAATTACCCTCAGCCAAGGAGACAGCGGTGATTGTCGTTGACCACGTCTTTCGGTTACATGGCCTCCCGACAGACGTGGTTTCTGACAGGGGACCCCAGTTTGTGTCCAAATTTTGGCGAGAATTTTGTAAGCTTCTGGGGGCGACTGTCAGTTTGTCCTCAGGGTTCCACCCCCAGAGCAATGGCCAAACTGAGAGAGCCAACCAAGATTTGGAGAGAACGTTACGATGTTTGGTTTCCAAGAACCCTTCCTCATGGAGTCAACAACTTTCTATGGTGGAGTACGCCCACAACACGTTGCCAGTGTCATCCACGGGCCTATCTCCGTTTGAGTGTAGCGTAGGTTACCAGCCACCAATTTTTCCTAGTCTGGAATCCGAGGTCGCGGTCCCCTCTGCTCACGCCTTCGTCCAGAGGTGTCACCGCACTTGAACTAGAGCCCGTGAGACTCTTCTCCAAGTGGGGTTGCGCACCAAGGCCAAAGCTGATCGCCACCGGTCTAGGCCTCCCATATACGTCGTTGGTCAAAAAGTGTGGCTTTCTACCAAGAACATTCCTCTCCGCTCCGTGTCTAATAAACTTGCTCCCAAATTCATTGGCCCGTTCACTGTCACCAAGATCATTAGCCCGGTGGCAGTCCGCCTCAACCTTCCTCCGGTGTACAGGAGAATTCACCCCGTCTTTCATGTATCCAAAATTAAACCCGTATTTCATTCTCGCATTAATCCGCCTATCCCGGTTCCTCCCCCGCTGCGACTCGTAGATGGGGAACCAACTTATTCGGTCAATCGTGTGCTGGACTCAAGGCGGAGGGGGCGTGGATTCCAGTACTTGGTGGACTGGGAAGGTTACGGTCCTGAGGAGAGAAGTTGGGTACCTGCTAGAGACATTCTGGATCACTCCCTTATCGATGATTACAATCGACGGGTAAGGAGTCCTGGGAACGCCAGGAGGCGTTCCTAGGGGGAGGGGTACTGTCACGGTATATGGATCCAGTGTCTCTCTCTAGTCTCGTGCTTTGTTGTTTACATGTGTGCGAGTGTGTGAGTGGGTGTGTCCGGATCATCAGTTGATCAGTATCCAGCTGCGATCACTCACCAGTACCAGCTGCCACTCATCTCCTATAAATACTTACCAATTTCTCATTCCCATTGTCAGATCGTTGTATGAAGTCGTCGTGTTCCCTGTGCCTGTTCCTGTGCTTCGTGTCCCGTCTCGAGTTCCTGTGTTCCAGTTTTCGTCGTGTTGGATTTCGTTTCGTGTCTGGACTACGTCATCACTCTTCAGAGCACCCAGCACTTCATCCTTCACTCTGTGTCTGACCATCGAAGTCCCTGCGCCACGCCTGCATACCTGGACTATACATCATCATCATCATCTTTACACTATAAATAAAGAGCCTTTTTACTTGCATCTTGTGTCCTCGTTTCTACGTAACAGTTCGATCATCTGTCATGGAGAGATGTTACTTTTAGACAAATCTTTATGTGGTTTTAATGCAGCAGAATGCATAAAATGATTACAGATGTACAGATTGTGTCCTTTTATATTGTTGTAATATAAATAGCTATAGTATTTCACTTTTCATGTAAACAAGGTCAGATAAAGATGTTAAAGATTTATATTAACCTTGGCATACAGATGCACAGTACAAACACAATATATGCTATCATCAATGCCAGATGAATGCTATCTGTTACTGTACACTTAACATGCAGCTTGCATTGTGCTGGTGAACCAACGTCCTCTGAAATCTGAGTATGATGGATGCTTTTGTGTTCTTTATGCTAGTTTTACCTTTAAAAGTCTTTTAAATATGATTAAGTTCCACTATGCCCTATATTTCAGGGCATGCACAGTTCGAGACATTTGGAGGTCCTTGGCAAAATTTGTGTTGGAGTCCCCCCTGTGCCACAGCCCCCAGTAAAAAGCACTTGAAACAAATATGATTTCTAACCATTTCATTTATACAATATTTGGTATTAATTGTTTTAATAACTAGTGAAAATACCAAATAAATATTCTAATGTATTTGAAATATATTTATGTTATGCTAAGTATATTACATTTATATATTTATGTATATAAATACCCTGCAATTATACCGTTGGTATACTAAACTGATATACTTAAAGTCTGCTAAATTGGAACAACTAATTTTGTACTTGATGCACTTTAGTTATCTGGAAATAGTGCTGAGGTCAAACTAAAGACATACTTAAGTGTATTTAATTGTGCTAAATTGGAACTATTGCAAGTATACTTTAGGTACACTTTAAATATCTTGCATTTAAAGACTAATAGTGATAGATTTACTAATATTGATATTAAAACACATTTTTAGGTTTAATATTAAGAAATGTGCATTGTGCAATACAGAAGTACTCCAAATAAAGTTTAATTTAATATTTATATCAGTAAGGCTCAAGTAATATGTCAGTAAATATGTTTTGTAACCCCTGATCCATAAAACAGTTTTATAGTATACTTAGTATGAAATTGTAAGACTGGAAAAACTGTAAGAAATGAAAGCTTTAGCATAAGTTCTGCCGGGAAGACTCAATTGTTACGTCACTTATTACCTTCTCATCTATCCAATGCTTGTGGTATAAAAGAGGTATTTACACATGTCTGAGTTCGCAGATGCTGACGCTTCCATTCACCTCCATCCTCCCCACCACCAAGATGGTCCCTTCCCATACCTCACAGGGGGTCGGCTGCGCCCCTGCCTTCTTCTTCAGGCAGGAAATGCAGAGTCCGGACCCTCGGAATGGAAGCTACGGACGGGGCCTACGCCAAAGAACTTTATATCATTATATTGCTTGCTGGGCTGTTAATAAATGGTTAATTGTTAAAGTATTATTCTCCCGAGTCTTTCTGGTAGAACTGGAAGAAAGAGCTACTCTCTGAGAGAACAAAGGAAATTAACATTTGAACTCACTCTTGTGCACCATTCGAGACGCAAGTCTCGCCTCAGAATCATTCTAATCTACATCTCTTTCCCTCTACCCCCACTCTCGCTCTCTCCCATGCTGAGATATTCATCCAAAATCTATATGGTTTTCTATATGTGAACAAATATCATACAGTTTTATACATGTTTGGTATCATTTGAAATGTCTCAGTGCAAATGGTACAAATGTCTCATTTCCAAAGAAGTAAACCAAAAGGTACTAAAGTTCTTAATAGGTTAGTAATATCTTGCACACAGAAGGGTGTTACTTCCCGGCAAATGACCGTGTTCTCAAATGTTCTCAAAAGGTGTAACCACTGAATGCAAATTTATATTGTTAGCACATGTTTCCATGTGAAAGGGGTTCTGTCTATAATGAAATGCAGCAAAGGTCTCGGGGCGTTTTGTAACTCAAAATTAGCCCGTGATGCAGAGTGGATGCCGGTACTCCGCATCATGTATTTCTAAATGTCGGATTTAACCTACATCTTTTACTCATTTGATGTTATTGTATTGATTATCTTTAAATTGATTATGAAATTGACATGATACATTTACCTGACATAATAAATTGTAAACATTTGATTTTATTCTAACTGGCTTTGACATTATTTTCAGTAAAGAGTTATAACATTCAATAGAATAGTCAAACATTCGCTCACATTTAACGATGCCCAGATATTATTAAAACATTTTCATTTATGGAATCAGATGAAATAACGAGAGAATACATAAGAAAATGTATTTCATTTAATCAAATTACTTTGCCATGCGGAAAGACAGTAACACGCAGAGACCTTCACCCGATGCCGCCATTGGATCGATTGAGCGCGGGATTTCAAAATAAATTTTGTTATAGGTTTTTCTCACTAGGGTACACTGCCCCCCTCCACAAAGTTTCACGACCTTGAGGAAACGACTGAAAGTCCTGAAACCATCTCTGCACCCTCCTGACTCTCTGAGGCCGCAGCTCCTCTTCTTGTGTTACTGTAGCACGGCTATCTGAATGCAAAGCTTGCAGCTCAAGAACCGGTATGGCTGCACGTTGGACTGCCAGGGGACTGGAAGTGCTCGACTGGGGTCCTGCCTCGCCTCCCAGGGTAGGCATTACTTTAGAGGAGCCCGGTGCCGAGGCTACAGCGGCACTTCACCTGCGTTCATGACCTCAAAGCTAGATTTTTGTAATGCTCTACTGGGTGGTTGCCCTGCACGCTTAATAAATAAACTACAGCTAGTTCAAAACGCCGCAGCTCGAGTTCTTACCAGAACCAGGAAATATGACCATAT
Source organism: Tiaroga cobitis (assembly GCA_030578255.1). Classification (NCBI taxonomy): domain Eukaryota; kingdom Metazoa; phylum Chordata; class Actinopteri; order Cypriniformes; family Leuciscidae; genus Tiaroga; species Tiaroga cobitis. The sequence goes on along the minus strand of CM060604.1, from coordinate 23,256,667 downwards.
TAGCCCGGTTCTGTCAACACTGCATTGGCTCCCTATTAAACATCGTATACATTTTAAAATATTGTTGATTACCTACAGAGCACTAAATGGTTTAGCTCCGCAGTACTTGAGCGAGCTCTTAACGCATTATAGTCCTTCACGTCTATTGCGATCTCAAAATTCCGGCCAGTTGATAATACCTAGAATATCAAAATCGACTGCAGGCGGTAGATCCTTTTCCTATTTAGCACCAAAACTTTGGAACAGTCTTCCTACCATTGTCCGGGAAGCAGAAACACTCTGTCAGTTCAAAGCTAGACTAAAAACACATCTCTTTGACCTAGCATACACATAATACATTATAGACTTCTATAAATTCAATGTTAGGCTGCATAGATTAGGTCAGCCGGAACTGGGAATACTTCCCTTAAATCTTGATGTACATCATTAGAAGAATGGCATCTACGCTAATATTAGTGTGTTTGTTTATCCCGAGGTTTTCCCGCAGCCTGCCGGATCTAGGCCGTATCCAGATCCGACGAAGGAGATCCGCCTGGACCCGATGACAATGCAGTGCTGAAGTGTCCACTATCCTCTCCCTATGGAGGATCCCTTTCCCACTCTACAGATAAAGCGTTGTGAATTCTGGCTCGCGTACCCCGAAGTGATAAAATACAACAAAATTCTGTATCAAAATTTATAGGCAAGAAAAGTAGTTTGTTTAGGCTGGGTTGTATGAATTACAAACCTGCGCACATATTTTAAAAAGCACATAACTATACAATCAATTCTGAATGAGCATGTGAACGCCGTCAGCGTTAATCACAGGTTCGCGTTTAAAGTCTGATCATTTCGACAGAGGTGAATCAATCAAAGTTAACTTTAGCTGAAAGTAACATTATTCAAGAACCGCTATAACGCCAAAACAATCGGTTACCTTAAATTATATGTTTATCTCTGTAAAGCTGCTTTGAAACAATCCATTGTTAAAAGCGCTATATAAATGAAGATGACTTGACTTGACTTGACCTGTAAAGTGCCAATCTATCTCAGTGCCCTTTATATAAACACAGTAAACAACTTCTCCAATTCTCTCCTGTACAGTGCACGGCCCAATCCAATTGGAGTCAAGTTTAGGGCACCTGCCCTTCTTTCTCTGAGCGTACACCCACACCAACTCTCCAGCTGTGATATGTTGCCCTTTTATGTTCAGGTCATAATTCTGCTTCTGCTGGGTCCCTGCTTTCAACAACTGCTTCCTCACAAAATTCTGAGCGGCTTCCAATGAGTCCTGAAGCGCATACTCAGGGCCCGGTGGCACCACAGGTGCATCATGTGGTCTCCTGAAAGCCATTTGCCCAGGAGTTGGGCCAGCTGTTCCACCAGTGTCCTATTAAACCTCACTACAAGTTCATCGCTTTGAGGGTGCAAAGGGGTGCTCCTTGTTTTGTGGATTCCCAATTATTCGCACATCACTGAGAAGACAGGTGACTCAAAGTTCTGGCCTTGGTCGCTGTGTATGAATTCAGCGACCCCGATCCGCCTCAACATGCCGTCTAATAACGCATCTACCACTGTCTCGACTTCTTGGTAAGGCAGTGCGTAAGCTTCTGGCCATTTAATGAAATAATCCATTGCCGTCAGCACAAACCTGTTACCCCTCTCTGAGGATGAGAAAAGACCCATTCACCCCCACCCCTAGGGGAACTGTTGTAGGGGAGTGAGGGACCCGCTAGCGGGCAGTACAATCATCGCACCGCTGACAAAAATCATCTACATGTCTGAAAAACTGTCTGACACGTTTGAGTGTTTTTGAAACCCCAAAGTGTCCAGACACCACTATCCCTTGGGTAGCCCTGATAACCCCCTTACGCAGTGACCTGGGCACTACCACATGTAACCTAATAAATTATCCCTAAAATCTGAGGAAATTATAGGTGAATAAAACTGATGTAGATGCAGCTATAATCTTGTGTCACATCCACCAGAGGGCACTACCCCGGAGTCCTTTGCTTTCCTACCACGAACTGCATTTCCCATAATCCTTTGGCTGAACTCATTATGTGTGATTAGGTTCATATGTGTCTCATTATCCTGTTAAGCTCAGCCTGTTTAAGCCCTGTGTCTTCATTCACTCTTTGTGAAGTCTTGTTACACTGCAATTTTGAGTGCAATTGCTATGGTTTCCTGTGTCATGGTTCTGGATCTACTGCTTGGTTTTCTGGGTTTCCCTATTTGCCTGTGTTTTCTGCCTGGCTGTTTATTTGCATTATCTGCCCTGTGTTTTTTTTTTTTTTGACACCCTGGTTTTAAGTCTAAACTTGACATAAACTGTAAACTGTCCCTCAAATCTGATGGGTTAACTGGAATGTTGTTCCAAGTTCAAAAAAGATGCACTTGGTGAAATCAGGTTCTGTGAAATGCCATGCATCACTTTACACACGTGTTTGTGTAGATGTAACAACCCATTAGGTGGGTGCAGACCTGATTCAGGAGATAAGTTCTATCACGGGGAAGTGTTTAATTGAGGATTCTCAGCTGGCTGAGCAGTCAGTCTGCTTTTATCTCCTGTTCGTGAAAGGCTCATAACTCAAACTCCTCTCTGTGCTTCATTCGCCTCTCTGCAGGAAGTTGTGCTTGTATTTTAAAGCTGCAGAAACCTGAATGTTTATAATCAATGACAGAAATGCTCAGATTTTGTGATACATACAAAATGTACATGCTGCTCATGGTTTTGGGTTTGTATTTTTGTGGACTGAAAAACAGGGTGCTAATGATTCTAATCTATGGGCTATTGCCAAATAGCCCATAAATTCAAAATACAACAAAATTAAACAAAAATAATGCAAAGAATATGAATTAAGGGTATATCCAGTATGTAGCCAACTAGGCCTACATTCAACACAAACTATGCTGTCTCGTATTAAATGTTTCGGTGTGAGGAATCCTCATTTTTATTACCATTTTTGAAAAAGTAAATGTACTAATTTTTTTTTTTTTTTTTTTTCAACTTTTTTTGCAATTCACAGGCTGATTCCCATGTGGCACAAAAAAACAACAACAACATGTCAGCACAAAATGTTTGCTAGGAGTTTATTCCCTGTATACCCTGCCAGAGTTTACTTTAGTTATAAATCCGCTTTAGCCAAAGTTAAGAGTGTTTGTGTGAACCCTCTTTTGGTGGATTATCAATGCTCTTTCTCTGTAATGGAAACTGAGGCGGCTGGTGCTAGCATGGTCAGTTTAGTGAGTTTGGATTTATTCTGCTGAACAAGCTGATCTGTCACTTTGGGGAGGGGGGAGCTTTTTCATGGCTTGAGAAATACACATTAAGCAGTGTTGTGTTGAAGGCAGTCAGTGATAGGCACCTCATTATTGCCCAAGATGGGAGACAAGGTGGATCAATGCAAATCAATTAAATGTGGAAAAAGTTTACAAGTGTGGTAATGGTGCAGTCAGTGAACAAAGACTTCAAAAAGTTCAAATTCAAGTTCGATATTTTTCGTTACCCTGCTTGAAATACCTGCTTTATAAATAATACATGGTTTTCAAATTGAATTGCTTACTCTTGCTTTTTCATTTTAGGCTAGTGTATGTTTTTTCCCGAGGAAGCTTTTCATTAATGATTTCAATTTGACTTCGAAAATAGACAGTAAATCCTCATAATAGTCCTCATAATAAATCCTCATATTGCTGGCAAGGTGAGTATGTAAGTTGCTAAATGTAGTAAATAATTTTGTCCCCTTAAGAATATGTTCATGATAGATCTTTTTTTGTGACCAACAATATTTTTTGTCACCATACGCAGGATTATACTGCCTCCTGCTGGAAATATTTAATCATTAAAAGTGATTTATCCTAGTTATTTTAGCGCCCTCCTGTGATTCTATTCTATTCTATTTATTTATCATCCCATGTCTCCCCAAATCATTAAAAAAAAATTTACTTCATAACAAAACAAAAAAAGTTAATCTTATACATTTCCTTAATAGGCCTACATTGGATAAAAGTACCATTTTCGCTATGTGTTTTAACTAACATTAGAAAAACAGAAATATTACAGATGTTTCTTCATTGTTATCTTTCTCTTTCTGGAAAAGTCTTATCTCTTTATTTCCATTCTTAGAATCCTCTTTGTTTTCATGTTTAATTATAGCTAAATTCCTCTAAATTGCAACAGATATATATAATATACAGATGTACAATATACACGACATTTTTCTCATAATTATGACTTAGAATGTCATAAAAAGTCATAATTATGACATAAAAATCAATATTATATCAGAAGTAGCTGCTTTCTTTTTAATGTGGCGCAAATGGGCTTAAAAATTCCAACCATTGGTCAGACGCTGAAATAGCAGGTTATTTTATGTATAATAGTGGTGGCTTGTTAACAGGTGTCGTGACAGCTCCCTCGTGATTCCCTCGCTAGCCAAACTACACACAACCACAGCGAACAAACCCCATAGAGACAAAATCAAAACAAGTGCACTTGAACTTCCTTGTTTATCACGTGTGCCGAGGGAAGCTCAAGCCGCAGAATGGCGGGGGGCTATTGGTGCTGCGGGTGTACTCATAAACAAGCACAGCCAAACGAAATCCATTAAATAACAATTAATCCATGTGGTGGTTATGTTAATTAATATTTAAAATAAAATAAAACGTCTGTTAAATTTTTTTTTTTAAATGAAAGATGCATAACATCATCCGTGTCCCACTTACATTATGGTACATTCCGCCCTGAAGCTCATTTCCCGCACCTCCTTCCGCAGTTGAATTGAATGACTGAACCTTTGGAAAACTTCGCGGACAGATGATGAAGCTAAAGTCGTTTCCTAATATTTTGGTTATATTTTTATTTATTTTCTCACAGTTTGTTCATGGGGTAAGAATGAATGCGGTTGCTGCACCACAGTGATCTATACTTCATTATAAACTTTATTAGGCTGTTTTGAGAGCTGTTTTCTATTGCTGGTGGCATGCTTTAACTTACTCATTAACGTTACTTCTATTATTTGCAGCTGGAGGATTGCAGAAGTGAAATGTTTCCACCTAAAGGACCAACGTACTGCTGTTACTTTTTTCATATGTCCAATTATTTGTGCTACTACATTTCATATACTTCTTTGTGGTCTTGTCTGATTATCTGATTTGATACCATGTTCAACTTCTCTTGTCATTTATCTAGATTTAAAGGTAATGTGAGCTGGTACACTGTAAATCTCGATTTACCCCCTAGTGAGAGATGGACGCAAGTGATCAAAGATAAAAACACAGAGGTAACTGTCTCCTTATAATGCATTACCTTTTAGGGCTCGGAACTTTGTTTCTGTCAGTATTGTACATGTTTTCAATGCTGATTCTCTGCTGTCTGGAGGATGCAACTGTCTTGTGTGTCCTGTCTTGTTAAACAAGAGGACAGTGATTTGTTTTTACATCATTAACAACATTAAATCATGTTGATTTTCAGTTGTTCACAATGGTACAGACAATAAAAGACATCGCCAGGGGCTTTTTCCATGGAAAACTTATTGAATTAGTGGATGAGGAGCTGGTAAGCAATTAAACGTATGAACAAACTCAGACATCTATAAAAAACTCTTTGGATACTTTGATTGTGTGTATATATATATATATATATATATATATACACACACATATATATATACAGTACCGGTCAAAAGTTTGGAAACATTTCTATTTTTTTATGTTTTTAAAGAAGTCTCTTATGTTCATCAAGCTTGCATTTATTTGCTTAAAAATACAGAAAAACGGTTATATTGTGAAATAGTATTACAATTTAAATTAATAGTTATATATTTTAATATACTTTAAAATATAATTTATTTCTGTGATGCAGAGCTGCATTTTCAGCTGCATTTTTCCGGTTTTCAGTGTCACATGATCCTTAGAAATCATTCTAGTATGCTGATATATTATCAATGTTGGAAACAGTTGTGCTGCTTAATATTTTTTGTTTATTTAACCTGAGATAAGTTTCCAAACATATTGTATACTGGTACTGTATATTGATATTTTGTCATTTTATATATTTCTCACTGTTTCATATCCATTGATTGTGGACACACTTCCACACCCTTTCAATGAAGAAATTAAGGGAATAGCAGCTGTTTCTGGCATCCCTCTGGGTGAGATTTTTCTCTTTTGATTATTTTTGTTATTCTTTAATAATAACAACATTATTAAATACGTTAATAATGGGGGGAACTAGACAATATACTAAACAATATAAAATCAAAGAACACACAAACAACAATGGTACAATCCATCAAAACAAAGGCCCTCACTAATTTAGCTATTAATAGGGCCCCAACTTGAATTTATGATTTTGTTTTATTTTTATACCCCTCTAGGTGAGATTACGCTGTTCAATATCTTTTATGAGGTTTTCACTGTTTGCACATCACTTGTTGCAGAAGACTTTAATGGTGAGAAGATATAAATCTGTTCACATAATGTTTTTGATCATATTAAATAACACATTTAGGTGTTTTATTGTGTATTTTCTTTCTTCTTTTTGTTCAGGAAATATTTATCATGCCCGGAATTTGGACTTTGGACTATTTATGGGGTAGGATGTGTTTATTTGCCAGATATTTGAGAACACATTTAATTTTCTGCAGCATACATACTCTTCAAATAAAGTCATAAGAATATTGTGTTTTTCATGAAGGTGGGATCGACAGAATAAAACATGGACTTTAACCGAGAAGCTTAAACCTCTTGTGGTGAATGTCAATTTCGAAAGGAATAACAAAACCGTGTTTAAATCAACAAATTTTGCTGGATATGTTGGCATGCTCACTGGAGTTAGACCTGTAAGTGAGTAAACAAAAAAAAAATGATGGGTGTGTTTATTTAAATGTAAAACAAGTAACTGTTTTACTTGTTTAGGGTGAACTGACCCTAACAATGAACGAGCGTTTCAACTTTGATGGGGGTTATATTGGTAAGATTTTATTCAAATGATCTTTCTTGACAAATGAAATCTAAGTGTCAAGTGTATAAAGAGTTCTGCTTGAATGTTAAAAGTTTGTAAACAACTAACTACAGTATACACAACAGTATTCATTTCTTCTCAAGATTAGCTACAAATCATGGGTGCTAGATGTTCTTGATGGTTGACAGGTTCGATAACATAATGAACTCTCACAGGGATTCTGGAATGGATTATTGGCAAGAGAGATGGAATGTGGATGGGTTTTCTTACTCGCAAAGTCCTGGAAAATGCTACAAGGTAAATACAAGGTGATTTTGCTGTCTTAACCAAGAGTCACATAGTTCTAAGTCAACAGTATTATTGTAATAACAAAATAGCTTTATCAGATTAAGAAAAATGTACACAGTAGAGACCAGCATATGAAAATTGTCTTTATTCTAATAATATTAAAATTGTGTTTTAGATTTTGTAAGCTTATTATTATTATTATTGTTACTTATTTTTCCATAGTAAAAAAAACAACAACTTTTAACAAAATAATTTTGTCAAATAAATAGCTTAACCAAGTTTAGTGTTTTGTTCTTTCCTCATATTTAAAATATTAAAACCATTTCCATGGTTTAATCAGACTTGTAGGGTCATTAAAAACAAATATCCCTTACGGACTTTCACTTTTGGCCACTACTGTGTGTGTGTGTGTGTCTGTGTGTGTGTGTGTGTCTGTGTGTGTGTATGTCTATGTATGTGTAGCTTATATTCAAAGTAAAAACAGGAGAAAACTAATCAGCAGCCTATTTTTTTTTTATGTTCTTGCAGTTACGAGGATGCCAAAGCCCAGCTCTCTCTGACGAAACTGCTAGCACCTGCTTACTTCATCTTGGGTGGTAACCGAACGGGACAGGGTTGTGTGATAACCAGGACTAGAATAAACACGTTAGACATCTGGGAGTGAGTAAATTGTATCACATTTCTATCTGCAATGTTTAAAACTGCCCTCTGAATTTGTTGTTACTGTTGGTGATGTTTAAGACTTGATATGGAACTTGGGAGATGGTACGTCCTGGAAACGAACTATGATCACTGGGAAAAGCCTATGGTCTTAGATGACCGCAGAACACCGGCAATGAAGTGCATGAATCAAACCACACAAGCGGTATGTGGCATTTTGTTTTAGAAATAAAATGGCTTTGTTGTAGCAACTTAGAGTAGTTGAATTAGTTTACAAGCACTTTTAAAATGAGCTTAATTCATGTTTAATAATGGACAACACAAAGAGTAATAATGGACAACAATATATTTTTAATTTCCACAGAACATTTCTCTGTCATCAATATATGATGTTCTGTCAACAAAACCAGTTCTTAATAAGGTAAGTCTGCCTTTCAAATGAGTTAACAAAAGCCTCAAACTATATATGTCATGCTTTTTGTTTTAATTTATTTATGTATGCTATGAGTAAGAGAGTGTGTTTGATAACATTTCTGCATCAAATGGTCAAGTGTTGTATAAAGTCATAATGAAGCAATTTTCTGTCATGTCTTCACAGTTGACAACCTACACCTCATTAATGGAAGTGTCAACTGGAACTCTGGAGTCTTATATCAGAGACTGTCCAAATCCATGTACACCGTGGTGATCTGCCGTCATCTCTGAAAGAGCTGAGGCGTCAGGCATATAGAATACTGTTCTTGATCTGTTGTTACAGGGCCAATGTACATGTACAGGAAGGTGTAAAAAAACGTAATGGTCGCAATTCTACCTCTGAACTTTCACATATCTGTTCTCATGGACGTATGTTATGACTGATAACTTTATATTGTAACTATGTATTATAACTATAATTATGACTGCTTTATCACTGCAACACATTGTGAAAATCATAAATGTTTCTCTTGCATAACAAACTTTGAGTAACCACACATTTTAAATAGATGTTTTTGTGTGCTCTTCGATCTGCATGTGCATACATAAGTTAATTTCAATAAGTGCTGCCTTTTTCTGTAAGGAAATTGATTTTTCTGAAATCATTGGTGATGCTAAAAAGTATTTTTGTACTTTATAAATGTAGGTGTCTCTTTCTGGGATTGTGTTAAATGTGTAAATTATGGAAATGAGAATTGATTTTTTTTTTTTTTTTTTCTCAAGTTTAATATATACAACTGGTAATTCTATAATAAAATGTTGCTTCAATAAAGGTTAGACATCTTTTCAGCCTAATTGCTGGTCTATGTTGTATTTAAATTGAGGAATTTGCAAGATGTGATGTGTAATTTTACACCTTTAACCGATGCAGTTCAGCTATAGGTTCATTTTCTGTAAGTTCTTCTACCTCTGCAGCTAAAAGATTTCTCAATAACAGTGCATTCATTCATGTGAAATAATACTTTCAGCATTGTTCCTTTTACTCTTCATACTGTTCTATTTATTCTTATTACGGTACCTGACAATATACATGATTTAAATTTAACAGCATAGGGAAGGTGCCTTGCCAGAAAAGAAAAAAAAATAGCAGATTTACTTTTACTTGTGTTGTGTATGCATGTCTACCATCAGCACAAAACATACATTATTTTTGGGTGAAACACTCCTCTCTCTATCAATGTGCTTCACACATGTTTTTCCCATTTTGACTTTATGGGTGAATCAAATCAGGTATTTGTTCCTGTGGATCAGACATTCTTTAATCATTGTTCTATTTTTTTTAAAATAAATATTCTCATGTTTATATTCAATAAATATAGGCTATACATAAATAGAAGTTACACAGCATTCTGACTTTTTTTAATTAAAATAACTTCTTAACTGTCATTAAATTGTCATTAACTTCTTAACTTCTTAAATTGTCATTAATTTGTCCAAATTTTACTTGAACAAATTGTAGGTCAAACTTCCCATAATTTTCACTGTCTTGGGACAATTTTAGTGTTGTTTTGGACGTTAAATGTTTTTGGGAGCTGTTTGTAGTTATCTGCACATCTGTTTTCATCCAAGTGACTCAGCTCAAAGTAGTGCACTTCCAACCACAGACCTCAGGAGCATTTCTACAAGCTGTTGAGTCTGTAGTTCTGCTTTAGTGCACAAATTGTACTGAACACAAGATCACTTGGTGTACGATCTTCCATCTTTAAATTCAACATTAAATGAGAACATCTACGATGTCAGTTTTGTTCATCATATGGATGCTTTGTACTCTGGATTTGTCAGACCCTGTAAGTGTCTTACAATTCATTCTGCTTTCTTGTGTGTTGAAATTACCTTTAGTTACAGGTCAATTAAAAAGTGTTTATTTTATGGTGAATTTACAGCTGTCATTCTGTGTGTCGTGTGCATTTAGGCACCTGACGAATGTCAAGATGAGATAGTGCGTCTTCGAGCGGAGATGAAAAATTTGGAAGTTCGCCATTCAAAGCAACATCAACTTATTCAACGATTAATGAATCTCAACCAGATGAATGAACGTTCCCTAAAAGAGGGCTCAATTTATGACATGGGAGACAAACAGTACATGGGTCAAGGCTCTATATTATTTTATTAAGATATGGTATTCACTGTCCTTGTGTAAATATGTTGTATTTTGTTAGTACTGTAAAGCAGTACTAACCTAAATCAATCTGCCATGTACAGATTGTGCTCAGATCTTCAAAAATGGCAGCATGCAGAGTGGATTTTACATGATTAAACCACTGCTTAGTCCAACCCAGATCAGAGTGTTCTGTGATATGACAGAGGGGGGTGGATGGACAGTCTTCCAGAGACGCTCAGATGGCAAGCAGTCATTTGACCGGTATGGAAAAGTTCATTGTTGTATCTATGAGAAGAGATGTGCTTTTAAATAATTAAATTAAACATGATTTTTTTTTTTTTAGAGATTGGAATGATTACAAAACAGGATTTGGTGACATGAAGTCTGCTAATGGAGAGTTCTGGTTAGGGAATGATAATCTCCATTATTTGACATCTCAAGGTGAGTAAATCTGTACATCTGAAATGCATACAAACTGAGACAGATGTAATGCGTCATGCTATGCCATAATTTATCTGAATTATATTATATCAAGATGTTGAATGCTTGATTCTGATTGGCTGATGAACGAAAGGTGTGCAATTATTTTCCAGTAAACGGACAGCTAAAGTAGTTCCAGGCAGGTCTTGACTGGATTACAGTTCCATATCACTTCGCCAAATGATTTCAGTTATTTCAAAGGTCCTTACTGCCTACAAGTGTCAATCACTGGCTTGGCTTGATAATCCACAAAATATCCTATTGTGTAATGGAGGCCAGCTAGTAAGACTAGAGACTTTAGCCTCCTTGTTAAAGTGCCTGACTCCCACACTGGAGACCTGGGTTCGAGGCCCACCAGGGTGAGTAGGACCTGGGTGAGGGGTTACACTTGACACAGAAGAACAGTGAACACACATTTAATAAACACCAGGAACTAAACTGAGATACATACCAACATATAACATTAACAAAAAAAACAAAAACAAAAACAGACGAAGACTGATTTAAATAGTCCAGGAGGGTGATGGAGGCTGAACAGGGGGAGGAACGGAGGGCCTGGCCCGTGTGGCAGAAGAACATGGCCTAGAGAACAAGGCGGAGCCGGCAGTTCAGGAAACCATGGAAGAGCTGACAGTTCAGGGAGCCAAGGCAGAGTTGGCGGAGCAGGAGACCTCCAAGGTGGAGCTGAAGGTGCAGGAGACCACCATGGCGGAGCAGAAGACCATCACAGCACAGCAGAGCCGACGGGAAGGAAGAACTGTAGCAGTCACCGCTGGAGCTGGAGAAGTGTGTGTGGCCCAAACACACAAGATGCAGTCAGCCATCACAGACAGATGACAATGTTAATAACTCTGAGACCACCACACTTGGCGGCGCAGAGACCACCGGGTTCAGTATTCCAGTCGCTCGCACTGACCTCAGTTGTGGATCCGTCACACTAGCGGTCAGTCTCGTTCGTCCCGGGACTGATCCAGTGATCGAGGAGATCCATGGAGAACCAATCTCCACGGCTAGGAGACCAGTACACATAGCCTTCACCTCCGAAAAAATCCTCAGGGGAAACTTGATGTGTGCTGGTTATGACATGCGGAGACTGGCATGCCGACCATGACGTGACGAGACTCAGCCAGAATTCAGCCTTATTCAGCCAGGGAAAAATGGATCTTACCCTCTGGCATCCCCAAACGAATGGATTAGGCTAAGTCCGCACGGAATATGTCCTTGAGAGTGATTTCATTAAAGTCAGTGTAACAGTGTAACACAGTTGGCATAACTTCTCTACATACTCTATGGTGAGGTCGCCCTGACGAAGGCACAAGAGGTGAGCTGCTGGTCCATACCTTTTCTTTTGTAAGGTCTTGTGTTCTGTCACGCTCTGGCTTGACTTGATAAAACATGCTTGACGCAGAAGAATGATGAAAACACATTTAACAAACTCCAGGAACCAAACAGAGATACATACCAGCACGAAACATTAACACAAAACAAAGAACAAACGAAGACTGAGGGTTTCAAGACACAAGATGAGAGGGGCTAAATGAAGGAAAGCTGAAGGTGATTAGATAACATGGTAACAAACAAAGATAACTATGGAAACAAACAAGATTAAAATGGAAACAGGAACTAAATCACAGGAACTAAAATAAAACAAATAAAAGCAAATAAATATAACAAACAATAGGATACAAATATTTGTTTAATCATTTAACAGCCCGTCGTCAATTATTTCTTACTTTATATTATATTATATTATGTTATTTCTCTTTCAGTTTTTTTCACTAAAACACCTTCTGTTATGCAGATGATTACACCCTGAGAATCAATCTGGAAGACTTTGAGGGCAGCCACCGTTTTGCAGTGTACAGAAAGTTCAAATTGGATAATGAACAGGTTTTTATTCTTTTTTTTATTAATCTCTTCATATTGTGATTAATGATGTGTGAATGCCCATGATAAACCAACAGAAGGCTTGTGAAGTTTTCTAATAAATCATTGTTCTATTTTCATTAAGAACAAAAAGAAGGGGTTACACAATATCTCTTTTGTAATACACAATATTATACTTCATTTTGTGATCTGAATGGTATAATGGCTGTATGCTGTTTAATTGGTCAACGTTCAAAATATCTCATTTGTCTTTTCAGAACCACTACCAGCTCCAGTTTGGTGTATACACAGGAAACGCAGGGGATGCTCTCTCTGGCAGTTATCATCCTGAGGTTCAGTGGTGGGCCAGCCACCAAGGAATGAAGTTTAGCACACGAGACAGGGATAATGACCGCTACGACCGCAATTGTGCTCAGGAGGACAAGGGTGGCTGGTGGTTTAACAGGTTTGCGTCTAATAACATTGACAGAGCTTTTCACATAACAATGACAATTACAACACAGGCAGTTCTTCTCAAGTTCATACTAGTAACCACAGTTCTAGTTCATTTTTGAATGTTGTTTCAACTGTATTCCTCTAGATGTCACTCCGCCAATCTGAATGGATTTTACTACCGAGGACCCTACAGCGCAGTCACTGATGATGGAATAGTGTGGTACCCATGGCATGGCTGGTGGTACTCCCTCAAATCTGTCCAGATGAAGATCAGACCAGCCATTTTTGAGCCTAATGATGTTTAACTCATGGATCTGATATCTAAACTACGAAGGCGATGAATTAGTGGATGATGGCAAATAACATCGTAGTCCATCTTAGTGGTCCAATTCTTAACTATTTACATATGTAGGCCTAGTTCAGAATGCTCTTCTACTGCATGTAGCGCAATAAAAATTTCAACACATCCTTGCTGCATCCTTGTGTGTTCTATCATAGTATCTTTAATTTGATTCATTTGAAGAAATAAATCAACATTTAAAAATAAATCAAAGGTTTCATTTAAAATAGCATTTCTTTAAATTACGAATAGAATATAGAATTTAACTGCCACAAAAAAAATTGTAACTACAAATTCTAAGACGTTTTCTTTGTCTTCATAAATTATAGCAATCTGTCATGGTAAATGTAATTAACACCCAATGAATATAAATCATTACTTTTTTTTTTTGCAAGATATTTAATAGACTATTGAGTAAATATTGAAACATGGTTTAGATGTGCCTAATTTTCTTTCATGTAGCCTATAGGCCTAGTCCTAGTGAGTGACAGTACACTGTAGCGGCTCGTGTCTTTCCTGCAGTGACGTCATTTAAGGTGAGCGCGAGCTCACCTGAGCTCTCACCTGTACTTTGCAAGCGCTGCTGTTAACGGTAGACATATATCTGAATTCGAGTTTAATCCCACTCGCGACGTGCGGGGTAAGTACACAATGGTACCCAAAGAAGTTGAGTAGTCAGTGTAAATATGAACCTTTCTACAAACAACCTCTTGTGCCATACATTTCATCCGTGATTTAGTAGCGCGAGGCATGTTTTTGCTGTTACTCGTGTCGCGTGAGTTGTGTTCCATCATCCATGGCTTTAGTTTATGTTTTTTATTACGCTTACTGAATGTTCATTTAGTCTGTATTGTCTGTGTCCATGTATTCTGCTGCTTGTATAGCTTTACAACTTTGTTTACTCGACGTGTTATTTATAGACCGAGCTGCCAGAGATCCCAAACAGGCCTCTGATATTTCTCTGTCAGGTGCACAAGACAATTTAAAGGCAGCGATCAGGAAATAGATTGCGGCTCATGAGGGTATGAGGGAGAAACATGAGCTGGGCAGGAATAAGTTCGTAGATTTTAAGGCATCCAATAAGCTTGTTCCCCCCACCCGCCAACATGAACCAACCTATGTTTGCCATACTCTTATGAATATTATTTAGTTCATATTGGTTTGATATGGTATAAATGCGCCGTTAGTGGGACCTATGTTCTTGTCTTGACCAGATGTGGTGTTCAGAAACTGGGGAAACATAGCTCAAAGGGCACAAGCTTTGAATTCCACAGCAGATTTATTGTGCAGGTACTCTTCAGGACTTCATACCGGTGCAGAATTATCAGGTTATTTAAGCTTTGCTTAGAAATATATTGTATCTCAAGTAGAATGATGCATCTGGAAAAGAACAGATTTTTTAAAATGACTGTTTAGCAACCTTTCAATAAATGTATACAAATCAGCAGATGTTTATGGGTAACGTGGTTGTTACAAAACCTTTTTGTAGTTTGAAGGTGGATGTTTGTGAGGAGGGTAAAAAGGGAATGTTGATGAGGCATAAATGCATCTACTAAGATTGTTTTTATTTTGGAAAGGCTCATGCTCACCATGGCTACATTTACAAAATGCATTATAAACAGCAGTATTGTAAAATATCACAGTTAAAATAACTGTTATTTTAATATATTTTTAAGTATAATTTATTCCTGGGATGTCAAAGCAAAACATTTTCCTATTATTATAAATGTTGAAACCAGTAGTGTTTACAGCATTTTTCCAGGATTCTGGAAAAAGAACATGCTTTGAATCCGAAAAAAAAAAAAATGACTTTAACTCTGTGGCCTAGTGTCCAACACTTATTAGTTTCTTTTGTTAACCAAGATAATGGATTTCTACTCTGGTTTAAAGGCCGTTTAAAGACGGATTAGTCAGAAATAGTACTGTTTCCAATGACAGGATATAATACCCCTCATGCCTTCTGTTACATAACTTAAGGAAGTCAAGGTATTGCCAAGTATTTGTCAATAAAGAAAGTGTTGTTTTTTTATAGTAAATGTATGCCATGTCATGCATCAAAGACGGATTCCTTTTATAAACATGACATTTAAATTTTCCTAACTTTTTTGTTGATGTTTGTTTTATAATTAATATTTTATATATAGTTTCACACTAAAAAAAAAAATGCTGGGTTGTTTCAACCCATGTTTGGGTCAAATATGGACAAACTGTTGGATCAAATTAACCTAAATTCTACCTTAATTTAAACCAACAGTTAGGTTTGTCTATTTGTGCAAGTGTAAAAAGTGTATTTAAAAATGGTGCACCCAATTAGTTTTTCATTATATATTTTCCCTAATGTCACTGCAAACATGGAACACAAAAAGTGAATTTTGAATTCTTTAAAGGCTTCGCAGGTTTTTCTACTCGAAAAAGATTAGAAGAAAAAGTTATAACAATATTTATCAGTTGATTATGTTTGAGTTGAAACAACCCAGCATTTAAGTTAAAGGTTTTCTTCAGCAGAAAATAACTGTGTAGTTGACATCCAGTTTTGCAATATGTATCCTCATTTATCCCTCTGATGCCTAAATCCCTTCAAAAATGCTATTGGCTCCTTAGCAACAGCGATTATACTGCTTTTGACCTGACATGCCCAGGCCACTCCCCTTATAGCGCTTGTCTGGGATAGGGTAACCAGCCACTGTCACTTGTAAAGTTAGCCTTGAGGCTTTGCAGTGGGTTCAGTCATGGCCTAGGCTGGAACTTGAACAGCGCTGTACGAGTAGAGGCGTGTTTTAGTATGCAGGGACAGCCCAAAAGTGTGCTGACAGCAGCCTGGACTGTGCCACAATCCTATGAGACCGACCATTGCTGCGAGCCAGGAGTGGTGCTGAAGGAGGGACTGCTGGGGCTCATGGGTATTTTAGAGCTGGCAGTCTTTATATGCGTGCGTTTAGTGTGGTGTAGTGTTTACCACAGCACTAATAGGATTGATCCTGAGATATGGAGCTGTGAGTGCTGCAGGAGCCTGAATGAGATGTGCTGAACTGACATGTTTCGCCTGGTAGGACTCTGGTTTTATGCTTTTTTTTTTTAAAAACCAATCTATTCATAAAAGATTATAAATTACTTTCTTTATAAACTAAGACAGCAAGTGCAAAAAGGCTATTAGAAAGCCATGGTTGTTGTTTTTTACAGTTACAAGCTGTGGACATTTGATTTAGGAGAGATTACTTTATGAAATTCATTTTATAGACATGAAATAAATTAAAAGCAAATTGTATAAAGTTTTTGCAATCCCTCTGCATGTTTTCTTTTGCTTTTTTTATTTAACATTAACTGACATGCTGTTAAATTATATTTTTGTTTATGCCATATGCTATGTTGTTATCTTATGCCATAAACCGAATTAGTGTCAGAGTTTTTACATTTTTAAATGACATTTTTCCAGTTTGGGTTCTTAACAATTAGGCTGCTTTAACCCTCATGAATGAATGATTCATTGTATTTCACGGTTGCTTTTTATGAGTGTTCAATTTATCAGTTTTATGTTCCTTAAGTGATGAAATAAGACGCATCCATCAATAATTTTCCCGGCGGTAGTGAAGTATTAACAGAGGGGCTCTTGTTAATGCCCAGCCCTTGCATGAGCAGTCGGACTGTAAATGACTAAGCAAACTGTTAGTTCCCAAGGTAACCTTTCACTCAGTCAGCGAGCCGTGGTAGGAATTCTTGCACTGCCTTTATAATCGGAATATTTGGAAGAGAAAAAGAGTTATAGTTGTATTTATCATAATGCTTTTATGTGAGAAAATGATGGGAAATGGATGGTTTTGGTACCTTTGTTCAATTGATTAACTTCAAAATGATATGCATTTTTTATATGCATATGCATCCAAATAAGGATTTGCTTAAACCTGTGAGAGTGTAATATTACTGGATGACTATGACAAAACAGATAAGACACTAAACGTTGAAGACAACATTGCTTGCTGTCAGATGCTTAAATGTCAAAGTTTGCGTTTTTATTATTTTTCAACAGCAACCACAGATGAATATCTATTATTGATAGAGTTGACATTATAAATGCAAATTCAAAGTGGCAATATTGTGTGATCACGTTCACCTTGTGAGCAGACTCTGATTCTGTCATTTGTAATACTGCTTTTTTGTGTAGTTTTATCCGTATATCAGAGTTATCTTTATAGTTCGTGACATGTTCACATGTTGTGATTGTATGGGTGTTGTTATTTCAAAAAAAGCTTGACAGAGAGCTTGTCTCTGCATCTGCATAACTGGCCTCTCTCCTCATTGTACCAGACAGAAGTGCATTAGAGCATGCAAGGCCTTTCCCTCAGCAGAGGCAAAGTATGCCATGCCTCTTCCACCCCTGTGGAGTAGTGCAATGATGTTAATGTGGGGAGACAGAACCCCAAAAATAAGTAGTCTGGCCTTAAGTAATATTTGGGTCATTCTGTATTGTCAGCAGATTGCAAATGGATGTATATTAAATCTTGAAGAAACTGTATTGGTCATCAGATTTCATAAAATAAAGTGGAACATTTTGGAAGTTTTAGTGTTTAAGTCACAGCAAGCCTTCTGTGTTTAAAAAAGGCTTGTGAAGCTGAGCCGTTCTGTCACAGAGCTAGATCTGTCCCTATACTAAACACAACGAGGTGTTTTCACCAGCACTCAGGACTGCTTATGTAAATACATGTGCTCCCACTGACCCGCACACTGGTCTCCATCTAACCAGTCATTTGTCTGACAGACTCAACACATTACATTCAGGCCACTAGACTGCTCTATCTTAGTTGGTAATGTTAAGGCTCCTGTGAATAGAGTAATTCTTCTAATATGTATTTGTTTTATCTGTGCTGGTGTTTTTTTCTTTTCTTTTCTTTACCTTTTTTTTTATAGAATTAGTTATGCTACTATTCAAAAGTTTTGGGTCAGTATTTTTTTTTTTTTTTTGTAGAAATTAATACTTTTATTCAGCAAAGTGACACACTGCTTATGTTAGTTATAGTATTTAAATAGTATGTAAATGTATAATGTTTAACAAAAATTATATTTCAAATGAATGCTTTTTTTTAGTCATGTGACAGTCATGTAACACTGAAGACTGGAGTAATGACTTCTGAAATTTAATCTTTGCCATTACAGGAATAAATTGTATTTAAAATATTAAAACGTTCATTAGAAAACAGTTAATTAGTTGTAATAATATTCACTACTATTTTTACTGTATTTGAAGAGTTCAGATGCAAAAGCCTCTAAATGCCATTTGAAATTTTCTTCTAGAATGATAATTTTTATCAAGCTTGTATATTTAAGTTCAGTAATTTCACTTAAATGGCAATGAAGATTACCTCATAATTGTCATTTAAGTGAAATTAATGAACTTAAATATACAAGCTTGATAAAAATGATCATTCTAGAAGAAAATTTCAAATGGCACTTAGAGGCTTTTGCATCTGAACTCTTCATTTATTCTCAAATAAATGCAGTCTTGGTGAGCATAAGTGACTTTTTTTCACACACAAAAAACAAAACAAAAATCTTTATGGTTGTGTACACTTAATTTTTTTAAGATGTTTTATAAAACATCATAATTTGGTTTCAGTTCCACATTAAGAAAGACTAGAAGCTGATAACCGATGAGTAAGCTCTTGCATTTTTAATGCTGTTTCTCTAGAAGTCATAAAGAATTAAACAGGGGATCAATTTTCACATTACTCTTATAGTAATTGGTCAGTAGATTATGTAACATCTGCACAAAGTAGACTGCATTACTTATTGCGACCAACAACACATGTTCATTGCCCAAATTGTAATTGGCCAGGGTATATGTTTGTTCAATGAATTATTATATACACAATAGCTAATAGCTAACCCTCTTTTTTTTAGCTACAGCACATTGTTGAGTCACCTGTGTTATCTATAACTTCTCACATCAATCTAGACAATAGATGTATTGTTTGGAATTTCTGTACATTTGTTTACAATTTTTTTCTTTCAGGAACATTCCTACAATGTGCTTCAATTAAATAACCCTGTGCTGAAGTTCACAATTATCATAAAACAAGAAGTGTTTCAGACAGTTCGGATGTGAAATTGCAATGGAGACCACGCATAGATCCATGAATCTTACTTTCTCCATTGAGGACAGAAATGGAAATAACATCGCCTGCCCCAGTGAGCA
The DNA here is from genome assembly GCA_030578255.1 of Tiaroga cobitis. Classification (NCBI taxonomy): domain Eukaryota; kingdom Metazoa; phylum Chordata; class Actinopteri; order Cypriniformes; family Leuciscidae; genus Tiaroga; species Tiaroga cobitis. Next base: position 23,236,872 of record CM060604.1, on the reverse strand, counting down.
TTCCCCTGATTCCATGAGGAGCTCAAGGAGTTTGAGTTGTGGCAGTTCAGAGAGTCCTCCTGATGTCGAAATGGAAGACCATATCACTTGCCTTGCAACAGTTGAGACTTCTTCCTCAAAGGTAGTGAAATCAAGCGCCTCAACTGCTGTGGACTTTGCCAAATCAAAAATTGACAACTGGAATGAGAATATGGCTCTCTTAATAGTGAACCCCAAAAACACTGAATGCAATGAAAGAGGCAGTGACAGGAGCTCTGAAACCTCCCCTGACAGCGGAGAGCGGGAGCTATCTGAAGTGGACTCCTGCGAGCCATCACGCCGTGGATCCACTGATTACTGCTGCTCTGTGAGCTCTGGTGAGATGGTGATGAGAAGTAACAGCTTTGTCTTGCATGAGACCGACCAGCCTCTTAACATCTCGCTGATCGGGGAGTCCAGAACCTCCTTGGATATACCTTCAGACCTTGGCGTGGTATCGTGCATGTTACCTGATGTGTGCGATGGCCTAGCCGAGGTGCCACAAGAAGGGCCCAAGAACCTGGGCTTGGAGTGTACCTACATCCAACCAAACAATCAGACCTTTCTCATAGATGAAAGGTCATTGAGCATTGAGAAACTTGAATGTGTCACACCTGTTCATTATCAGAAATCTAATAAAGATGTGCAAAAGATGGCATGTAACACCATTGGATCCAATCCCTCAACTCCAGTGGAGGGGAAAACAGTGCTTCTTACTGCTTTTGAGGATCTAGACATCAGTGGCAATGCTCAAACGTCAACTCCAGTGCAGTCTGTGAGTAACAAGACGTTTTGCCTCCCATCTCTATCTCAGTCACCTCTGAATAAAGATGAAGGGGATTCAGTGAGTCCAATGGCTCAAGTTATAAGTCAGCAGCGAGACACTGCCTCTTTAAAGACCAAAACATCCTTGATGTCAGCGAGTAAAAGCAACAAGATAGAAATAAAACGGTTTCCTAAGCCTAACTTCAGTAATATAAAGTCTAAAATTATGTCACGTGCCACCAACCCCTTCAAGACACCAAAGACTTCATCGAGCTCCATCCCTCAAACTAATGAAAGCCAGATTATGGACCAACCTAAGACATCTCCAACCCAATCCACTTCTTCTGCAGTTACCAGCACTTCTGCCACACCAGCTCAAAGTGTAAAGAGCTCCAGTGCAGCTAAAAGAAATCGCTCCTCCACTTCCCAAGAAAGTGGTCCAGCCTCAAAACTTCGACCTCGCAGATGGTCTGAAAGTGCTACCTCTTCCAAAACGAGTAAAGATGGGTCACAAGAGAAGAATCCACAGGTCAGCAGGGTCTTGAACCTCACCACACCACAAAAAAACACTATAGGATGTTCTCAGAATCAGGGTGTAAAGACCAAACCTGCAAACATACACGAGTCCACTGGAAAAGACATGCAGGGGGATGAGTCTATGAATGTTCGAGGGAAGGGGCAGAGAGTCAGTTTGTTGGTGAGTATGTTATGGGCAATAACCGATTATTGTCTGATATTAAAATAAAATGAAGTAAAATGAAAAAAAAAATCAATCCAAAGTTAGTAAAAATAAGGAAATGAGAATGGGGAAATGAATATACAATTATAGGGATAGTTTATCCCAAAATGTGATTTGTCATTTATTTACCGTTGAAATCCCATAAGACTTTTGTTCCTCTTTGAAACAAAAATGAAGTCATTTTTCATGAAACCTGATAGATTTCTGTCCCTCCATTCAACCAAAAATTTGAGGCTTTACTAGGTTCAGAAAAAGATTGTAAAATAAAAGTTTAATTTGAATGGTTTAATCCAAGTCTTCAGAAAAGACAAAATGGTTTGATATGAACACATTTAATTTAGGCTTTTATTTACATACAAAAATGAATGAACACATACATAGTGCACATCAAATAGGCAAACAGAAGCTCAACCATATACATACTTGATATGTGAGAACAAACGTATGTTTGTTCGTCTGTTTAAATTTGTATTATGTTTTTTTTTTTTTTTTTTTTTTGCCAAAAGTGTCAAAGTTTTGGTAGTATAAGAGGGACAGAAATCTGACATGAGTGTGAGTATTTTTATTTTCCCTATTTATTATTCCTTTAAAAAAAGAGTAATGTTTACCTTAAAATGTAAACAAATCATTTCACAAATCATTCAAAGCTATACTTTCTATGTTAGGATTATGACTGCCATCTCAAACAAAGCACAAATTCGAGAAAAACGAGAAAGTATTTTACTCAGTGTGATTGCGGTTTTACTGCTGCGAGAGTCTAGAAAATGCGTTCCATGTGAACATCACATCATGTTTACAGAGCTGGAGAAGGGAATGAAAAAAAAATTGGCAGTGACTTCAGATTTCTCATGGGCTCTGCATTACAATAGCTGCTCACGTCTCTGGTCTGTGTGAGTTTCAATCCTATTCTTCAGCTCTGTTATGGCCAACGCTGCCGTGAGCGTGGGGAGCACAGGCTTGGGGCGGCATGTCTGGGAGTGAGTTACTGAAAGGGAACTTTTCTTGCAGGCAGTGTCTGCCAGGCCAGCAGTGGTAGCAGCATGTGAGTGGAGCAGAGGCAGGCTTGGCCCCCAGCCATCCCCAGCCCGGGCAGGAGGCGCTCACGTTCCAGCTGCAAGCCTTCGACCGCCACTTTCAGCCTCTAAGCTCAAGCCTGGCACAACAGGAAAAGATGGCGGCAGTGCCACTGGCATGCCTTCACCCAGAAGCAAACTGAGCACATCTGATGGTAAGGGCATAGTGCACTCTTTGGTCAGTTTTCACTTTTACAGTGTGAATTGGTACATGCTGTAGTACAGGCTGGATTGTCTTACTAATGGTTCAATGATCAAAGTGATTCAAAGTGTATTTCTTATTTTATGTACTGTAGAGCCATTAGAAACACGAGTGATGCCAGAATATAGTAGAATAAATGCATAATGTACATTCATTGTTTTCTCATCTGTGAAAATAAAAATAGTTTCAAGGAGCACTTGCTGTTTTGTTTTTTCAATTTATTTGTACAATACCATTTCAGGTCATGTAATAGACTTGTTTCTAAATCATTTAAAAAATCTTATGTTCACCAAGGCGTCATTTATTTGATCAAATATATACAATAAAAACAGTAATATTGAGAAATAATTACTTTAAATTTTTTTTTTTTTAAATTTAAGATATTTTAAAGTGTTATTTATTCCTCTAATGGCAAAGCTGAATTTTCAGCATCATCATTACTTCAGTGTCACATGATCCTACATGATATTAGTATAATAGTATATAACAGTGGCGTAGCCACGAGGGGGCCTGGGTGGGCCTCGTGGACCTAATATTTTTTTAGTGATTGTAAATTAGTACACTGCGCAAACCAAAGTAATACCCACCGGATGAAGAAGGGTTTCCTCTCATTCTCCACAGTACATAAAATATTTATTTTATTTTATTTTTCGTGTTCGCATTTATGAGGAAAAAACAATGTTATGGACGTGTTTTAGTGGAAAACAAAAAAAAAGCTCTGAAAGTGGCACTAAAAGATGCTTTAAAACTCTCACAGACACATCAAACAGAAAGCACAAAACCTTTCTTTAACCTGAATTTCGTTTTGTAGTAATTGTATCTTAATTTTAATCAGTTTCATCAACCAATTGCCTGGATTTAATAAATAAGAAGTAAATATAGCAGACGATATATAAGAAACGGAGGCGCCGGTGCGTGAACTGGAGCGGGTCTCATAAATGAACAGAAACTCAGCATATAAGGTAGTCTACTTGCCTCACATGTCTACTTTTAAACAGAACAATTCAAAACGAAAGAAAACAGACTACAGACTGCTCTCTGCTTATGCAATCCTTATGAAATGTGCATTTCTCTAATTCTCTCTGGCGCGTTCACATACTGAAGATCGCGAGTCAGCATCGTCAACTTCATCTTAGCCGACAAAGAAAACACTTGTTTATTAATAAACAATTAAAATACCTCATTGCTATATTTTACATATTCATAATCAGTACTTTTGCCGGTTCTTTGTGACAGCTTTTAGGTGCTTTATTGGCAGCGCCTCCTTACATGTTAGAGTCGCCACCGCATCACCAGAATAGGCATGCATAGCCTATATAAAATTCTATATATATATATATATATATGTTGCCCCCTCATTTAAAGACGGGACCCCCCCAAAATAAAATTCTGGCTACGCCCCTGGTATATAATTGTACTATTCTTTTGTAAAAAAAAAAAAAAAAAAAATTGCAGTACAAGCATCTGTATGCTTCATTGTGACACATGGCATGTATAATTATTGATTTATTGTTTGTCACTTTCCTATTGCAGTTAAGCTCAAAGTCCATTTAACTGAAGGTGCGAGTGCGGTTTCAGGATCCCAGTCCAGACCTGCAGTGTTTACAACTTCAACATCAGCCTCCAAATTGCCAGTGAAGCCCAAAATACAGCCCAAGAGTTTCAGCACTCCTCAGACAAGTGGACATTCAAAGCAAGGTGAGCTTTCTGTACGTCTCCATACTGCTTTTCCATTGTGTAGAACGTAAAGCCAGATTGCCAGCCTTGTGGAGGAAGGTTTACAAAAATAATTATGGATAAAAGTGGCTGTTTCAGACTAGATAAACCTCATGCTATCCAGCCTAACCCACATTTCCTTCTAGGTCAGTGGTGCTTTAAAACCAAAGCCTGAAAATGGATTCCTTCGAAAGGATTCAATCTACTGTACTTTGCCTAGATTTTTGAACATCTCGACTTTTGGAATGTGCTTTCAGCTTAAATATAAAGTTGTTTAAGTATTAAGTAGATTCAATGACCTGAAATCAGTTTGATCAGACATGAAAATATAGGCTGCTTTTTCAGTCTAGACTGATGCTCTTTTACCTTTTGTATAGTCTGCTGCTCTCATTGGTTTATGAACATGTTGTTTTGTATGGATCGTGCCACTCAGTCCCAGATGTCTGCAAGGCAGGGTTTGTTCTGCCTCAGTTCACTTGGAGGGCTATGAGAAAGCAATGCGCATGAAAATAACGAGCCTCTACAAATGCAATTCGGATATTTTCTCTTCATTATGTTTAACTCTCTATGGAAGGTCATGTCTGAACACGGAGGCACCTTGACTGAATTCCCAGAGCAAGTTTTTACTAATTCAACCTTGATTCAGCAGTCAAGCTCTTGTGGTCAGTGTGACTCTCTTGACATGCCTCCTTATCGGATCTTATCGCGTTTGTATTATTCCTTTGTTGTCTACCTTTCATGGAAAACCTAACACACGGTTATCGCAAAGTAAGTAGAGAAATGTTTTTTTTGCTTTGTGAAATCCAGATGTGGATTTCAAATTTTGTTAATATTCAAATTTGTTTGAGATAATGAAAATAACAAAGATGCCTTGTTATTTGATCAGATGGCAGCGTTTCTATTTTGCTCATGTGGTAACGGAAGTCTTTTAGTATTATAGCTGCTGACTGTGGCATTTGGTAAAGATTCAAAAATCATATCAAACCACAGCAGTGGCGGCCTATCAGAGAAGGTGCGATATCAGTGAGAGATCATCTGTTTATAGGAGCATGGTTGCTATCAAAAAGAGATATGATGATAAAACCTGCTTACCTTTTATTGCTTTGATCGATATTGATTCCCATACAAGCCTCCACAGGAAATTCCATTGCAGACCCACAAACTAATTAATCTACTAAAGGTCTGTGGAAGATTTATATTAGTCTATTTATTTTTTTATTATTATATTTTTTTATTTTCAGACCATGCAGAATCCTCTATGGGAACTTGTAGTAAACCTCCATCTAGCAGGACCACGCTGTTAAGAAGCAAGCTGCAGTGCCCACCTAACTGGAGTGTATCATCAGGTATAGGTAATATATTCAATAACATTCTGTGTGTTAAATTCTGCACCTGGGATTTAAGGGCTAGTACACAAACAGGCTAGGGCATGTCTGAGTCAATTCTCCCAAAATCAAAAGAACAATATAAGAACAAACAAATGCTAAAAGACTGAAGCCTTTTTAGTTCCATTCAGATTTTTTTTTACATTGTGACAAATACAAGTCAAATTTTGAAATATTATTTTGCTTTTTTACATTTCAACTATTTAATCTATTTGGGTCTGTTTAGACTAAAGAAAATGTCAATGGTGATGTCTGTTTAGAGTCTGATTAACGCTAAATTTAAGTAATCTATCTTATTTTCACTACTGTGGGAACAGGATGCAAAAACACATCATCATCATCAAGTTCAGTGAGGTCTTTAAGCAGTCCTCTGAAAACCCCTACCAAAGCCCGACCCATGAGACCTGCTGCTACTCCTACAGGTAAGACCCAATTTATAAGGAACTTGGTAGTGAAGTGTACAGAAAATCACCACAGAAACCAAAAATTCTCGGGCCAGCAGCATGTGTCCAAATTTCAATCTTAACCGTTCTATTTCATCAGAAACAATCTTAAAACAGGGCTTTAAGTGTAAAATACTGAACTTTAAAAAAAAAAATGAATGAGGACAGGGTAGTGAATGTAATTTTGGGCCACTAAAGACCAGAGGTATGAGTTTAAGTGTTAATTTATACATTTTATTTTAGGTTTCAGATATATTCCTTCTCTAATTGAAATAAATATTGTTCACTGCATATTGTCTGTGATCTGTGAGCGGAATGTCAGTTGGTTTTCTCTGAAACACCCTCTCAGCAATGCAGGAATATTTGTCACTGTCTTGTCTCAGTCAGCCTTTTTCAACCTGGCACATGTAATGTGTGCTTTCTTACTATCCTTAAGTACTGTAATTAAGAATGGACATTGCATTCCTTTCTGGGATTAAGTCTTGGGTGTATGCATGAAACTAAATGATATCAGAAATTACCTTTTTTGGCAAACCAACTGCCTCAAAAGTCAGTGAGACTGGACCCTGCCATTACATTAATCTTTGAGGATATGTTTAGTTCCAAATGAAGTTTACAATAAATTGTGTTATCCTACGCATGTGGACAGAATCACTTTGAATTAATTTACCCAATAGAAATACATTATATTGAAAAGTGATTCAGGCAACACATTAGTCAGGTTTTTTTATTTTACTTTAAATAAATGTTTAAACTGCATCCAACTTGTTTATGCAGGCATGTAATACAATCGTATTATTATTATAATTTCTTTCTAATTTTGAATCTAGAAAAAAAGTTATTTTAATTCATGGTCATTTTTGACCCTGCCTTTCCCTGAAATTATGCTGGTAATTTAATTTGTAATTAGAGATGCACCAATTGAATTGGGATTCAAGGCTGGTGACCGGAATCGGCCGATTTTCACGTGATCGGCCATGACCGGCGACCGGCCGGTCAGTCTGACATAATCCGATTTTATGCCGGTCAAATCCACTCTGGCGCCGCATGATTAACATCGCGCAACATCAGCATCACACGTGCACACGGAACGCACATACGAGGAAACCTCGTGAATTACGGCCGTTTCACACCGCAAGCGAGAGCAGCGCGTTTTTTTTTCTTCGACATGCATGTTAATCAATGAGTGCATTCACACCGGGAGCCGGAGAAGCGCGTGAGCGTCGAGCTGGAGAGTCGCGTGAGCAACAGTGAAGCGCGGGTTTCGGCGCAGAGTCTATTTTTGCTGCATTCAATTAAAGTGAAAGCACACTTTTGATGGACAAAATAAATATTGTTTTAACAAGAACTGAAGTAGCCTAGGCTATGTCAGAAAAGAAAATTAAGACTCAAAAATATTTATAGAAAATGTACCTATTCAAACCTGTTTTATTATTTCACAATTCTTTTCCTGCACTTGCTCCACTTGTTTAGCCTGGCTGGACATGTGTCAGATGAGAGAAGAACTGTTTGAGAAATATAACTTGCCATTGATGTACAAGTGATTGCAATAGGCCTGTGTGTGTGTGTGTGTGTGTGTGTGTGTGTGTGTGTGTGTTGAGAAATATCTTGTACTGCAAGGGTATATTTATTTTATTTTTATTTGTTATTTATATATTATTTTATTGCCATTACCTCTTTTCATACAGAAGTTTAGTTTGCTAAATATATATTTAAAAAAAAATTTGTTGGGTATTGGATGTGAAAAGAAAGAAATGGTTCTTCCATAACACTGCACTTTAGATGTGTGTGAATTTCCCACACCAGGAGTCATTTATATAGGCTAGTTCTATTTTATAGCGATTATCTGTTTAAAAAATGTTCTATGCAAAATGTTCTATTAAAGAGAAGGTAGAAAATAAATATTTGTGTGTGCTGTAAAGTGGTTTAAAAAAAGGAAATCGGAATCGGCTAAAATCGGTATCGGCAGGTCAAACTCAAGAAAAATCGGAAATCGGAATCGGCCTAGAAAATTGTAATCGGTGCATCTCTATTTGTAATATTTATTAAATTAGAGAAGAATGCAAAATAGAACCATTTTCACTTCTTGTTCTCAGACTTTTGGACCCCTCTGTATTTTCTAGAATTTGTGATATGACATATTTAAGTGAAAGCCTGATATTTCTTAAACTTTATATGACTCCAGCCTCTAGTATTTGGACTACCCTGAGCTGAGCAGGCATGCATTGACTGCTGCCGTCAGCCCCTCGTAAACATAATTGCATTTCAAACATAATTTTATGTCTTCTGTGGGTTGCACACTGCTTTTTCAATTCTTGCTGGCATCAAAGGCTTGACAGTTTCTGTGGTTGCTTGGCACTGCTCTGTTTGTGACCACAAAGAAATCTGTTCCCTTGCCTTGTTAAGGCTCTTATTATGGAGGTTTAAATGGAATTTACACCTCGGGACAAATAACACATTTTTTTGTTCATTTATTATTATTATTATTATTATTATTATTAATATTATTTTAACTCTTACTGCTATTCTTTAAAAAAAAAGAACGTAGTTTTTTTAACTACTTTTCTGGAATAGGTGCATTTCTTGTCAAACATCTTGCTGTAAGCTTGATGTAAGTTTTTTCTGTCCCGCCATTTTAACCCTCCCCCGTGTGTGAATGAAGGAGAACGCCAGTGATAGCTTGCCCACCCACCCACTCCTGCTCTGCTGTTTACTCCTCCCTTCCCTCTATCTTTCCTTCCGTTCACCCAGCATCCTGCACCTCCTTCGCACTCAGCGGAGAGCTCAGCGGAGATGCTGAGCGTCAGTGGATGAGCTCGAAACAGGGGATTAATGCTTTCTGTTCTGCCTCATTTGTCTCAGGGGCTCCTACCCCTCTTTAATCTAGGCTGCTAAAGTGTGACGGGGAGACCGATCTTTTCTTCCCCCTCCCTTCATCACATTCTTTGCTGTTTTTTTGGCAGATATATATATATTTTTTGCTTTAGCATCATGTGTGCACATTGAGACTGTTTTTCTTACAAAGAGTTCTTCTCTTTGCGTTTTTGTTTTCCGGCAAGATGTTTTTCTCTCCCAAATTCTCTCTGTCCAACATCCATGTGAGGCTGACTGCGAAGGGATTGCTCAGGAACCTCCAGCTGCTGTCAGGATGCAAGAGCACTGTGGTGTTTCAGGCAGGTCTGTTCCTTCAGAAAACGTGTTGATGTGGCTTTTCCTTCATTCCGGACAGTGATTCTGTGTAGCTCTCAAGGTGCCGTCTTGGCTCATGTGGTGTTGATTCTATCTTTAGACTGTCTCTCTCTGCCAAAGAGTATTTGATATTTGTACATGGCCAGTAGGCATCTTCTTGCTAACCACATATAGAGCCTGGGATTGTTTTTGCAAAAAACATGTTTATTTGTGCCACAATTTTGGTTTTGGTGATCACCTACCAAGTCAGTAGATTCAGTAAGTTAATTTTTACCTTATTCATCCTTTCAAGCAAGTTGGTTCACAATTCTAGAAACCTAATTTCCCTGTTTTAAATGCTCACAGGTTATTTTGGGCTGCAGACTGTAGGTTGAATGTAAACATTTTGACAAGCTAAATTCCCACCAAAGAGATGCAGTACAGATGGCTGTGGCAGAAACTATCCTTTTTATAGTGACTGGCCAAATAAGGACTATTACAAGTAAGGAAACTACTATTTATTCCATGTCTGTAACATCAGAGGGGACTATATTTAATCTCAATAAATATTTGGTTAAGGTTTCACCTGTTTAAATATCTCTCCAAAAATAAGTCCATATCATCAGTTTGCAGTTTCACTAATTTAATGATAAACTGATTGATGTTAAAATGTGTTTTTTCATGTTTTACCTTTGATAGGACATACGTTATATAGGAGTGTTTCCACATTAGTGATTTTCATATTGCGTAGAAAAAGTTCTTGTACAGTTAGCTGAACGCATAACAAACCTGATTATTGCAATTTTACGTATTTACCGGTACTTCATGATCATATTATCCACGTTTCAATTTGGCAGTCTGAATCTGCAGATTATTTTAGGCATTAGTTTATGTATTTTGTTGCCAAGCACTATTTTATATTCTTAAAAATCTTTTATTGCAGATGTTATCTATGGTATTGAAATATTGTAATTGTGTAAACTGACTCCCATTAAACAGTAAATGATCTACTTGGGTAAATAATCACAAAGTCTTTAAATGAGTCCAAGAGACTTATGTGTCCTATTATGTATACTACTGAATGAAGATCAAGAGTTTGTCACATTTTTGCCATTGTGAGTTTTAATAGGCAAATGCATTACATTTTGGGTCTAAAATCCTTGAGCTGTATCACTGTGTATGTGGGATTCAAGAGTGTTCCCTTGATGACCCAAAGCACCTTAATAATTGAGACTAATCAACTGTAATTACAATTTGGATATTCAAGTTTGGCTTAACCGTGTTGCAGGGGAAAAAAGGCTTGATCACATAATCTGATTTGCGATATCCAAAAATGTAATACATTCTCTGTTGAGTGACTGAGGCCTTCTCAACAAAAGCAACACTGTTAAAATATTTTTTATAAGGTTTTTTTGCACACTTCCCCTTTTGCTATTGGCTGGCCAAACAAGTAGCCCCGCCCTCAAGATATTCATTGAACCAATGTTGCTATGTTGGGCTGGTCCTGATGCACAAATAAACAGATCAGTTGTTTTGATAACACGACTGTAAACACTTTTCAAAGGAACCTACAAATTTGCTTAATATAGTTGACTGATAAGGGAAAATATTTGAAATAAAATGTGGAAGCTTTTATTATTTCTTTAAATAGGCTTTTGTGTGTCTATGTGTGGTCCTGGTAAACACTACGTTAGGACGACAGAATGTCTCCACAAAAATATCCAAAAAAATCCTTGTGGGGAATTTTTTTTGGTTCCCATGAGGAAAACAGCTAATAAATCATACTAAGTGATATTTTTAAAAAAAGAAAAAGTGCAGAAAGGTTTCTGTGATGGGTAGGGTTATACAGAATATACAGTTTGCACAGTATAAAGATCTTTGCATCTATGGAATGTCCCCATAAAACATGAAAACCCATCGTCTGTCTGTCTGTCTGTAACCACAGAGGCCTCTGGTGACTGCTGATGGAAGTACAACAATAAGAGACTAAATTGAGAACTTGATTCAGTTCGATTCTGAAATTGAGTCCGTTCTCCATACCTCTGACCTTTACAGTATCTTTAATCTAGTAACATTATCTGTCCGTGTACATTGTATAGCCTGAAATTGGTGCAACTTTTAAGGACTAGTTGAGTGTTTCAAAGTATATCAGGTTGCAAGGTGGATTGATTTGATACAATTGTGAGGTGAGGTGGGGTGGGGAGGGGAGGGGTTCTTGTGTTTTTTTGTGGGGTTTTTTGGTGTTTTTGTTTTTTTAAGCTGCAATAACTTGGTTTATTCAATTTAGATTTAACATTCAGTGCTTGCACTTTCATACACCTGCAGTTTGCTCTTAACACGAGTTGACCAGCAGAGGGAGCCACACAAATGTTTACCTAGCAATGACACCTTATGGTTTGGATTATACTGCATTTCTAAAGTGTTGGCTAACATGTTTTCTGTGTGCCACACCAAGCTGATGACCTAAATTTTTTTGCCTTTTAAAAATGCTTTGCTAATTTTTAAGAGAATATCATGTGTACAAATTAGCACCTCTATAATCACATTCGTAAGGCAAAAGCACATCTTTATTCGGACTTCTATGTAGGTTCCCAATTTATGTTTTTTTACTTTGTTTAAAATGTTCCACATAAAAGTATCTGAAAAGCCTGTCTGGGTTCAATTTTATTAGCTAGCTTTTTAATCAGGACTGTGATGTTTTCAGCTCCTCCAATCCATGTGATAAACTCAACAGTTCTATTTATTTTATGGGTGGGTACAGTGAACTAACAGACCTGGAGCAGTTTTGCGACTTTGTCTTGAAGGTGTAACAGGATGCTAGATAGGAAGAACATTCGTATATACTGTATGCATTCTGAATCTATATTCAAAGACCTGATCAGCAGTCAATTTTAGCATTCTAGACAATGTCTGTTGGAAGTTGTTTATTGACATTTGGATCAATTTATATTGTTCAATTGTTTTATATAATTGATCATATAATACATATGTACATATTTAAAGAATATATTAGACATAACTTTGCATATGTAAACTAAACTTGGAGCTGTAAATCAGTTGCCACTGGAGTGACAGAGGAGAAAGGCCTCATAAAGTTTGTGGGCCCACCCCTGCCCTATTAAAGCTGGTATTTCAGAAATGTCTGAGGCTGCTAACACTGAGTTGTTATGTAATTACTCAGCTAGGACCAACTGGATTAACAACATGAAGACTTTAAGTGTTGGCATAGGAAAAAGCTTCTTATAAAAACTGCATGTACCTCACAGGGGCTTTGCAGCTTTATACATATAGTGCCAAGTTGGCAGCTAACTTCAGGTACCCTTCCTCTAGTAGAGGCCACTTTGTTTGAGGGATTTGTACCCTGATTATGTGCTGGTGTTATATTTATGAGACATAGCCCTGCTAAAATAAGAGGCCTCTGATGAGAAGATATTATTTTGTGATGGGGTGAGCTGTTATCCCATTCAGGGTTGCATTTGGTGGATAGCTGGTCCTATCTGTTGTGTGGATCACCTCTGGGATTTAAATGAACAGACAACATCTGTGACCATTGGGTCTAAGGTCTATGAACCTTGAGGAGCACCTTGACGGAAAATAATGCTGAATGTTGTCACAGCACTAAATTCATGGTCTCTTACAGTTGACAAGAGCAAGTCAAGGACAAGTTCCCGCAAGCAGCAGCCCCCAACAAATGGACAACCGGATCTGGTACCTCCAGAGAGTAAGTCCAGAAATGTGGAGTACTACAAGGCCTTGTGTGAGAAGAAGAACCAGACCATCCAACATCTGGAGAACACACTCCGATCCAACAACCACAGATTCGAGGCATTTGCTGTGGTCATAAAGCACCTATATGCTGGGGTGAGTATTATGAGATTATATTGCTTATGTTGATGAATCATTCTGCTATACAGCAGACATGAATAATACATGAAGATGGTGACTTCAGGCAGTTGTGGTGATCAGTTGTCAAGTTAAGGTCAGGTTTCTTGGGTTAGGGATGGATATCTAGATATCAAGTTGTTATCTGACAGCCCAGCACTGATTATATTAGTTGGTTTAGTCCTGTTGAATGTGTTTCAAGTCAGGTAATATTGTTGTGCTCCTTAGTGCTCCTTGTTTGTTTTGGTGATGTTCTTTTAACAGTTTACCTCTTTGACAGCACCTTCTAATAAACTGGCTTACTGACACATTTACAAAAAAAAAAATATATAAATAATAAATAATATATTAAAAAATAATGATAATGATTTACATGTATAACATTACATTTATTTACTGTGTGTGTGTTGTGTGTGTGTGTGTGTGTGTTACAGTTCACTTTCAACCCATAGACGTGTGTGTGTGTGTGTTACAGTTCACTTTCAACCCATAGACGTATCTGTCTGTACTGACTCTGGACTGATTAGAGCTTATTCATTTTAGAATTGTCCTTGATAAAATGGCAAGATGAATGTTGAAGGCTGGTTGGGTGTACATGTTTAAAGTGAACAGTGAGAAAAAGACAACCGTCACAGTTTGTCTGCTGCACAAATAAGGGAAGAAGTGCAGTTTGTTTGAGCTGAAGCTGACAGGTTATACTCTGGAGTGCATGTTGGCTGATCCTGCAGAATCTGGACCAAGACCAACTTTAACTAAAACGCACTACCATAATTAAGCTGTGGCACTTAAACAATCACTCCATAAATAGGGGTGTGTATTTTTAAAACTCTAAAGAAATTAAATGCAGCATGTCTTTGAACTATAGATATTGGACAAGACAGTATATTAATTTACTCTTTTAAGGTCCTTGGTTCACATTTTTACAGTCCAAGGTGTTTTTTTTTTGTGTGTGTGTTTTTTTGCCACTGAAAATTTGAGAAAAAACAGTTTCAATAGCTTAAGATTTGAATTCAGGTACACAACAATTAAACATTCGACTAATTCTATACCTTAAAGGTCCTTTTATTATTTTCTTTATTTTCAATAGGGCATATACTCAAAATGGCATTCAGTGTAACATTAGTTATTCCTTGTTTTCCCTCACTTTTATTTTACTTTTGTTTTCCTTTAGTTTGAGGGGGCACTGTCTAACAGACCTTTACAGGACAAATTATAGAAGAGAGAACAACATTTAGCTGTTTAGTTCAATTAAAGGAAGAGTCTTTCCTGTAGATGGTCCTTGTTCAATGTTTTAAACTTACAAGTATGAGGTATAATTTCAGCTTGTGCTCATTTGAGTTCAATTTTCTAGATTGATTGTAAACAGACGAATGAGTCTGAAATCTTCATTTTTCTATATGACGACTACAACATCTCATGAAAACTCAGATTTTTGAGCTTGAAGGAGAGTATAGTGTGTTAAGGGAACGTGTTGTCTCATAGGAATCTGTTAAGCTTTATAATTTGGCGTCTGGTCTTCAGCATGTCTATGTGAGAATGTACCAGCTGCTGCCTTGATATGGTCAGAACAGAAGCATGCTGGGATGCGTAGGGAGCTGCTTCATATCTTTTGTTTGCAATGAGCTGTCAGCACACTGTGTACATTGCCATAATTTCACTACAAGAGGCCACACATTCTTTCCCTGAAGCAGTATCATTCATTAATGTAGTTTATAATGATAAATTGTTTTTTTAATTATTTCCCAGTGAAGTTATTGGTGTGAACATCATTCTGAAGTGTGATAAATGGCTTTTGATACAGCATTGACTCCATAAGCATTGCTTTACAACACTTTTTAATATTTTGACTAACTGCAATGTTGTTTTTTTTCACATTTATTTTCAATAAAAAAATATTAGTGTTGTTGTAATTGTTCTACTGCATACATATATTATAATAATAATACTAATAAAAGTAACTTATGTATCATGATAACTTCGTTTCACTTTTACTATTATTATTATTATTAACATTAGGATTAGGTTTGGGATTTTTTTATTATTATTATTAAATAAGAATAAGAATTTATTTTCTACTGCATACAGAATTTTTTTTTATTATTAATAATAATTTATTGAAGTTTTCTGTAGAATATAGACTTGGATTTAGCTTGCAATAACCACAAACTACTGTTAGGTATGTTTGGATCTTAGTCGGGGTCTACTCCATATTTAAATTGTCACTAAAGGTTATTCTGACATACTTGTTTTCATTAGTGTCAAATTTAAAGTGACATCCATGACTAAAGTGTATTGTGCAGTTTTTAACATTTAATAAGAGTAATATGTATGAATTGTAACCTATACCAATTTCATTCAGCAAATTCTGCGGGGGTGCTGAAAGGAAAGCAAGAAAAAGACAGCAGTTCTCCTTTGTCCTCATGCCCTGATGTGGGAAGGTCACTGCACACTTTTCCTGTAACATGCACCATTTCATTAAGTGCCACTCAGTCAACCAACTGTCAGACATGTCATTTTTTTCTGCTCTCTTTGCTCTACTTGCTCTGGGTGTCCTAAAGTACAGCATTTATGTAGCTTTCTCCCAAGCACAATACAGCCACCTCCCTCCGTTGCCCTTCTTTTAGATATATTACGGTATCCTTTCACCACTGAAGAAGGCAAGTGGTTGGAGGAGGTGAGAGCCAATGAGCTTATTCCACTAGTCTCTCCGATGTAGAGCGAGACAGCAGAGAGAGGAGGTAGAGGTGGCAGAGGTTCATGCGTCTGGGTTGCTATATTCCTGCATTCTGGACTGAAGTCACAGAGACGGGACTATGGGCTGCTCCGGCAGCAAAGTGTGCCTTAACACTCCCTGCGCTGGACACAGGGTAAAGACATTATCCTCTCTGCAGGGTGCAGGACGGAAAAGATTGGCATTTGAAATGGGATTGCTGTTGATGCCTATACAAAGCATGTAATTTCAGTGAGATGAGGTTGTGTATTTAGTTTGAGGCATTCTTAAATTTGTGTTTGGTGTACTGTTTGGTTTATCCTAATGAATATGTTATGAATTCTAATGAGTTCATAACTGTGTAAATGTCACTCTGGCATTGATCTCTGGGGGAAGGGGGCAGGGGCAGGTCAGAACGGCAGTACGCGGTTTTTGAAGTGTCTTTGTGTTGGTTGAGGAGGCTGACAGCACTGCAGCTGTGGCGCTGACTGTCCTCCACAGAGAGAGAGAGAGAGAGAGACACTGCTGATTTTATTGCTCTACATTTGGTTGTTGTCATTCATATGTTAGTTTTTTTAATTAAACGCTTACAGAGCTGTCATAGTGGTGTGTAAACCACAAACCTGTGCTGTGGGATTCTGGCATGCCTGTGAAAATATCTGTCATGAATGTTGCTAGGTTGAAAATGATTTGCTAATATAAACAATCGTTTATGCCATGTTAAAATCGGAAAACTGTCATATCCGACTCATCCTGCCCTGTGTTTGACAGACACCCTTCAGAAGAACAGTCTAATGCATGATTCATGTCCGCAAAAGGAATTCAAGAGTTGTTCATTCATCATGACATTAGATTGCACTTGGCATTGCCTTGCTCCATGACAACATACTTTTTGGCAGATTTTGTTTCTTGTGTAATTTGGGTAATGTGGGCATGCGGCGCAATGAGAAATGATACACTGATTTTTCTTGTGTTTTCCCGCAGCATGAGGAGGTGATGAAGCGGCGCAGGGAGCTGTCTCAGGAGCTGGTCACTTTGCGTGAGGAGCTGGGTAAGTGTGTGTGTGTCACTGAAGAGTGCTTGGCTTTCACTGTCTGCGGAAAGAATGGAAAGAGCTGCCAAAATGTCGCTGTTTGTATTAATGTAATATTTGGATTGCTGGTCACGAGTGGTAATCAGTGATGAACGGTAGGCGTGCTTTTTATTTTTTGCCGTAACACGCAAACTACCATGACCTCTCAAGCTTCAGTGTTGATAGCCTGCATCTGTCAAAAGTTTGGACACATGTACTTTTATTGTAGAATGCAAATAACACAAATGGGACCAAAATATGATTATATTATTTTAGTTCTACACAATCGGGTATTTTCCTCCAAATTCATGTAGTGCATTCTGGGGTACTTATTAAATCGTATTAATTAGTATGTACTACCATTCAAAAACTTTGGGTCAGTAACCTTTTTTTTAAGAATCCTTTTATTCAGCAATAACGCTGTTCTTTTGAACTTTCTATTCATCAAAGAATCCTGAAAAAATCCATATATCATGGTTTCCACAAAAATTAGTGAAGCAGTACAACTGTTTTCACCATTGATACTTAGATAATTAGATGATTAGAAATCTTTTTGAAGCAATAAATCAGCATATTAGAATTATTTCTGAATGATCATGTGACTCTGAAGACTGGAGTAATGATGCTGAAAACTCATGCCATTCAAGGAATAAATTACATTTTAAAATATATTATAATAGAAAACATACCTTTTTTTTAATGATAGTTCACAATGTTACTGCTTTACTGTATTTTATCAAATAAATGCAGCCTTTGGTGAAATAAGATATGTTTTCCTAAAACATTACAAAAAAATCTTACCAACCCAGAACTTTTGAACAGTAGTGTATGTTAGGCGCCTGTTGGCTGCTTTAGCTTCACTATTCTGTGCTTATGTTTTTTGTTATGTAATAATCTAATAAAAAAAAATGTATAAGCACAATTTATATTTGTTGAGAAAAAATTCCAAAATTATATTGTGTCCAAGCTTTTGACTGGTAGTGTGTTTAAATTTACCAACCACTAAGCATGCTTGCTAGTACATGAACTACCATGTGGTTTTAGATGAGGAGGACGGTCTGTTCATTTTATTGGTCCTGTTGGAAGGACTCTTCCCTCTCATAGGAGTCATTTAGGAGACACACCTCCAGAAAGCCGTTCTGGTATGTGAAGGTCAAACCGATAAGGTCAGACAAGCCTGATGTCCCTCACAGTCTAATGGGCAAGTAACATAGAGAAATGTATTTAGTACAGGCCAGTGTTCACCCCTGAGAGACGTCTGATGCATTGATTTCACAGCTCATATTACCACCTGAAAACTGAGCATGTACAAGGGAGTGATATGAGATTTTTTTTTCTTGACTGATGATATACAGCAGCAGCTCTATGGGATTAATATATTTTTTTACGAATCAGAAAGCGTTTTTTTCTGTCACTTTGCAAACTTTTAAGTCCTGCACATGATCTTTCTTTACTGTTATAATCACCTCTTGGGCATATTAGCACATTCCATCGCTTCTGACCATGTTTAAGACCCCGTAAGAATTCTTCAGACCACCTCTTGAAGTCACAATATAGCTGCAGGAATATCTGCTCAATTTTGTCATTTACCCACAGCCTCAAGTATTCTTTCCAGCTTTCGCCCTAGTATGACGCGAGTGATGTCAGTGCCATGCTTTTTGGCACACACCCAGAATTCCCTTATAAAACAAAAGTGTCTTTTAACACAGGACAACTGCTCTCTGCCAGTAAAGCGAGTGCTGTCTTCACACAAAACCTGCTAGAACTGTTTCTAATCAATTTAGCTTGCCATTTGGCATGTGCCTGATTAACTTCTCTGTGCAGAATGATAACTTCTGCTACTATAGCCTTATGTTTTTTATTAAAACTATTCTTAAAATAACACGCATTATTTTTAAGATAAGCATGTCTAGACGATGTCACATGATTTATTTAGGGCAAATTCACCCAGGCTTGTTTAACGCACAGTTTCGTGGGGAAAAAAGGCATAATCCTCCTTCCTATCTGTCTGTTATTCTTCTTGTTTGCATTATTTGGATTATTTATAGGCCTTCAGCCTTGCTCTGCATCTTAATTATAACCTATAATAGAATTACACTGAAGATTCATGAAATATATCAAGCCATTAGTGAGCTCTGAGATTCTGATTGTAACCCATTTTAAGACCCTCTTAAACAGAAAAAAGATTCTGTGTGGTTTTCATCTTAGAACACAGATGATTAGGTTGCAGTGCCAGTAAGGGATATGACCAAAGTTTCCCCCTGGAGAACAACAGCCGTTCTTGTTGTGACTCATTTAAGTAATTCATTTTGCTGACATGCTGCTCTTGACCTTTTGATAATAAAGTACAGAAACGCCTACTGATGCATCAGTAAACAGATGAGATGAGCTGAAAAATACACTGTTATTCTACAGAATTTAGACATTGTAGTGCTTAAATCAAGCTTCCCTCATGCATAAAAAGTTGGCATACACATTTAGTCAAATATTACTGAATGCTTAATGCATATAAAATACTTATACACACTAATGTGAAATACAGCCTGATACTGTACATCTCTTTTTATACATACTGTAAAAAAAATCCAGTAAAAAAAAAAAGGTAAATCTCTGGCAGCAAAGTTTCCAGACGGATTCCGTTAAATTACAGCAAATAACCATTTCACAAAATTACATTCAAAAACCGTAAAAATACAGAATTTACTTTCCAGTCAAAATGTATTAAATTACAGTATATTACTGTTGATAATGGCTTATTAAACCGTGGAAAAACAGATAAATGATGTCAAATTACATTAAAAATACATTTAACTTTCAGGTTAAACTGTAAATTTAGGGTTTTATAAAGTTATTTTATAATAATGCTGTCTATCTACCGTAATTTATAGTTTTTCTGTGTAAAATAACAATGAAACTATGTATAAAAATGCAATAAGTACATCAATTCAAACACAAATGTTTGTATATTTAGTATTAATTTTTATTTTTACAGATCCAATTTCACAACTTTGACCAATCTCTAATTAAGTTCTTAATAATAGCAAATTTACAGTCAATTTCTGTTAAATTAACTTAATGTATAAGTACAGAATACCTGCACATTTACAGTATTAGTAATTGAACATAAACACTGAACATCAAGATAAGTGATTGATAGGATACAAGCTTAGTAGATAATTTAGAACATATAAAAATATCCACAGTTAAAAGGCAATTGCTGTATACCTTTATACTCTAATAAAACTTTTTTTTAAACAATTACATTTTATCCAAAGTGACTTGCCAATTACGATAACAATAAAAAGCAACAAGTGCAGTGACAAGTCCCAGTTAGTCTAGCACAGTACACATAGCAAGTTTTTTGTTTTGTTTTTTACAAAGATTTAGTATTATTGGGTCAAGTGTTTACGAAAAAGATGGATCTTTAGCAGTTTCTTTCATGTGTTGGGCAGGTCATTCAGTCAGCAGGAAACAGTCCAGGTAAAGGTCAGTGAAAGTGGTTTTGTGTCTCTTTGGGATGATCGCACCACAAGGTGGAACTTGCAGAACACAAGCTTCTGGAGGACACCTAGATCTAAAGTAGTGAGTTTACGTATAGGGCTACCTTTTAAGAGCACTCTTGCTGCAGCATCTGGATCAGTTGCAGAGGTTTGACTGATGCTGGAAGGCCTACCAAGAGAGCATTACAATAGTCCAGTCTGGATAGAACAAGAGCTTAGACCAGGAGTTGTGCAGCTCCGATAGGAAGGGCCTGATCCTCCTAATGATGTATAAGGCAAATCAGCAGGATCACAGCAAGTATGGTTTGACTGAAACCATAAAGCAGTTCTGTCTTGGCAAGGTTGAGTTGAAGGTGAAGGTCCTTCATCCAGCAAGAATTTTCCATCAGCTATAGGCCGAGATGCGAGCAGCAACCGTCAGATCATCTGGCTGGAATGAAAGGTAGAGATGTGTGTCATTAAGATAGCAGTGATAGGAAAAGCCATGTTTCTAAATCTAAACGACAGAGCCTAGTTACAAAAAAACAAAAACAATAGATGGGTGGAGTCTAACACAATCGTGGTCTTACTGTAGCAAAACCAAACCTTGTGCACACTTTTAGTGCAATCATATGGAATCAGAAGACTCGGTCATTACGATTGTTTAAAGTTAATTCTTCCCATACCTTGTTTGCCATGATTTTCTGCTTTCCACAGGACCTGAAATCACAAAAAAATAAGTTATTTTAAAACTCAGTATTACATTTACACATGTCAGAATATGTTTTATTGGGACAATGCAAAATCTCAACTGACTGTGATCTGGAAACGATTTCGACTACATTTTAGAAAGTAAAAATCCACAGATTTACTGTGACCTAGCTGCACCAGTTATGTTACACCTAAGGTTAGGTTACGTTAGGGTTTCATCATGTTATATTCATATTCTAGTCTTCCTGTTCTAGGCTTTGCTGTATTGTGATCAGCAAGTAAGTTACAGAACTGAATTTGATTTCTTAACAATCTTGATAGTTAGTCACATTAACCATTACGAAAATGAACCATGGCATCATGGTTTAACTAACGTTACAAAGAAAAAAAAAGAAAGACAAAAAAAAAAATTGCGGTAGGCCTATTTTTAGTCAAACTGTGGTTATTAAAATGGTAATAAATCCGCCAAAAACGTGGTTACTACAATTTTACTATAATAAAATCAAGGATGTTTTTTTAAGATAAGAATTTTCAGCTTCCAGGTAACGTTAGTGTTTCAAAATGTCCCGCCGTTGAGAGATAAAATATCTGTAAAATAACAGGCATTCACTGTATAGTGACAAAACGGCAAAAATCTGTATAAAAAAAAAAAATGCAGACCGTTACCTGTAAATTTAGTTTTTTTTTTAGTTTTTTTAGTTTTTTTTTTTACAGAAATGCTCATACATAAGTTGACAAAAGAATATGAGCCTCATATCAGCCTTATGGAGCAAGTGGACTGATGAGCTCTGTCTGAAACAGCTGCCTGGTTTTCAGCTATTATTTCATTATATTTTCATTACCGGTATATTACATACTTATAAAGTGACTTACTGGCCTTTGTATGCTGGTCACATCACATGACTTTGTTAGTCCCGCCGTATGTCTTGGATTTGGCGGATTAACATTTTTTTTAAAAAATATGAATAAATCGTGAAGCAGCTTGTTGTATCACCCTGACATTTGACTTCATGCGCCCTTAAAATAAAATCACAATAAATTAATTACAAAATTAAAAACATGATCAGCATAGAAGAGGTGTTTTCAAGTCTTTGTATGTATGAATTTCATAAATAAATACAGATATTTTAATGAATAAATAAATACCTGTATTCATTTAAATATCTGTATTTATTTAAAAACAGGCAAAATCTGTATTTATTTAAAATTGTATTTATTTAATAAATAGTTTTTTATTGAATAAATACAGATACTTATCTACAGGTGTTTATTTAAATGAATAAATATAGTAATTTGTTTAAATACTAATATTGACGTAAGTTAATACAAATAAAGATATTTAAATAAATTAATGAATATATTCATTTCATTGACTTTCCTTTTATATTTGTACCTTAATTATGGAAAACTTAGGGTGTCCATTTAGCTAGAAATCCCAGCCTCAAATGGTCCCACTAGAATAGCCTGTTACTTCATGAGCTGGATGACTTAACAGCACACTTGTACACTACAAAGACAGGAGCAGCTGCTGCATTCAGCTTGCCACTTTCGTGTGTAAACCACAGCAGTCCTGTGTGCCAATGTGTTCTGTGCAGTGAAGTGTCATCTGTTTATTAGAGTTGAGCAAACTTAGCTAATGCTCATAGGGACAGTGTATGTGACACAGTTCTGATTGAGAGAGCATTGTGGCGGGTTAGGAAACATCTGTTCATTATGCCTCTCTGGATTAGCGTTCCTTTTGACAAACTCTCCCTCAGTTGTAATTTGACGTGTTTTGAGTAACAGTTGAGGCTTTATTTACAGACTGCTGGAGATGCCATAACTGTAGAGACAACTGCAACTCAATGTAGAATACTTGAGTAATGATTCATAGCATATAGTGTTGGCAGGGCTTGAAGTCAAAGCAACAAATGGAGGTATTGGCCTTTCAACATTTGCTCTGGTTATTCCACTGCTGTCTACTTATAGAATATCTATATTTTTATATCACAAACCGGTGCATAATATATTAGATGTCCTCCTACTTTTTTTTTTTTTTTTTTTTTTTAAGTTGGAGGGTTGCTGTCATATCATGCACAAAAAAGGCATCCTTAATGGTGCTCTGTGAGGTTGATGTTTGTTAACTGAATTAATCACTTAATCAATCTTCTAATGTCCAAATGGTCTGACCTTTTCCTCAGTGAGCTCGACTTACTCTTGTGAGCGTCTGGAGCAGGAGAAGGAAGAGCTGCGTGCGGCCTTTGATGGAGTCCTGCAGAAGGTCCAGGAGCAGCACCACTTGGACCTCTCTGACCTTGAGGAGAGACTGAAGACCTTCTACTCCACTGAGTGGGAGAAGGTTCATCAGACCTACCAGGAGGAGGCCGATAAGTGCAAAGCTCAGATGGAACAGCAGGTGTGGAGGACAGTTGCCCTTTTTTGTCCACTTCTCGGTCATGACACACTTTCTGTTGGATAGAGTTAATTTTAGATGTCTTCTAAAAACTTAAAATGATACTTTCCCATAACTATGCAAAGTAATTTCATAGCTTTTTGTTTTTGGCATATGAGCCTTGACCTTTTAGTTGTTTGGACATATGACATCTCCTTTCTTGATCATTTATACACTAAAATGAACCATGAGACTTTTACAAAATTACTTTATTTGTACTTGTCTAGATAGAAGAGTTACGATCAAAACATGAGGCTTTGAAGAAGGAACTGGAAGTCAGCCATATAGAGGAGGTGGACAGCCTTAAACAACATTTTGATGAGTCTTTCAAGGGTAAATAGTCTTGGGATTTGTTTTTTATTTTTCTCTCTAAAATGTGTGTGTAAATGCTGCACCTGTTACTTATATTTTGAAAGCCAAAAGCTTTACCTCCCACTCATTAAAATATCCTGCCTTCACTTTTTCAGAACTCAAACAGTCCCATGAAAAGGAAATGCAAACTCTCAACACAACACTGATGGAATCAGACACATTATCTGTAAGGCAATGACCAAAAGAAAATTCCAAAAGCCACAACATTCTTGTTCCCTGTTTATTTTTCCTTTCTTATTTTTTTGCCCTGTCGAAAGTTAGCAAACATTTTCATATCCGTGTGTTTCTCCTCAAACAGAATCAAATTCAGGAGCTCATGACAGAGAATAACAGCCTCAAAGAAAAACTGAACGCTGAGGTAAAGAGAAGGATGGATCTGGCTGAGAGAACGCAGGTACAGTGCATAACAGCCCTGTGTAGCTCCCAAATATGTGTGTTATCAAACCGACTCAACCATTGCCATTGAAAGTAATGCATCTCTGCTTTGAGTAGATTGTATTTTCTATGAATAGCAGGTTAATATTAGACAGGTCTTTCCAATCAGGACTAAGAAGATTCCGAAACTCTCAACATTCTGATAATTATTTAGATAACTACCCTGCATAATGCTGCCAGACCCTGCCCTATGAATGGTGTGACAATGCAGCAGAGGCGAAGTTCATATATGGGTGTTTCTTCAACTATAGACACTTGACCTTGTGGACTGGTAGAAAATAAACTGTCTTACTGTACATTTACATGGATGTATTTAACAAATATTCTTAAAACGCACTTCCCATTCTCAGTTCTTTTAGTTTGTTCACTAACAAAATCCAGTAGTGTTAATGCATATACACCACTGTAGTATATAATTACTAAATAGAATTCGCCTGTGTTAAAAAGTTTGGCGTCAGTAAGATATTTAGGTTACGCTTTATTTTAAGGTGTCCTTGTAGCAGTGAAATTACACAAATAAGTACTGAGTAATATTAATGAACTTCATGTATTCATTTTTTTTAAGAGTTTGTACTTTTACGGTATTAAGCAAGGATGCATTAAATTGATTGAAAGTAAAAGATTTGTAATGTTACAAAATACTTCTATTTAAAAAAAATGCTTTTTTTTCTTTTTATTCATCAAAACATCATGAGGATTTTTCTGTTTTCACGAGAATATTAGGCAGCACAGCATTGATAATAACGATAAATGTTTCTTGAGCATCAAATCAGCATATTAGAATGATTTCTGAAGGATCATGCGAGACTGAAGACTAGAGTAATGATGCTAAAAAATCAGCTTTGCCATCACAGGAATAAATTGCCTTTTAAAATGTATACAAATAGAGAAGTTATTTTAAGTTGTAATAATATTTCTTCATAATACTCTTTTACTGTATTTTTTATCATGGTGGGCATAAGAAACTTCTTTCAAAAACATTTAGAAATCTTAAAACCCCCACATTTGTACATGGTAGTGTGTCATTAAATTTGTATTATATATTATATAAATATGTATGATTGATTTTCATAGGTATGAAATTTGAGAACCTGGGTCTGGGACAAGAGTAAAATGATTAAGTCTATACTGTATATAAAATGAACTTGAAAAGTAGCAAACATAAATGACAAAGGTATCATAAAACAGTTTAATGTGGTCTTCATGTAACAAAATATTGTGTTAATTTTAATATAATTCAATCCCTGGGCATAAAAGTGCCTGAAGTTAAAGAAAGTGTTTGTTTTATAAAGCCCACAAATGTAAACATGAAAATTGAATAATTCCTGTCTTAATGATGAATCCAGTTTAGGAAAGCCAGTGTATATCCCTGATCTCTCTTGTTTATTTTATGTTGAAGAAGGACTCCCACACTCTTTATCTGGAGCAGGAGCTTGAAAGCCTTAAAGTAGTGCTGGACATCAAAAACAAGCGGATCCATGAACAAGACAAGAAACTCATGCAGATAGACAAACTGGTGAGCTCAATTATCTGTTTTGCATAAAGCATTTAGCATTTAGACGGAGAAATTCTCCTTTGTGTTCAGTCTAATAACAGTAGAGATGACATAAATCTGATGCTGTCTGTGCTGGAGAAACACTAAGACTTTGATTTATTCTTAGATGGAGAGGAATGTGAAGCTGGATGAATATCTTAAGAAGCTGCAACAGGAAAACGAGGACCTCAAAGCCAGAATGGACAAACATGCTGCTTTGTCTAGGTAGCGTACTAGAAGATTGTCTTCATAAACTTATGATTTGAGAAGTTTACAAGTTTGTCAAGTTTGGGTTTACGACAAGGGTTAAGTTCTTCTACATCAGTGTTATTCACCTATCATTTCCCTCTTATTTTAGGGATCAGTTAAAGGTAATGTTAAGTTTAGGGGTAGGGATAGGGTTAGGACTAAATTTAAGGGGCAAAAAAGTCTTACTTGACACAATCACGATGACCATCCCTGCCTTAGGCTTTTAGAAATGATTTTACTCAATCCACCTGTCTAGCTACTAACGCTTCATCTAAGTCTTTGAAGTTTCACAGTATTTGCATTTGGTCTGGGCAGAAGAGAAGTTTCACAAATTAGCTTCTGGCTATGCTTTGACAATTGAATTACTTTGATTATTAGTTGTGCTGTTGTAACGGCAGGAAAGGTGCGTTTTCATTGCAGCAGCAAAGCTTTGTCGAGACACCACCTCTTCTTTCATCTTGTACAGTAATAGTGACTAATCTAATCAAGTTTACCTGAGCACTGACTTGTTTCGTTTCAGACAACTGTCCACAGAGCAGGCAGTTTTGCAGGAAACCCTCCAGAAGGAGTCCAAAGTTAACAAACGTCTGTCTATGGAGAATGAAGAGCTGATCTGGAAGCTTAACAACGGTGATCTGAGCAGCCCGCGCAAGGTCTCTCCTTCCCCGTCCCTCACTCTCCAGTCACCACGGAACTCTGGGGTGTTCTCCAGCCCTCCCGTCTCGCCCAGATAACAATAGCCTTCAGCTTCCAGGAAGCACTTTCATACAGGACCGAGCACTTCCTGAATGCTGAAGCTGGTCTGGACCATGTCAAAATGGAATAAACTCTCTTGTACAGACTAAAAAAAAAACTGAAGAAAATATTGCACTGCAGCACTTACCAATGAGGCCACCCTCGTACTTTTGCCTTTCACGTCTGTCTCTGGAGAAAAAAAAAGTAATATCTCAGGGCTTGAAGAAAGTTTCTCTCCAAGTGGTTGTTTTTTTTCCCCTCCTGAATTGCTTTGTTGCTTGAAGTTCCTGACTTTGGAGGACTGACATCAGAATTTATGACTTGGGCCTTTATCAACTTCTGAAGCTTTTCCACCAGACTCCTTGAAGTGTACCTGTATAAATCCAG
>CM060604.1:19029366-19159366 GCA_030578255.1 Tiaroga cobitis | reverse complement strand
AAGATATGTTGTACTTTCCCTGACCGCTGACCCGTGTCTCATGTGCATTTACAGGAGAAGACGAGCGCTCTCAGCCTGAGCAATGTGGCTGGGGTCTTCTACATCCTAGTGGGCGGCCTGGGCTTGGCCATGCTGGTGGCCTTGGTCGAGTTCTGTTACAAGTCCCGAGCCGAGGCCAAGCGCATGAAGGTGGCAAAGAATGCACAGAATATTAATCCCACTTCCTCGCAGAATTCACAGAATTTTGCCACTTATAAGGAAGGGTACAACGTATATGGGATCGAAAGTGTAAAAATTTAAGGGGGTAGGATACGCGGCCGTCATTACAATCTATCCCCGTGCACGCTTCTTTTGGCTTCCATCTGTTCCATTCCCTGAATGTTCTATTGAATGAGGAGGTTTGGACCGTAAAGCTGGATCGTATGTACTGGTGTTCCTAGTGAAAAAAAAAAAAAAACCTTGACTTCTCCCCATCCACTGCACATACTGTATATTGGAGAGAAAAAGTTTTTTGTACATCCCATGTGATTTTGTTCCGTCAACCCCATTGTCATGTATGAATGTTTTTGTTGTTGTATCGCCCGTCTCCCTCATTCCCTGCTTGCGATATGATTTTCTGGATGGTGTTTGCTCGTAACTTTGCTCCTCATTTTCAATGTTTTTTCCACCACATCAAATTCACATCTGCATTTTCAACTAAACATTTTAAAAATAAGACTGAAGTCCTTTTGTGGGATACGCTCTAACTTTCTGCCATCTCTCTGTTTGATGTGCGTGCGTGGATGTTTGTTTCTTCGTTTGCGTCTATGTGTGTGTGTTCCAGGTGACCTTTTCGGACGCTATGAGGAGCAAAGCGAGGCTGTCTATAACTGGAAGTACTGGCGAGAATGGACGTGTGATGAGTCCTGAGTTTCCCAAAGCAGTACATGCAGTGCCCTTTGTTAGACCTGGTGTGGGAATGAACGTCAGTGTGACTGATCTCTCCTGATGGATAAGAACCTGCCGAGTGCCTTACACAATGGTTTTCAATAGAGCGCGTTCTATTCTCTTTCCTGTCGCTTTCTCCCCTCTCTCTCGTCTGAATGGAAGACGGAGGCCTCATTTGATGTCATAAGAGACAGAATCCTTTCTTAGCCCTTTATAACAAAAAAAAAAGCACTCTCCTATTGGAAATATGCCGGCTGAGATACGAGCTGATGACATCTACCCCCTGCAATGGATATTTTTGATGACAAACTTGAAACTCACAGAAGCTCTGAGCGGGAAAGAAAGAAGTCAATAAAGTCTGTCTGTTTTCGTAGCTGACGCCATCCGATGTCTATTTCGGCTCAAGCACACTTACCATTGTCTGCTTCAGGATGTGAAATGTCTTTTTATTAATAAAACAAACAAACAAACAAAAAAACTCTATGAAAAATATTTTTATGTATTTTCACAGAAATGGCTTTTAAATAAACCTGCTTACATACCAGTTCATTAAAGCTGTAAATCATAATCTCAACATACTTTTAAGAGCTTAGCTACTAGTTTCACATTTTAATGCCAAATATGTTGCTTATCTTGTAATTTATTAGTCCTCTTCTGATATATTCATTAACATTTTGGTGTTAATGTGAAATATCTAGCAATGCTTGACATTTGAAATTTGTTTGAAAAGTGGGTGCCGCAGTTATGTTCTCTTACTTTCATCAACTTGTTTGGTTTCAAGAATCTGTTTGTATTTTCTTGTTCATCAAGAAAATCAGGGTAGCGGTTAAAATATAAAAAGAAAAAGAAAAAAGTGTTTAGAATATGAACATAACAAAAAAAGGAAAATGTTTTAAAAAGTACCTATTGTATTATTGCATATGTTTTGCTGTGAAATGAATAGAAGCATACACGTCAACAAAATGCTCTGTTAAAAATGCCAAATAATTAAATGTGCCAAAATTATTGATAAATATAGTCATATATTAATCTGTCATCAATGTGAATGTAGTCGATACATTCTGTAAGTTTTGTTACTAAATGTACAGTTGGATGGTATACACAGTGATTTATCAAGGACTTTTTTTTCCACTTTATAGCCATGTTAGCATTCACACAATATGGCTTTTTAAAATGTTCACTCTGCATCTTGAATTTGTTTTCCAATCATCTAGTTTTAATATATTCTTTCATACAATATGAGAAATTCCATATTTCAGGCAAAAACATCTTTGCTTATTCTTCAGTATTTAAGATACCTATCACAAGAACATTCTGTTTAATAATGATAACGATTCACAGTTTATTATCTTACAGTTAAATGACTATTTCCTATAAAAGCAATGGCAACCGTAACAGTTAACACTTGATATTGCAATAAGCCAAGATTAAAAAACAGGAGATGTCCCCAAAAGTGAGAGAACATTTGTAAATTGAAAATTGTCACAATTATGTACAGTTTTGAATGCTTTTTATTAGTCCTTTTTTCTCACACTTCTTCAGCCTTTTTCTCCTCAGTCTTTCGCACTAGACTGGGAGACAGATACTGGATAACACAATTTGGTTTTGTCATGATATACTTAATATTAGGACCGCTCTCTCTACCATTTTGTAAAATGAATGTGTGCCAACTTGTTTATTTTTTGGGATTCTTTCTAAATAAAAGCTGACTAATATTCTTATGTTTTGATTGCAGTTTTTCAATGACCAAATTGGCATCATTTTACTTATACCACAGTTTCAGACTTCTGCTCTTAAAGTCTTAAAGTCCCCCTGTGGTGAAAATCAAGCTTTAAATGTTGTTTATATGTCTATGTGGTGTTTTTAATATGCTTTATGACAAACCATTTGCAAATTCATAAGCCAGGACCATTGCTGAGTATTTTCTCCTTAAAACTGCAGTGAACCAAAGACGCGTCTCAAAAACGCGGTTTGAAATCGCTGGTGTTTCTGATGTCACAAACTACCTTGTAACCAATCACGTCAACGTGTGATCATCAATCAGTGGATCTCTGAGTTGGTGCGAGTGAGTGGAGGCGGGGCTAATTTGTATATATTCATTGAACCACGTATACTAATGCCTTGTCCACAGGGACACGGGTATTTTTAAAACCGTAGTTTTTCCTCCTGCGTTTTAAAAAAAAATCCCATCCAAAACATGAAAACGCAAAAAACACGCTATCAAGCGCTGTCAAGAGCATGCCACACCAGCAGGCGGCGATATAACCCAAACCGTAAAGCCACATTGGCCAATCAGAAGCCTAACAAAAAGTTATTACAGGTTCCGGTAGGCGGATAACAGCACAGCGCGGGTGCACACTCTGACGTCGCAAGGCAAAAACCCCGGTTTTACTGTCTACACGACAACACTGTAACCGGCATTTCTGAAAATCCTCACCCTGGCAGGGGTTTTCAAAAATGTTCGGTTTCAGTGTCCTGATACTGCGTTTCCGTGTGGACGAACATCCGAACCGCGTAAAAAAAGTCACGGTTATAAAAATACCCGTGTCCGTGTGGACAAGGCCTAAATGAGGCAAGGGTGTAGAGTTACATTCAAGCAATTTTAAGACATCAACAAATTTTTTCAAGGAAAAAATATGTCATTTGGATGATCAAAGATGAGTTTTAAGGGATAAAATTACAGGGGGACTTAAGTTCTGTCTATGTAGTGCAAGAGTTTGAGGTAACAGAGCTTCATAGATCTAATTTTACAGAACATTTTGAGTCATCTGAGAAATATGTACTAATCATTTTGAATAAAAAGTAATTTTAGCATGATTCTTTTTAAAGTGTTTCCAGTAATCACTGTCAAAATGATTCAATCAAACACAAAGACACAATCAACGATTTCATTATTTCCAATAGATAATTCATGAAGTGATTTCCACTCATTCCTTGTTGCGTTGGCATTGATTTGAATGTGTCTGCTAGCCGATAGGAAATGAGAGGAACGGAGAGGTGTTTTTGATCATAAATAATCATGCTGTGACGCATTGGTGTTAATGAATGTCACACATTCCGAGATGACAGATACCCTCCCCCTGCTCTTCATACATAATCCCCCTTCCGTCTTTGCAGCCCATATGGTGCCCAGCACTTCTGGAGACATCCATTTAATGTTTTATCTAACATTTAGACTAAAAAAATTAAAGGCTCTTTGGGCTTTTAAACAGGGGCATGTATTGAATTGGAGGGCACTTTAGAAATTAATCCTCATCTAATTTCACCTCATCATCTGAACTTCTGTATTTTAAAAAACATCAAAGATGTTCCCTGTATTTCTGAAGATTCTTGATGGAAAACAAAATGGCTTGGGACTTTCTGTTAAAAGACCGCCTGTCCTGTTTCCGTTCCTTTATACTGGGTTTCCAAACAATGCTCCCTGCTAATTTTTCTATTAGAAATTGCATTTATTTTGACATCTAGCAGCATGGATACAATAGTGTCTGATAATGGAGTAGTTTTCATTTTTATTAGTAAGTGTTTGGTCATGTGATCTCAACATGGTGGCCCCATCAGTGTTAATCTTTTCGCAGAAAGCAGTAGCAAAAATGTTAATTAACAAAAGGAATAATTTAAGGTTATTTTGAAAAAGACAAGTATGCTTCATTTAAAAAAATAAAATATGAATATGGGTCAGGGATACACATCACACCAACTTATCAAGGCGGAAGTCACTTCAGAATGAGACTGAGTGGCAGTGTTGGTGTTCAGCTTGAATGCTGCCAAAAACACACAAAACACGGTGGGAAAAATGGGAAAGAGAAATATAAATCAACAAGAAATCTGAGCTATCTTGTTACAGACTTCCGAAAGCTACAGAAAAGAGAAGGTAATGGATCGCTGCAATTCACAGAAACTGGCAGCGAACCGCACAAAAAGTAGTTGCCATTTTGTGTCAGATGTTGAATTCTAGGGTTAAATGTAAAAAGTTAGTTTTATAGTAAAAAATAGTGAGAATTGGACCCTAATCTAAAGTGTGACCAAAACGTTATACTCTTTATATAAAAACAGTATAATTAATTGGTAAGACTTACAACGTGTCCTCAAAAGACCTTCAAAGATGCATTACAAAGAATAAGGCAGTCATCTGATACAGAGACAAAAGGAGGGATAGCCGTGGCTATATCTACATCAGTCAGAAAATACTGACCTTTGTGTTATCTTTGTGTTATTGTGTTAGCATTTATGAGTCATTAGGTCAATGATAAGACAGGGGGTTAGTGGGCTAAACTTAAAAACTGTCTAAGATGACTATCTGTGCTTCAGCTTCCCCTTTTTGCAACTCAATCAAAGCCGTCATTGATAAAGTCAAGCACAGCACACCTAGATGACAGCAGGAGGAACAACAAGACTGCCCTGAATATGCCAGTGCAGTGGAGACATCAATACCTCATACAGTCTCACCTTTCATCTTGCTACTCTCATAATGAAGCCCCAGAGCCATTTCCTGGGGTCTGCAGAGGAACCAGAGAGTGGGCTGCAAGAACACGATTACAATTTTATGAAAACACATGCATTACAAGTGGAATTATGTGGGACATAATTGGGGCAAGAAAATTTCCAGCAGTAATCCTAATAATCCCAAATTCAAAAATGTGATTGTGCTTTAAATAATACAGCAATTCACTACATAATTTATATTACAAGCTTTGGCAAAAGACATGTAAATATTTCTGTACATACATATTCATAATGATGAACTTATGTTCCTTTCCAAAATACAAAAGGTTGAAGAAATTATTCCATACATCAGCTAACCAGCAGTATGATGTAACATGACCTTAATATCTCTCCATCTAGAACGGTAAAAGAGAATTTTGATTGACGGCCCATTGGATTCATTTGAATTCACAATTTTGCATATGTCACCCAGACGAGGAGAACTACTTTGATATTAGGGTCAGTGGCCAAAGTCTCATTACAAAATAATTAGTATTCATCCACTAAAATATTTCCATTTCTCCAGTCCAGAGATGTGATTCATCGGGACAAACTCTGTTCTAGTTTTATGGTACTATTCAGATCAAATTATTCAAAAAACAAATTAAAACAAAAAACCTTCAAGGATAATAGTTGAATTTTATGTTTTATAATCACTTATTACAGCATTCAGGAATACTTAATCACAGCATTCAGTGGTCAGACGCCTTCCAGGCCCTTCCATAAATCCGTTAGTGAAGGTCACTTCAAGGAAGTCATTTAATTGTTTATGGTCATGTGACCCACCCAAGTTCTCACGATACATTTTAAATCTAGAGTTGGAATTTACATATAAACGGAATAATTCAAGGTTTGTTTTCTCGCGATATATTACAATCACATTTCATATTATTTAAAAAAGTTTCATGGGTAAGAAAGGTGTTTAATGCTTTATGTTTAATGCTTAGCTTACAAAGTTAAGAGCAGAACGGAAACACACACACGCGTACGAGGTCAGAATGTGCTGACGTAAGAAGTCTGCTTTGAGCCGATCATAAAGTTCTTATGGAGATGATGTGATTACTCAGCACTGTTTACAGTAAGCTTTTTAATAGTTTAATAGTTAGTTTTCTATTAAAATATGCGCAAGATGATCATCTTTGACCGTGTTGTGCTCGAGACTCAGCCATTTTTTTTTTTCATTCAACAGCATTTGCGGCTCGGCAGTTGGGTGTTTTTAAGAGCAAAAACGCATTCTGCTTGATCATACCCTTATGCCTTTCACTCAGACATCAAAAAATGTTGTCAAATTGAACAGACGGTGTTCTGTGTGAAAGGGGCTATTGTCTGTTTAACTCTTACTCTTACACCCATAGCACCCATAACGTTTCTTCTGACGAGAGATACTGGATCCATGCAAACAGGTACTGGAAAACAGACAGTCAAATCCGAGAGGTTCTAGCAGGTTCTGGCACAAATTAAGCATAAAACTATAGACCTCTATTTGGCCTGGTTAAGATGAAGTGTCAATATTCAAGATATGGGAGATGGATATCTTACCAGATTCCCCTTCAAAAAACTTGATAAGTTGATGCGCTATGTGTATCCCTGACCCATAATTCAGTTGGGAGACGGTTTCACAGTACACTAGCAGCCCTGTCTGAAAGTTGCAGATGGTATCTGCTTTTGACATGTGATATGAAGTGTTTTCTCTGTAGAGCTGACATAGGACACACTGCTCAAAGCTCATCTTCATTTCGTTTTTCTCAAGGCTATCTTCAAACAACTGAAGAAAAATTCAGATTTTTTTTTTCTCTTGCGGTAATGGGTTGGGATTCTGCACAGAAGGGAAAAAATAGAACCTGTTATCCCCTGGCTGTGTTGTCATGGAAACATTGGCTGTGCTCTTTCCTGTGTGAAGAACAGGATGCCGTTTAGCATGTGGGATCTGAAGATGTTGTAATTGATTCATGTCTTTGTCACCTTTACAAGTCATGAACACATGTCTACAACAACTGATTTGTGGTTTTGAGGTACAAAGATCACACCGAGGCACTAGCTGAGGTAGTCATGCAACATACTAATTTGTGCCGAAGTTCAACTAGTGTTTGCCGCCTTACACTGCATGAGTTTCTATGGCAACCACTTCCATGCTGTGATTATTCAGCTCATCCAGAAGAGATTCTCTACTGTGCAAGGGTATTAATGTGCTTTATGTAACTGAGTATGTTGTGATAGAAACCACAAATATACCTTTGAGTAGCACAGACAGAGAATTAAAACCTACTAATGCAGTACTCCCAAAATGTACAAAAAATGGCACTTTGCTCTCTTGACTGAATTGGTTTCAGATGAAATGGAGTTAGAAATTGAGTATGGATACAGCTCTCTAAAAAATCTGGATCTAACAGATTGTATAAATGTGATCGAGTTACTTTTATTAAGTCAAATGTGGTACAGTGGACAAAATGGTCAGACAGTCAGTCTCTTTTGAATTGTCAGCAGAAGGGAGTGGGTGATCTCCAGTGCTTTAATGTCCCACATTATTCACGCTCACTTACACCCCCTCACAGACAGAGCAGTAAAGTTAAATGGTGTCTCTCTGAGAGGGGAGATATGCGTCTCTTCTACGACTGAAGAAATGGCTGAGAGTAGGCTATGAGTCACTGCTCCTTAGCATTACATAAATAAATAAATAAATATGTAAATGAAAGCATTAGTGTGATTCAATAATTTTCCTCATGGGTCTTTTTGAGTGTTTATCTAGAGTGGTATTACAGGCTACAGGAAAAACATAAAAACAAGCATGTGTGTGCGAATAGTTTTTGCTTGTGTAATCTCATGTTTGTCGTAATCAACTCACTAATCCGGTTTAATTCCGATCCTGAGAATACTTGAGGCCAAGGGCAAAGTGAGGTGTGAGGTTGATATATGAGACGTGGCAGGACCTAAGGCCTCTGTTCCATACATCTGTTTATTCCCCATTTCCGCATCTGGTGTCTTTCTCCCTCTGTCCATCTGTGCACAAAAACATAATATTGCCTTTAGTCAGAATTCATAGATATGACTTTCAAAGCCTCATTAACTGAAGAATACATAGAATCAATTAAAATCACATTTCCAGATAACTGTATAATAAAGAAAATTAAATAATTGATTACAATTGGTAAGATTTTTTCTTATGTTTTTGAAAGAAGCTACATTTATTTGATAAAAAAAAACAGTAACATTGAGAAATATCAATGCAATTAATACAAGTTTTGTGGAAACTGTGTTAATTTGTAAAACTGTGATACATTTATTTCAGGATTTTTCATAAAGTTCAAAAGACATTATAAAAAAGGGATAATCCATGGCTAGCTGTGCAGTGAGCAGCAAACGATTTTAATGCACGACGTGGAGGCAAAGAACCACTTGACGCGAAGCGGACCATGCTATGGTAATTTGCCAGCATTGACAACTTAAAGGGTTAGTTCACCCAAAAATGAAAATTACCCCATGATTTACTCACCCTCAAGTCATCCTAGGTGTATATGACATTCTTCTTTCAGACGAATACAATCGGAGTTATATTAAAAAATGTCCTGGCTCTTCCAAGCTTTATAATGGCAGTTTATGTTTTGAAGTCCATCAAAGTGTATCCATCCATGATAAAAGTGCTCAACACGGCTTTGCGGGGGTTAATAAAGGCCTTCTGAAGTGAATCGATGTGTTCGTGTAAGAGAAATATCCATATTTAAAACTTTATCGACTAAAATAACTAGCTTCAGGCAGACGGCCGGACTTCAAAATATAAACGTGTAGTTGGAAAGTTACTTATGGTTAGAAGACCGTCTTGGGAGCATCACAATAAAGTATAAGCAGATATTAAGCAGACAGTTTACTAATACTCTAATGAAAATTGAGTTGACAAATGTTGACATGCTGTTGCAAAGTTACTTATGGTCAACAGAATGTTCAAATGGGACCATCAAAATAGAATGTTACCCCAAACATTTGATCAGTAGAATATAATAATATATAATTTAAGGGAATTAAAGGTGATGTTTTTAGAATATCACAAAAAGTACCTGACAGATATTATTAAAACGGGTGTCCTGGAACATCGCATGTCTCTGTGGTGGCTCTATAGGAGCTATAAATAGAAGCAATGCAATTTTTAACAGAAACATTGTGAGTGCTCAGGTTTGCTAACATTGGGTTGGCTGACACGTCTTTGGAGGGCAGGGTTTTGCAAAGAGAGTATCCCTGAAGAAATGAGAGCTTAAAGGGATACTTCACCCAAAAAAAGAAAATGAAAATTCTGTCATCATTTACTCACCCTAAAGTTGTTCCAAACCTGTATGAATTTCTTTCTTCTGCTGAACACAAAATATATTTTGAAGACTGTCAGTAACCAAACAGTTGATGGACCCCATTGACTTCCATAGTATTTTCTCTCCTACTATGGAAATCAATGGGGCCCATCAACTTAACAACATATCTTCTTTTGTGTTCAGCAGAAGAAAGAAATTCATACAGGAGGGTTCATTGAAATTGAGGGAGAGTAAATGATGACAGATTTTTCATTTGTGGATGAACTATCCCTTTAATTCAGTATATCTATAGGCTGTTAGCAAATCAGCCGAAATTGCTTACATCACCTTTAAACTTCAGATTACCTTTTAGATGAAGTAGCTTAACTACACTGAAACTACTTAAGGTTTGTAGTAGGCATTATGTATACTATTTTACTCTTCATAAGAAATGGCATGCTGACAGAACACAGGAAAAATGTATCTGGTACAAACACAACCAATATCAAAATTGACAATGTCACATGATACACTAAATACAACCAATAAAGTTATACTACCAAACATATAACAAAACTTTTAACCAGGAAAATTATATGTCCCACAGGGACGTCATGCTTAGTGAGACCTCTGTTTCTGGAAACACTGATGTAGTGTACACCACTATCATTGCATGTTGCCTTACCAATTCCAAGTGAGATTAAACTGAATTGGTTTTCAACTGAATGGAAATGAGCTATGGTAAACCAACCAGAGCCATCATGTCTGCAGGTGGGAATCCTCTTTCAATTTCTGCTTATAGCTTTTCCATGATCCTTATCCCTCTGGGTTTCCCCACCATAGATGCAGAGGGAGACCATGGATGTGTTCTGTGAAGCTGGGTTTTACATGTCCTCCCAGGCACATCCAGATTAAGGCTCCGCTCTCTAATGGAAACATTTGATTTGTGCTTCTATGTCCCGGTTATTCAAATGTTCACAGACTATATGCATTTGGTTGCATACAGTGCCACCTAATCCTATAGGTTTTCCACTATGCGTATAGTGTTTTTTTTCAATGCTTTTGACTATGCTTTCCAACTGTGCCCCAGCTTAGATATATATATTTATTAATGTGTTTAAAGCATCAAGGACAAAATCAAAAGAAAGGAAAGAGGTCATAATCACTAGTCTATCTCAGTTTTCTGAAAGCCTCCAGGATGCCACTGAAAAGCATCCCATGGTAACACTTGACATATGGTAGACATGGTGAGAGAGCTTGGTGCCAAAGAAGAACAGAAGGGTAGTCCCCTGGCAGGGAATTATGCACTGTACCCAGACCAAGAGAGTGAGATTACTGGGTCTGAGGGTTTCATACAGCTTGGCATCGCTAGCAGCTTGGCATTTACTCTGGCCAATGTGAAGGAAGATTTCATCAGTGTTACAAAATAAGCCCATATCATGGGGAAGATCAATGGCAGCACTAATTTATGCTTCAGCTGTCCCACCCCCGGACAACCATTACAAAAATTGTATAGACAGGGGATGCCTCATGTTATTTTTCCAAACTGGCACCTTTGCAAAATGCTTTGTGAATGCCTCATGAATTCCAGCCAGCATTAAACTATGATGTAATTTCTTCACATGCAAACTTAAGGTGAGGACATCTAAAGGTCGCTACTGCGCGTCATGTGAGCAGCTGCAGGGATGGACGCATGTGAGCATGTATGGCTGCTTTGAGGGGGAGGGCAAACAGTTCGTCGACTTCACTGCAGCCCCACTCATGCCACCACATGTGGAGCTTTCCACAGTGGGATCCTCATTTGTTGACGGGCACATTATTAATCCTGATGTTGAATTGATAGCTACCGCTGAGCCTGTTAGCAACATCCATGTGTGTTCTGGTGGTAAAACTTCCCAGAGAGCGGAAATAAAAAGGCACAATGACCCCTAGGGCCCAAAAACAGAGCAGAATGTAATAATAATGAAGTGGGGAAAAAATTGTTGTGCGTTTTGTTCGGCAAAAACAAAACAGGCCATCAAAAGCTGTTGTTTCCATTGTGTTTCAGTGTTATGGCGAGGCTTAGAGAGAGGTCTTTGTCACATAATCTGCATCAATTTGCATTTGTTTTGCTATACAGCACAAAAATATTAATTTAAAACATACCCTATCCCTATCTCTGCAAACACCTGATGACAAATGCTTGAGGAAATCACACAAAAAACTAATTAACAAAATACAGATTTTTTGAAAACACAATGACATTGAACGGTTTAGCCTTTAATCATCCTGCTGACAGAGTCCTGCTGCAAAGGCTCATTTGGACTTCTGATTTGTCCTCATTGGGGCGGCAGTGGCTCAGTGGTTCATGTAGTTCCCTTTCGAGGGAACTCAACACTGCGTCGATGAAATCGACACTTTGGGGACGCTCCCTTAGCGTGCGCCTCTGAAGTATGAATGAAACTATTCCAATCCTGATTGGTGTTGCGTCATGACGTAACATGTGACGGCATAACCGGATGCATAAAAGCGACGCCGGAACAAACACAAACTAGCTTTAGCTCTTCAGCAAGCCCTCTGTGTTGAAACTGTCTGTCTATTTGGTGCTGTTTGTCACAGAAGATTACCGGTATTATGGCCAGCGAACAATTTAAAAGATGTGTGCATCCCTGCCCTCGTTATATCATGGGTGGGGACACACATGCTTTGTGTGTAAATTGTTTGGGAGCGCAGCATGCACAGGCAGCTCTCGAGGGGGCTGCTTGTGTAGACTGTGAAGGACTTCCTATCCGAGTGCTGCACTCCCGGCTGGCATGCTTTGATGAGCACGGTCAGGCTCGCGTTTCCCATGGTTCCGGTCCCGCGTCCGTTGAGGCGGCACGGCGATTGAGATCGTGGGGTTCGTACCGGGATCTTGCGGATGAGAATGAGGCTGCTGAGGCACCTTCTCATTCTTCATCTGAAGATCCCGTAGCCCCTGAGAGTGGTGCAGGAGCCCGCATCGCGGCTTCTCCTGCCCACGATCAGGTCCCAATGCTTGAGCTCTCTGCTTCTGAGGAAGTGGATGTGCTCAGCATTGATGCGGATGACCGTGATTTCAGCACGCCAGTTCACGGCCAAGGTTATGAGGAGCTGGTGGAGGTTGTGACTCGTGCTGTGGCCAGACTTAATATCAACTGGCCACATGATGAGCAGGGAACGCAAGTGAGAAGTAAACTTGATGAGCGTTTCCTGCAGCACAGGTCACAACCTCAGCGTCGGGGTTTGACGTTTTTCCCCGATCTCCACAATGAGATCTCGAGATCGTGGGATAAACCGCACTCGTCCCGTGTCTCCAATCCCAGTATGGTGGATTACAGTAATGTTATGGGGGCACGGGACATGGGTTATGGGAAGATGACTAAAGTGGAAGAGGCTCTAGCAGGTTATCTTTCCCCTGAGTCGGCATCTTCCCTGAAAACCCCGGCGCTGCCTAGTAAGCCCTGCAGAGATATATCTGCTTTAATAGGCAGGGCTTACATGGCGGCAGGTCGGGCTGGTTCATGTCTGCACTCGATGGCTATCTTGCAGGCATACCAGGCCGATCTCCTGAAAGATTTGGACGAGGGGGAGGGGCCAACTCCTGAAGATATTGCGGAGTTGAGGAAAGCCACAGATCTGTCTCTCCGGGCCACAAAAGCCATTGGCCGCTCCATGGCAGCTATGGTGGCCACGGAGAGGCATCTGTGGCTGAATCTATCTGGTATCAAGGAGAATGATAGATCCTTTCTGCTGGATGCGCCGCTTTCGCCTTCTGGCCTGTTCGGTGACGCCGTTACATCGGTCGTCGACAGGTTTCAGGAGGCGAAGAAACAATCTGCGGCGTTCCAGCAGTACCTCCCCCGTAAAGCGAAGTCCAAATCGAGTAGGGTGGGGCCAAGAGATCAGCCCCAGCCATCAGCCAGCTCCTCACACCGAGCAGAGCAGAGGGAGAGCGTTTCCTCTAGATCCCCTCCTCCTGGAGCTTGGCAACAGAGGAAAAGCTCTCAGAAGTTGAAGTCCTCCAGCCAGAAGGGCGACCTGAGGGATGTCATTCAGGCTAGGAGGGCTTCGGGGAAGAGGTCCTAACCAAAGTGGTAGGACCTCTTAGGGCTGTCCCCTCCGCTGCAGGGCAACCGAGGTTGTTCTCGCAGCAGAGCCCTCTAGAAAGCGATGTGTGTTGCCCGCCGTCAACGACG
This sequence comes from Tiaroga cobitis, assembly GCA_030578255.1. Taxonomy (NCBI): domain Eukaryota; kingdom Metazoa; phylum Chordata; class Actinopteri; order Cypriniformes; family Leuciscidae; genus Tiaroga; species Tiaroga cobitis. Next base: position 19,145,487 of record CM060604.1, on the reverse strand, counting down.
CTTCGGGCCGCATCTCTTTCCAGCGAAAATGTTTTAGCAAAAAGAAAGCATCAATTATGGTCACAAGAACCGTATCGACTGCAGCCTGCCGGTATTCCGCTTCAGGGAGTCGAGAAAGATACTCGAAAAACACCAGAGGCCAGTCTTGAGAGGCTGGTACCCCTAGTAGATTTTGTAGAGGCATGGTATCATCTTCCCAACATATCTGCGTGGGTCCTGCATATAATAGATTCAGGGTACAGACTGCAGTTTGCACACCATCCCCCCAATTTTTCTGAGGTGGTGCAAACTACAGTGGTTCCAGAGCAGGCTCAGGTGATGGAACAAGAAGTACAGACTATGCTGCTAAAGGAAGCTATAGAACGTGTTCATCCTTTAGACAGGGGGTCCGGGTTTTACAGCCGGTACTTTATAGTTCCAAAGAAGGATGGGGGGTTAAGGCAAATTCTAGATCTCAGGGTTTTGAACCGATCTCTGAGGAGGTTCAGGTTCAAAATGTTAACCATTCCTGCAATCGTGAGTCAGATCAGATCCGAGGACTGGTTTGTCACGATAGATCTAAAAGACGCCTATTTTCACATCTCCATCCTTCCATGTCACAGGAGATACCTGAGGTTCACTTTCGGGGGCGAAGCTTACCAATATCGGGTTCTTCCGTTCGGCCTAGCGCTCTCTCCCCGCACATTCACCAAATGTATGGATGTAGCCCTTGCTCCACTGAGACTTCAAGGCATTCGTATATTGAATTATCTCGACGTCTGGCTCATTCTGGCTCAGTCTCGAGAAATGGCAGTTCGGCATCGAGATGTCGTCCTTGGCCACATTCAGAAATTGGGATTAAGACTCAATACAAAGAAGAGTGTGCTAGAACCATCCCAGTGCACAACGTTTTTGGGAGTCGTGTGGAACTCGATTACGATGCAGGCACGAATGTCTCCCGCACGTATCGAGTCAATTCTGGCGATGGTATCCGGGTTGAAGCTGGGCCAGGCCATCACTGTAAAGCAATTTCAAAGAATGCTGGGCCTCATGGCAGCGGCATCCAACATCATTCCTTTGGGCCTTCTACACATGAGGCCCCTTCAGTGGTGGTTAAAAACCAAGGGGTTTTCTCCCAAGGGGAATCCGTTCCGTATGATCAGAGTAACGCGCAGATGCCTTCGTTCTCTACAAATTTGGAAGAAACCTTGGTTCCTATCCCAAGGGCCAGTGTTGGGAGTGTCATGTCGCCGGAAAACCGTTTCGACAGACGCCTCCCTCACTGGCTGGGGCGCGGTCATGGACGGCCGCTTTGCCAGGGGTCTGTGGCAGGACCATCATCATTCTTGGCATATAAACTGCCTAGAGATGATGGCTGTGTTCAGGGCTTTGAGGAGCTTCCTCCCAGACATCAAAGGTCACCATGTCTTAGTACGATCAGACAATACGTCTGTGGTGGCTTATCTGAACCGACAAGGGGGACTCAGATCGCGCCCTCTGTGCAGACTGGCGCATCAGATTATTCTTTGGTCCCAGGGGAAAATACTCTCTATCAGAGCAATGTATACTCCGGGAGTTCAGAATCAGGGAGCAGACATCCTGTCGAGGCAGGGGCTGAGGCCCGGGGAATGGAGACTTCACCCAGAGGTGGTGAAGTTAATATGGGAGAGGTTTGGACTGATGGAAGTGGATCTATTTGCGTCTCGCGAGACATCCCACTGTCCACTTTGGTTCTCCCTCAAACATCCAGCCCCACTGGGGTTGGATGCCATGGTACAGGCCTGGCCGAGGCTTCGCCTGTACGCATTTCCCCCGATCACTCTGCTCCCGGGAGTCCTGGAGAGGGTCCGTCAAGAGGGCATCAGTCTACTTCTGGTTGCCCCGAGGTGGCCGACCCGAGTATGGTTTTCGGACACAATATCACTTCTGATAGCTCCGCCATGGCAGATTCCTCTGAGGAGGGATCTGTTGTCCCAGGCGGAGGGCGCAATCTTTCACCCTCACCCAGAGCTGTGGAAGCTGTGGGTCTGGCCTCTGAGGGGGTTCAGTACCTAAATGCTGGTCTATCAGCTGCAGTAGTCGAAACCATACTTAGCTCTAGGGCTCAATCTACTAGGAGATTATATGGCCTCAAGTGGAATGTATTTGTCACTTGGTGTAGAAAACATGAGTTGGACCCAGTTAACCCTCTGAGGTCTGAGGTGTTTTTGGGGTCCTTGAGATGTTTTGACATGCCCTGACATTTGTGCTTTTTTCAGTTGCTTAGAAACATATTAATGGCACTGGTGTAATTACACTCTATTTAGCACAAACAGGGCTACCATAATATGTTAGCAACATGTTTGTACATGTTTGTATTTTTGAGAGAATATTGTTTATGCAGGGTTATTGAAAAAACAAAAAAATTAAGTTTCTGAAATAAGGCCACAAAACACACTAAATATGTGTCCACAAGAATTTTGACTAATGGATGTTGTCGCCTAGAGTTTAGGCTTCAAAATGATCTGAAAATCATCCTGTCTAATCATTCACATAAAACAATAGATTGTTTTAAATTGTGAAAAACATTTTTTTGTTTGCCAAGGCAATATGCGGATGGGCGTGAACGGCCCAACCCCTATCATGAATAATTAAGTGGTTCTCACCTGAGCAGACAATGACCCTGCATAATAATGAGCCTTTCATTCAGGGGTGTCACACAAGAAAGAATGCAAGGACAATAAATACATAAATAAATAAATAAATAAATATATATAAGCACATTTTTAGTCATACCTGGAAACAAATCCTGGTCAAATAGGTTGCATGGGCAATTCTGCAGAATTGGTTCAAAGTTTGAGTTGGAAACATCTTGAAAATAAAATTGTCTTTTTCCATAAATGTCTTATAAAGTATTATTTTTTAAAGTAGGCAATATATTTTATCATACATATTTCAAAGTTAAAGGGATAGTTCACTTTGAAATTAATTTTTGATATGTTTTAGCTTACCTCCAGTGCATCCAAGATGTAGGTGTCTTTGTTTCCACAGTATCTTCAATTTTGATAATTTTAGGTAAAACCGTTGTTGTCTGTCAGTCATACAATGGAGGTGAAGGGGGTCCAACTCAAAGAGCAGTCAAAATTAAACATTATTTAATGACTCGTAAATGTAAGTACACATTGATGCCCTAAGACACGAAACGAGTGGTTTTTGTGAGAAAACGAACAGTATTTATATCTTTTTTAGCTCGTGTAAGCATATCCATGTCCAAATGATCTGAGAGCAGGGCGCTTCGGTCTGCGCATGCGTACAGCGTTCGCCGGAATGCCCCGGAAGGGCTCCCTCGCGCGTGTTTACGTCACTCATTGTTTATGCAGAGATTTCGGAAGTTTTACCTTACACTGTGAAGATCTAAACATATTTAGATATACAGGATCGCAATGGAAGACGATTTCTATATACCAACAGACAACGTTGATTTTTTTTCACAACCTTATTTATTTGAACACAACCGGGGCATTCCGGCGAACGCTGTACGCATGCGCAGACCGAAGCGCCCTGCTCTCAGATCAGTTGGACATGGATATGCTTACACGAGCTAAAAAAGATATAAATACTGTTCGTTTTCTCACAAAAACCACTCGTTTCGTGTCTTAGGGCATCAATGTGTACTTACATTTACGAGTCATTAAATAATGTTTAATTATGACTGCTCTTTGAGTTGGACCCCCTTCACCTCCATTGTATGACTGACAGACAACAACGGTTTTACCTAAAATTATCAAAATTGAAGATACTGTGGAAACAAAGACACCTACATCTTGGATGCACTAGAGGTAAGCTAAAACATATCAAAAATTAATTTCAAAGTGAACTATCCCTTTAAGGATTCATTATTTTGATATAGCTTGCATTGGAACAAACACTATAACAGTTGATTAGTTTATTTGTGACAAAACATCCTATATATTTTACATATGAGCAGAAACTGTCTAATTAAAGCTTATTTGATGTCTATTTTATAGTAAAAACTTTATAATCTATCCAAAATTAGTCAACGAAATGTTGTCATTACAGACACTAGTATATCGCGATTAGAAGAAATCTCAGTGGGCTATAGCGATATAGTTTGTATGTGTACATGTAAAAATAACGTTTACTAAAGTACAGTAGGTAGTCAACCAGAATGCCTATTACCGCCGCGGCAAATCCACCGCCGTAAAAATAAACCAGTCGCATTTCAAAGTAGTTCGCGAAATGACCGCCAGGTGGCGCAAAGGGACATTTAGCAAAACGTAAGTGGGGCAATTAACAGTAAGGATGAAATACTACAAGTTATGGTCATTTCCAAATAAGCCTACAACAAACATTTATTTTTAACAAATATTTTTAAATATGCAACATGCACGTTTAAACAACAAACAATACAATCTGAACCAGCGCTTCTGCTCCTGTATTGAGACATGCAGCGCGTTTCAGTTACAATTGGTTCCAGTGGCCTTAATACATTCACGGCTTTTTAAAATGTCACAAAGCGTTTTGAGATGGTTTTGAATGAAATATTGAAGTTTATAATTAGGATATTTTGGCACACCACGCCGAGTGGCGCTATGCATTATTCTAAAATTCCTTCCTTCTTGTCTAATTATTGAATTATTTTAATCCCCACACCCCTCCCTTCACAGTAGCTAATCAATGCTAGGCTACTTCACCAATAGACCATATCAAATATATAAAATAGAGATATGCAACAGGCACGTTTAAACGACAAACAATAAAATCAAAACCAGCGTTTCAGTTGTTCATTAGTTCCAGTGGGCTAATGCATGCACGGTTTTTCAAATTTCACAAAGCGTTTTGAGATTATTTTGAATGAAATATTGAAGTTTATAAGTGTTTTGGCACACCACGCCGAGTGGACCTATGCATTTTTCTAAAGTCGGGTTTTATTCTGGCAATTTATTTTTCTCATTACAGCTAAAATAACTTAATAGGCGACTCCGTAATTTTTTGGTCATACAGATAAGAGTAGAGTAGCTTACATCGTTCAAAACTGTAAACTTTTATTCATATTATTAGGCTAACGACAACAGTTTATCTGTCGTCTCTGTCTCCGGGAACTACGCGTCACAAAAATGAACCAAAAGCCGATTCAGCTCAGTCACGATAAGAAATCGGCTATGTCTAAAGTCTTTAAATGTCTAAATATTTAGGCTAATAAATGTTATCTGATTATGTAATCCATATGAAAACGAGAGGTACAGAGGATCTATACTCAATGTAAGCGCTTCCCAATGAGAAAATGACAAGACAAGGGTGAAAATCTCGCTCCATTTTGTAGGCTAAATCGCCCTGAATTAAAATGTAAAAACAGATCAAATAATTTATTTGTCGAAATGTTGCGATACTGTTTCATTTAAGTTCATAATTATTCTATAAATGTTATTTAATTTAGCAGCATTACCACAAAGCACCGTGGTTCGATATTTATTTGAATAATAGCTACAAAAAAAAACGTAATTAATTGCATGCCTGGTTATAAGGATCCAAATATCCCTGTAGAATAATATTGAGTTTTTTGTTCATGACAACACATTAACATGCGTTTTTTCAGATTATATTGAGTTTTGCTTGGAAAAGGCTGGCCCAAACCAGTTTTATTTAATCAATTATTGAAATAATGAAATATTTAGTAATAAACTTTTATGACAGAAATATCACTAGTCTACATGTAACTTAAATCATTTAATTCCTTCATTATCAACACTGTCTAGAATAGCGATTTAAGTGTGAATTGCGACTTCTCTTTGTGTTAAGTCAGCCTCAGACTCCGATAGCCTGTGCGGGGTTGGAGGGACAGTTGCTGGACAAAGGTGTTAATATTCCTCTTTCATATGGAGAGTGTCGGATAGCCAGCCTGATGAGCAGGCAAAATTATTGTAAGGATAAATCTGTGTCCAAATGTAGGCCCCATATCTTATTAAATTATAAATATTGTAGTTTATTTATTGTAGCCTATTTAAAGTTTTTTTTTCACACAAAATTTCAATTGAAGTTATTGTAAGGTGAATTCAACAAGGCATGCTGTGTCTTTGAAGCAACAATTAAAGGCTAAATATTTTTGTCGTGATTTGTATGGCTGACACGCAGCGACATATACAGTATTATCAGCTGTATGATGTGTTTTTACATGTTTTTAAATGTTTAATTTCGAGAGAGACCCGGCGGGTGCAGCGAGGGAGACTAAATAAACTTGCTAAAAAGAGATCCAGCGCGAGAGAGGCAAAGAAAAACGCATGTTTTTAATTTAATTAGGCTATGTTGCTTTGGACAATTTTCGTTTTGTACTGTTTTAATTGTTTAATTTAGCTGTAATTTCTTTGGCAATACAAATTTAAAATGTCGCAAGAATAAGATTAGCCTAGTGTTTCTTATTTTGCATCGCAAAAGAAATAAACTCTAAACTCGATGCAATCCTGTTTAAAAAAAAAAAAAAAAAACTGTCCCGACACTTTATTTAAACCTTGAAATGTTCGAACTTGGTTTCAAACTTAATTTAAGTGTTCTTTTACATTACACAATAATTTAGCAGACTAAAGACGAGCTTCTTCATTTTCATTTTCTGATGCAATCGGCTGACAATCTTCCTTCATCAGTTTTTGTCGTTTGTGCAGCGGCTGCGGTTCTACGGGAATGTAGCAAATGTATGTTGTAATGATAATTAAACAAAACTCTTGACTTTAAATAAGTAAACAGTTATAAACAGTTACCTATTTAAGCATCAAGGTGGTAAAATATAAACGCTGTCGGCCAACATCGGTTAAAAACATGTATGCTACACTGAGATTCGATCTCGGGTCGATTGAAGCTCCTTAAATTTCGAGTTGTTGCGTTAACCACTAAGCTACCGTCTGTATGCTGTGAAGGTCACCGTCTTATGCTGTTGGAAAGCCTCATTGATGTAGCCTAAATGTTCTTTTTGCAATGTTTTATGTTGAATTGTTTTCATTATTTATTCAATTTAATTTTAGTAGCCTAATTTCAGCATTGTGATTATTAATTATTTTAACTACGTTTCACTTGAATTCATATGCTACCAGCTTTCAATCGCTCTGAATGCGCGGCAGCAGATTACGCAATAGAGAGAATAAACGAACACTTTTCAGAGTCTATGATTGTAGCGCCTCTTAGCGGTAAAAGGCAGCAAATACACCACACATTTTACCCCTGCGGTGGAACGGCTGATGTGGGCGTTGTCATGGCTTGCCTCAACATTTGCGTTTGAATAGCGCGCGTCCTCCGTGGGCGTGTCAGATTAACGCGTAATGAAGTGTAATGAGCTGGGGAAAAAAATACTGAAATCACTCTCTTTTCATACAGATTACATAAACTGAGAATATTTGTTTTTTATATAAATTACTTCATTGAAAAGAAGAGAATTCAAGCTTCATAAAGAAAAATCTCTCGTGCCTGTATGACAAGTATTTGCGGAGTTATAGTTAATCTTAGGACGCGTTTCAGAATGGACTTCACCGACAGAGAGAAGGCAGAACTTGCATCATGTTTATTTTTCTTTATTTGTCGAAAAGCACAACACTTTGTTTTTATTAAGAGTGTACAGAAAAATAATAGACACTTAACATGATCGATTGATGTATACCACTTATATTTAAGATCAAAATCATCAGAGTATTTTGAGTCTCTTTTGCACTGATATAAAAAAAAGCGAGACAATCGCGCCGGCGCGATAGCCGATCTCAAAGGGTTAACTGCCCGGTGGCTTCAGTTCTGGAGTTCCTTCAAGATCGTTTCTCTGCAGGTCTCTCCCCTTCCACGCTTAAGGTGTACGTGGCTGCCATTGCGGCTTTCCACTCACCTTTAAGTGATGGGCCTCTGGGGAGGCATCAATTGGTCATTCGTTTTCTCCGTAGTACTTTGAGGATGAGACCGGCAACCAGGTCCAGGGTTCCTGCCTGGGACCTGGCAATAGTTCTGGAAGGGTTGTCCCTGGCCCCCTTCGAACCTCTACAGTCGGCTTCGCCTAAGGACTTAACGCTGAAAATGTTTTTTCTCTTAGCTATTACCTCACTTAAGAGGGTGGGAGATCTCCAAGCCCTGGCAGTAACACCAGCTTGCTTGGAGTTTGCCCCTGGCAGAGTAAAAGCTTTTTTGCACCCGAGTCCAGGCTACGTGCCTAAAGTTCCATCGAATACGGCTCGGTCTACAGTCCTTCAGGCATTCCAACCTCCACCTCATGTGTCGGCAGAAGAAGAGAAGCTTCATTTGCTCTGCCCCGTCAGAGCTTTGAGCGTGTACCTTGAGAGGTCCTCTTCTTGGAGAAGGTCGGACCAGTTATTAGTATGTTTTGGGTCACCTAAGAAGGGACTCCCGGCGTCCAAGCAAACTATCAGTAATTGGATTGTTCAGGCTATTACTGAGGCTTACAAGGTGCGCAACTTGCCTTCACCTTTAGCCGTAAGGGCTCACTCAACTAGAGGCGTGGCCTCTTCTAGGGCATTTCTTTCGGGAGTACCTCTACAGGAGATCTGTGAGGCAGCCGGTTGGGCTACTCCACATACTTTTATTAGGTTCTACAGTCTCCATCTTCCTAGTACGCCAGGCGCACACGTGCTCAGTCCTTGCTGAGTCCCTAGACAGTTTCACTCCAGGACAGGCCTATTCGGTGCGTGGCCTAGTGGGCATTCGTTCCCCAAAGTGTCGATTTCATCGACGCAGTGTTGAGTTCCCTCGAAAGGGAACGTCTCGGGTTATGACTATAACCCTTGTTCCCTGAGAAGGGAACGAGACACTGCGTCGTTCTACCACGCCCCTTGAGGCCCGAGAGCGGCTTGCTTCATCGCTAGGCTAGTTTGTGTTTGTTCCGGCGTCGCTTTTATGCATCCGGTTATGCCGTCACATGTTACGTCATGACGCAACACCAATCAGGATTGGAATAGTTTCATTCATACTTCAGAGGCGCACGCTAAGGGAGCGTCCCCAAAGTGTCGATTTCATCGACGCAGTGTCTCGTTCCCTTCTCAGGGAACAAGAGTTATAGTCATAACCCGAGACGTTTGTCTACAAACCGGAAGGTTGGTGGTTCAATCCCCGGTTCCACCTGACCAAGTGTCGAGGTGTCCATGAGCAAGACACCTAACCCCAGCTGCTCCCGACGAGCTGGATGGCGCCTTGCATGGCTGACACTGCCGTCGGTGTATGAATGGGTGAATGTGAGGCAATATGTAAAGCGCTTTGGTGGCCATTGGGTCTGTGAAAGCGCTATATAAATGCAGTCCATTTACCATTTTACCATTTAAGTTTACATTTAAAGGGGACCTATTATGCCCCTTTTTACAAGATGTATGTGGCGAACAGGACGAGGCCGGTGGAGTGACTGATTGCTGATGAGCGACACCTGCGCGATGCACCGGTCTCGTATCTCTCACGGAGGAGCAGAGGCATAAAAGGAGGAGCAACGATCGTGAAGGATGAGAGAGGACCAGGCCTGGACTATTTTATCTGATGTTTTGTTTTATTATATGTGGCAGCAGTCGTCCGTGAGGGACTGCTGCCTTTACTTTCGTTTTGTTGTTGATTTATTTTACGTCATTAAAGTCTTTAAATGTTCGCCGGTTCCCGCCTCCTTCTTCCCACAACATCTAACCGCGTTACAATGTAATATAAGTCTCAGGTGTCCCCAGAATGTGTCTCTGAAGTTTCAGCTCAAAATACTCCACAGATCATCTATTATATGTTGTAAATGCACATTTTTGAGCAGAAGGAATCACAAGCTGTTTTTGTGCATGTATCTTTAAATGTAAATAATCTGCTGTTCCCAACCCTGTTTTCCAGAAGAGGGCGGAACCATTACAGATTGTGCCTCGGATACTTTGCCAAAAACTAAAATGTCTGTTTGGTTTTGATTATCATCTCTATCGCGGTCATGCTCACGTAACGTTGCAGTTCTTCATCACCATGAAAGTTTATTATCTGCATGCACTTTATAGCCATATCAGTCTAAACTTCTGATATATGTTTTTTAAGCACACACATCTGAAGCACACGCACAGAGAGCTAGATGTCAGACGGCGCGTCCCGTGAGTAGTTCTGTTTCACGTCTTATTGCGCTTAAATTGTCAAATACACAAGGTTGTCAAAAACGCACAAAGTTCACATAAACACAGCCGGTTATGTCTGTGAATGAAAACAGCAAGTAAAGAAATCGCATGTGTATATTAGATCTGTGTATTAAAGTGGAAGCAAAGTAATATACAGTACCTACTGCTATAAATATGAATCAAACAACAAAAGAAAAAGAGAAAATCACTCACTGCTCTTGACTGAATAACTTTAGAATACATTATGTATAATTAATGTAATAAGAATACATTTCTTACTTGAATGCTGATGTTCAGTGCTCTGGCAAGGAGATATACATGGCTGATAGTGTACAGCTCACTCAGGGCAGAATAGGGCAGAGTCCGTCAGCAGTCGTGGGCGGGGCCTGTGCATTGTGACGTGACATTGCATAGAAACTGCAAACATTAAAAAAAAAATTAGTGGGTGGATTTTTACCATTATAGGGTGGTTGTAACACACACTTCCAACAAATAATTGATCATAAATTCTGCTGTTCTCACTTAAGTCAACTTTTTGGACGAGAAAAGCAAAGCAATTATCGCTGCTGGTGTGGCAAACATGTTAATCTGAATTCTGTTCTTATATCAATCTGAAATGTATAGTCTCTTTAAAATGCATTCTACTTCCCATCTACCCTTCCTATATCTGACTCTCTGTTAGCTTGGGCCAGTCCTGCACTGTTGAGTTCCTGTAATGTTCAATCTCTAGAGTTCTGTTTCCCTTCTTCTTCTTTTACCCCACATACAACTCTGTCTGTGCTGTGCTCTTGATCTTAGATGGTCTCTACAATCATTGTGGCCATTAAACGCTCAGCTGGGCAAGGATTGCCTGTGGCGAACCGGACCCAGGGGCTCTCTGCTAATGTCCTCTGTTGTGCTTGCGTATGTGTTTATACTGTTTATTCATTAACTTTTCAACTTTTCAACTCTTCAATATTCAAATTAGTAATCTTTAATTTAATATACAGAAATTACAGGTGCAAAATTGTAGATATATTGGTTAAAAACAATTATATTTACTTGTGAATATGAGAAAACAAAAATATCCTCAAGACAATAAAACATTATTTTGTAGTCTTCTAAACACGTGACAAATTGCAGGCACAAATCATGATGTAAACGACTGGGAAAGAAAAGAAAATGGAAACAAGAAATATTCATAATTATAAAAACAATTACTTTTTCAAAAAAAATTAATGTTGCATTAAAAGATCATTTTCGGTTTAAAGAAACAAAAAATAAAAAGTTAAAAAATAAAGATAAAAAATAAGGTGTCAACAGCACTGATCACAACACAGAACTGATGATAAACAGAAAATATAATCAAGTGAGGATACAAGGATAAACTGCTTAATAATATTATGAATAAATAATACAATCATAGCTGAATAATGGTCATAAAAGAGCAACACTTTTAATCACCTACCTAATTGTCTTGTGTTAATGTGAGTCTCAAGAACACAAACTCACATACACAAGCACACACAGCCAGGGGTGCAACTACCCAGTGTCAGAGGGGTATGCAGCAACAATTTTGCAAATTAAACAAAGAAAAATTCAAACCTCTTTTAGTTAGTGTCTACATTACACTACTACATAATAATAGTTATAATATTAATCCCATGATAGTAATAGCCATATATTGTAAAACTGTCACGGTTCATGGATTCATTGACTCTCTCTCGCTATGTGTGCGCGTGTTGAGTGAATGGGCGCGGCTCATCAGCTGGCTCGTTTCCACTGATGAGCCGATCAGCGCCAGCTGTTCTGAATGAGGATGTCCTATATATTGTTTGCTCACTCGTCTTGTCTCTGTCAGATGGTTGTGGAGGCTCTCCTGGGTCTGAGCCTTGTCTTCCGTTCCAGTCCTGCTTCTTCGACGCTTTCCAGAGGATCTTCTTCTCCACGCAGATCTGCATTCCGCCCACTGAGTCCCTGCGTTACCGAGTCTGCCCGAGTATGTACCGAGTCTGCCCGAGTATGTTCCGAGTCTGCCTGAGGATTATCTGCCACTTCAACTCTGAGTTTGTCTGTGAACTGTCTACTATTGTTCACTGAGCGATCCCTGTGGATGCTGCCTGTTAAATTGAGTCTCTTGTCTTCTCTTTTGACTAATAAATACATTTTTCACTCGCATCTGAATCCTTGAATATTTTCCAGCGCCGCATGACAGAACCATCTGACCATCTTCTCATGGATTCAGCGAGTGATCCCGGAATTGAGCAGATATTCGCCGAAAACCACGCCCGGATGGATCGCCAGGACGAGCAGATCGGAGCTTCGGGACGGGCGATACAGGCTTTGGTAATGCAGGTGTCCGAGCTCACCTCTCAATTCCAACGCCTGAGAGCTCCCACTGTGCCAGCACCGCCCCCGTCTGTTCCCCAAGGGATTTTCCATCAACCAGATCCGCGTGCCCTCGCACCAGAACCGTGCATCCCAGCACCTTAAAAAGGTATTCGGGCAAGCCCAATCTTTGCAAAACGTTCCTAACCAAGTGCTCTATTTATTTCTCGCTTCAACCGGTGACATTTGCTTCTGAGGAGTCGAAGGTAGCCCTGGTGATGACCCTACTTTCTGGGCGCGCGGCTCAGTGGGGAACAGCGGTGTGGCAGAACAAACATCAGTGCTGCTCCTCGTTCCAAGCACTCGAGCTGGAGATGACACGAGTGTTCGACCGCGCCGTCGCTGGACGCGAGGCGGCCCGCCAACTCGCCGACCTTCACCAGGACCAACAATCAGTCTCTGACTATTCCATAGAGTTCCGGACATTGGCGGCCGAGTGCAAATGGAACGAGGAGGCGCAGTGGGACATGTTCCTGCATGGGCTGGCTGACCGCGTTCAGAGGGAGATTTATACCCTGGAGCTGCTCAAGACACTGGATGGACTGATCGAGCTAGCATTACGAGTCGATGCTCGTCTTCAACAGAGAGAGAGCCGACCGTACCGGATGCCTACGGCCGATTTCACCATCAGTTCCACTGCCCGGAGTATGAACGCGGTCAGTCCCCCTAACGATCCTGAGCCCATGCAGGTTGGTCGAGCTCGGCTTTCCCGGGAGGTGAGAGAACACCGCCGCTCGAGGGGTCTATGTCTTTACTGCGGGGAGGCCGGCCATTTCATCAACACCTGTCCTTTAAAAGGCCAAGCCTGGCGGTAGGACGGCGGCTACTGTCGGGCGGGCTCTCCATGATCGGACCCTCGAGCGCCACTCTCCTCCCGGTTAGACTCCAGTGGCCGGAACACTCCTTCAGCTGTCAAGCGTTGGTGGATTCGGGAGCAGAAGGAAACCTTATGGACTTCTCACTGGCACGCAAACTTCACCTCCCCATCACTGCGTTAGAGAACACGATTACCATCAACGCACTCAATGGGCAAGAACTCCCGGGTATCACTCACTCCACTGGACTTATTACACTCATTACCTCGGGAAACCACACTGAAAGGACTTCACTCTACCTCACTCAGTCACCCCACGCTCCTATTGTCCTGGGTCACCAGTGGCTGGTGAAGCATGAACCTAGAATAGAGTGGGGCCAAAACTCTGTTTCTGCTTGGAGTAATGATTGTTATGCCTCATGTCTTTTGTCTGCCGTTCTGTCTGTTTCTCGTTCTGTGTTGCAGGAGGAGTCAGTGAATCTGTCTAACGTGCCACCGGAGTACCGCAACCTGAAGGAGGTGTTCAGTAAGTCTCGGGCTGCTTCTCTTCCTCCTCATCGTCCCTATGACTGTGCCATAGATTTACTGCCAGGTACGTCTCCGCCTAAGGGCAAGTTATATTCACTTTCTGCTCCAGAAAGGGAGGCTATGGAGAAATATATTTCTGATTCTCTAGCTACCGGGTTCATCCGCCCTTCCTCTTCTCCAGCGGGGGCGGGATTCTTTTTTGTGGGGAAGAAGGATGGTTCTCTGCGACCTTGTATTGATTCCCGGGGGTTGAACAACATCACGGTTAAGAATACTTATCCTTTGCCGTAGATGTCTTTGGCTTTCGAGAGGTTGCAGGGAGCGTCTATCTTCACAAAATTGGATTTACGTAATGCTTATCATTTGGTTCGCATCAGGAAGGGGGATGAGTGGAAGACCGCTTTCAATACTCCCAGGGGACATTTTGAATATTCGGTGATGCCATTCGGTTTATCGAACTCCCCAGCGGTCTTCCAGGCACTCGTCAATGATGTGTTGAGAGACATGGTTGATCAATTTCTATATGTTTACCTGGATGACATATTGATTTTTTCTTCGTCTCTCCAGGAGCACGTTCAACACGTCAGAAGAGTGCTTCAGAGGTTGCTAGAGAATGGGCTTTTTGCCAAGGCGGAGAAATGCGCTTTTCATGCAGAGACTGTTCCTTTCCTAGGGTACATCATTTCATCTGAGGGAGTATGCATGGATCCTGAGAAGGTTAATGCTGTGGTGGAGTGGCCAAGTCCAGATTCCCGTAAGGCCCTACAGAGGTTTCTGGGGTTCGCCAACTTCTACCGGCGTTTTATTCGCAATTTCAGCCAACTAGCCGCGCCGCTGACTGCTTTGACCTCCCCCCGAACTGCGTTCAGGTGGTCAGACACAGCTGAGGCTGTGTTTGCCAAACTGAAAGGCTGCTTTGTTTCTGCTCCCATCTTGATAGCCCCTGATTCTTCACGTCAGTTTGTGGTGGAGGTCGACCCATCAGAGGTGGGGGTAGGAGCAGTGCTTTCCCAGCGTTCTCTCACGGACGACAAGATGCATCCCTGCGCGTTTTTGTCTCGTCGTTTATCGCCTGCCGAACGCAACTATGACATTGGTAACAGAGAGTTGTTGGCAGTGAAGTTAGCGTTGGAAGAATGGCGTCATTGGTTAGAAGGGTCGGGGGTACCTTTTATCGTCTGGACCGTTCACAAGAACCTGGAATATATCAGAACCGCCAAAAGATTAAACTCCAGGCAGGTTCGGTGGGCACTTTTTTCGGACGTTTTGATTTTTCCCCTCTCGTACCGCCCGGGTTCCAAGAACACCAAACCCGATTCTTTATCGCGTATTTTTGACCGTTCCGAACGCCCGTCTACTCCCGAGTGCATTTTACCCGAGACCCTATTTGTCTCCACACTCACATGGGAGGTCGAATCGATGGTCAAGACGGCCTTAGAAGGGGTAACGTCTCCGCCCGGTTGTCCACCGAATCGTTTATTTGTGCCGGGGGGATTACGGTCAGACGTCATTCAGTGGGGGCATTGTTCCAACGTAGCTTGCCATCCAGGAGTTAATCGCACCAGTTTTATGGTCAAGCAACAATTCTGGTGGCCAATTATGGCACGCGACATTCACAGTTTTGTTTTGGCTTGCTCGTTATGTGCCACTGGTAAGACTTCCAATCGACCCCCAGATGGGTTACTCCAACCGCTGCCTGTCCCTTCGAGACCCTGGTCCCACATTGCGCTAGATTTTATCACCGCCCTCCCACCCTCTCAAGGGTACACGGTAGTTTTGACCGTGGTGAACCGATTCTCGAAGGCGGCTCATTTTATTCCCTTGCCCAAATTACCCTCAGCCAAGGAGACAGCGGTGATCGTTGTAGATCACGTCTTTCGCTTACATGGCCTCCCGATTGACGTGGTTTCCGACAGAGGACCCCAATTTGTGTCCAAATTTTGGCGAGAGTTTTGTAAATCACTGGGAGCGACCGTTAGTCTGTCCTCAGGGTTTCACCCCCAGAGCAATGGCCAGACCGAGAGAGCCAACCAGGATTTGGAGAGAGTGTTAAGTTGTTTGGCGGCCAGGAATCCTTCCTCTTGGAGCCAACATATCTCTATAGTGGAGTACGCCCACAATGCATTACCAGTGTCATCCACGGGCCTATCTCCGTTTGAATGTAGTTTAGGTTACCAGCCACCAATTTTTCCCAGTCTGGAATCCGAAGTCGCGGTCCCCTCCGCTCACGCGTTCGTCCAGAGGTGTCACCGCACATGGACCAGAGCCCATGAGACTCTGCTCCAAGTGGGGGCGCGCAGCACCAAGGCTACCCGTATACGTCGCTGGTCAAAAGGTGTGGCTTTCTACTAAGAACATTCCTCTCCGTTCCGTCTCTAATAAGTTAGCTCCTAAATTCATTGGCCCGTTCACTATCACCAAGATTATTAGTCCGGTGACAG
Source organism: Tiaroga cobitis (assembly GCA_030578255.1). Lineage (NCBI taxonomy): Eukaryota > Metazoa > Chordata > Actinopteri > Cypriniformes > Leuciscidae > Tiaroga > Tiaroga cobitis. The sequence continues at coordinate 19,129,258 of CM060604.1, read as the reverse complement.
TCCGCCTCAACCTGCCTCTTGCGTACAAGAGAATTCATCCCGCATTTCATGTCTCCAAAATTAAACCCGTTTTTCGATCGCATCTTAATCCGCCTGCTCCGGTCAAACCCCCCCCCCCCCCTATCCCCCCCCCCCCCTCCGCGACTCGTAGATGGGGAGCCTACTTATTCGGTTAACCGTATCCTGGACTCGAGACGGAGGGGACGCGGATTCCAGTACTTGGTGGACTGGGAAGGTTACGGTCCGGAGGAGAGAAGTTGGGTTCCTGACAGGGACATTCTGGCTCAATCCCTTATCGATGATTACAATCGACAGGTAAGGGTGTCTGGGAACGCCAGGCGGCGTTCCTAGGAGGGGGGGGTACTGTCACGGTTCATGGATTCATTGACTCTCTCTCGCTATGTGTGCGCGTGTTGAGTGAATGGGCGCGGCTCATCAGCTGGCTCGTTTCCACTGATGAGCCGATCAGCGTCAGCTGTTCTGAATGAGGATGTCCTATATATTGTTTGCTCACTCGTCTTGTCTCAGTCAGATGGTTGTGGAGGTTCTCCTGGGTCTGAGCCTTGTCTTCCGTTCCAGTCCTGCTTCTTCGACGCTTTCCCGAGGATCTTCTCCATGCAGATCTGCATTCCGCCCACTGAGTCCCTGCGTTACCGAGTCTGCCCGAGTATGTTCCGAGTCTGCCTGAGGATTATCTGCCACTTCAACTCTGAGTTTGTCTGAGAACTGTCTACTATTGTTCACTGAGCGATCCCTGTAGATGCTGCCTGTCAAATTGAGTCTCTTGTCTTCTCTTTTGATTAATAAATACATTTTTCACTCGCATCTGAATCCTTAACTATTTTCCAGCGCCGCATGACAAAAACAAATGCACTGAAAAAATAAAGGAAACTTTCATAATTAGTTTTGTACTAATTTCTATAAAGATACAAGCACATGATGACATGTGTCATGGGCCGGTGTGTCAGAAAAAAAACTAACGCTGACTTTTTTTTTTACTAATGGCCGCCGATGTACGAGTTTTATGGGCCGTTAAGACAAAAAAAAAAAGTATGAGATGTATCGGCCGAAAAAGCACGTCGGTCCACCGGGAATCTCCCGGTAGTCCCGATGGCGACAGATATATATAGACAGCATACATGCCTGGATGTCACACTTTAAATCCTACCTGTTGGCTTTCAGCATGCACTTATTTAGCTGCTGTCGCATCAATTGACATGCCATCTCCTTTTCCCTCTTTCTTTTTCTATTTTTAGCCCCCCGGCATTTTGTTTTATCCATCTTTTTCAACGACAACTCACTACTCGTACCTGCTCGCTCAGCGTAGTCCTCAAAAATTTTATATAACATTTAAGAAATGCAGAAATGATTTAGAAACGCACAACAGCAGCTACATATAGAAAATACAATATATATTTATTTTTTTAATTAAATTTTAATAAATTTTTCTCTTTTTTTACCATCGCTTTGGCGCCCCCCATGGTGCTGCGCCCCTATGCGCCGCATATAGCGCTACCCACTTTTTGCGCCACTGCACACAGCAGCTGCATAGTAAAGCACTGCTGTGAGTGTGAGGATAAAGTCCTCAGGCACTGTGCTCAAATTGTGTGTGTATTTGTGTGTGTGATCTAGAGACAGACAAAAAGAGAGAACACTACGTGTTTTATTTCACCTTGTCATGACCCTGATAAACAGAGTATGCATGGCTTCTCTGGCTCCAGGGTAATTTATATGCAACATGTGTTTGTCATAATTAAGAGCACAGAGAGACAGCTGTATCTCCTGACCTGTCGGGAGAGTTACTGTCAGCTGACATTAACCAAAGAGCAGGATGTAACCACCTTACATCCCTCCTCCCTAAATATTCATTTCAGTAGGACCAATATGGCCTTTTCAATAGTTAATTCTTAAGTAATTACATTTGATTGCCCCCAAACCGTAGTTAGACCTGTCTGCTTGCATTCTTCCAAAAGATTAGGACATTAATAATGAACATAACATGGATACAGTGTCTTTAAATGACAAGAGAGAGTGTCTGCTTTGGACTTTAGTTAAGGTAGATGCCATATCTAATTTCTCATGGATGAAAACAAGGCTGAAGCATGATATGTGCGCTGGTTCCATAGATTGTTCTGTTTTTAACTTGCTGTTGATCATTCAGCTGGCGAGACATAAAAAAAATACAAATAAATAAATAAAAAATAAATAAAAAATAGGTATGTATATGTATATATATATATATATATATATATATATATATATATATATATATATACAGTATATATATATATATATATATATATATATATATATATATATTATGCAAAACCACATTTACATTTGTGAAAAAATAAATATGGCATGAACCCCGGTTAAGATCTATAGTCACACCGTATAATCACATATCAACAAACATACCTGGAGAGACACATCATTTATGTATAACAAGCATGCATTGGAAAAAGCTTGAAACATAAGTTTGCCACGTGTCTAATGCTCAGGGGACACCGTAATTCCTCTCAGAAGCATAACTCTGTTCTGCCTTCCTTTATTAATTATGAATTTACTTCATAACACTCCCCATTCTCTCAGTGCTGAAACATTTCTGAAATGTTCTCTGTGCATGTCATTAAAGGAGACATTTTAAAAGTCTCTGGTCCTTTCTCATGAAACAGCATCAGAGCATTTTTCTGTCATAAATCCATTTTTATGTAAATTGTTGCATTGAATTGAATGTGACAATATATGCAAGAATGGCAAACAAACAACAATATGCAAACAAACAATTTGCACATAAATTCAATCTGCTTGTTTCATGAATAAGACTCACTGTTTTTATATGATTTTTTGATGGTTTTTCATTTTTCAACTCCCATTTCTGCAAATTGGATGTGTATATGTTTTTCCTTTTGCATTTATGGAATCATGCAGCATGTGATGTGTTGAAGGTAGGGCACAGTGGCAAGTACAAATGTCATGTAAGACCTATAATGAGGATGTAGATGCTTTTTCTGTTTGAACCATTCCCCTCTCACTCTCTCTATTGCTCCCCAGACTCTCCTGTGAATGTAAAAGGCAATTTTTTTTAAAAGTATGAGATGCTAAATACCCCACGGCCAGTATGGAACTTATATTAGTGTACTGGACCAAAAATAATTTGAATCTAGAGATATTCACCAAAGCTGGCCAGGCCGGATATTGTGGAAACAAAACAACATGATTAAGTTAAAAAAATAAATAACAATAAAACATTTTTTTATATGATTCGATCTTTGACAATAAGCTGACAGTGATTTCTGTTGTTATTCTGATGTTATCTTGCGATTCAAAAATGTGATATCTTAAAATTAAAAATTCGTACAAATCCCAAATATACTCTTATACTTCTATTCTTATACTCTTCAGTTATTATGGAGATAATGGCCCTTAAAGATTCATTTATTCTCTCTAAACTTACTGTATATAACATCATTCTCATTGTAAAATCCTTAGACTCTTTCTCCCTCCACGTGATAAACTGATAATCTTCCATTATCTGTCCCTTTCATCTCTTCTGTCTACTTTATCTTCTATTGCTCTTTCTCTTTTCATCTCTTGCCCCTCTACTTCTGTCCGCACCACCTCTTTTTAGTCTTCACTCTTCAATAGCTGTTTCAAAGTTGTGAATTTAACTTATGCGCAAATGGGAATAACGCATAAAGCATTTGCGAATAATGCAATAAATAAATGGTGTCATGTTATCTTGCGTTCGGATGCCTGATGTTTGCGAATGCAATCATCTGAGACACTTCTGGAAGGTCATTATACCAAACCATTCTGATGACAGACTTCGGCTCAGGCATCTCAGAATGATCATACCAACATTTGAGATGCTGTGCAATGAAATTGGTCTGCTGGTTTGTCCAGTTATCCAATCACATCCTCTGTTGTGGCAAAATCACACAAGTTTTTTGCTGCGCATCGAGAGATTTAATTGGTAAATGTGTTTCCAAAATATATCCCCTCAATTGTGCATCTAATGTTTTTTTATGCAATATCCCAAAACGCGCATAGAAATAGGTGGATGGAAACATAGCGATCCTCTTCTTTTTTTTCTCCCGTGTCCTAATTTGTTTGCTCTGGCTTTTCACAGATGAACCTTTGTATTACAAGTTCATAATAGTTGTAGACATCAATATGATGGCATTTGAAAAAATTACAATTTGTTTAGAAAAAATTATGAAACGTTTCAAAATCCGAGACATCAACCTTACTTCGAATCAATTGAGAAAAACTGTAAATGATGGCCATTACACCTTTTATAGAATGGCAATATGACTAGGGATGTCCCGATCAGGTTTTTTTGCCCTCGAGTCCGAGTCCGAGTCATTTGATTTTGAGTATCTACCGATACCGAGTCCCGATCCGATACTTATATAATACATAAAAAAAGAATAAAGAAGAGAGAAAAAAATGATCCAGGATGTTCCTTATTTTTTATTTAATTCACCTTATTTTAACATTCAACAACTCTGTTAAACAGAGCACTTCTGTGAGATAGCTTGAACAATAATAAATAACATAAAATCTTCACTTTTGGACTTTAGTGCAACAGTAAATATAGAAAAAGTCTAATATAAAAACAAATAGCACCTGAACTTAAAATACCCGGCAGGCAAAAAATAAAAATGTTTTAAAAGTGTATAAAAAATAATGATAATATACATTAGGGGTGTAACAGTTCACAAAATTTGCGGTTCGGTTCGATACGATACAGCAAAAAGAAAGAAATGCCAGAGAAATTTCCTATTTATTAAAAGAAAAACTATTTTTAAATAAGTTTGAGTTTTTCTACATCTTGAAACTTTCAGGTTTATAAATGGGGGTAATCTTTGAAGGATGAACAAATAATGTTTTGGTAATCACATTAAAAATAACATTTAAATATATATTTATATAATATTTGAGTTTTGAAGTGCAACATTAAATCCATGTTCATTCACGGCACAATGTTTCTCCTGGTTTCCACGTCAGCGCTGTTTGATCACTACGGTTAATAACGGAGAAATTTGAATGCTTCTCACTAGATCTCGCAGCAATGTTATTACTTCAGTGGCGAATTCAAATGTTTTCTTCACTGGATCTCTTAGCACAGTGTCGCTTGATCTCCGTGCTGCACAGATGTTGCTATTGATAAACGGATAGACTGATAAACTGATAAACGGTCAGTGAAGCACAATATAATGAGTAGTTTCGTTCCGCTTTCATTACGCTAGCCATTTGATGTTGCGCAACGTTGTGGTGATCGCACCAGCGCGGATTTTGTCTGCAAGAAAAATGGTCCTAGGAATCGTTCGGTTTGTATGCGTACCGAACCGGAAGCCTCGTACCGAAACGGTTCAATAATTACGTGTACCGTTACACCACTAATTTACATATATCCGAGTCCTGATCGGGAGGTAACGTCCGATTCCGATCGAGTTTGAAACCACGTGATCGGGCCCGATTTCCGATCGCGTGATCGGATCGGGACATCCCTAAATATGACATTTCACTGTAACCCTTTTTCTCATGGCAACATCAACTGAGGACATTTGAGTTTGAGCAGCATTCCCACTGTGATGGGATGATATTGATAAGCTCAATTTTATCTACAATTTTGACAAAATTCTTTGCCATTTGGCACCCAATGAGTCATATTGATTTGCCCACACAAACATGTGGTTCGATGTGTGATTGTGTGATGTGCCTCTTATCCAGAGACCAGACTGAACAGTGGTTAGTGAGGCATAATGTCTCTGTGGAGGCTACTTTACATTCTGCTGCTCTGATAAATCTTGGCCACCATAGGGCAGGCTCTCTCAGCTGAAACACATGCATTTTTTGAAAGGGTCTCTGGGTCTAATTAAAGGCTAAACGCATGGGAGACTCAGTTGAGTGACTATATGGAAAATGTATTTTTTTTCAACTGTTAATAACAATGTACTCTACACCAGGGGTGGCGAATTAATTTTAGTGTGAAAATATCCATTTTGTAGACCGTCCAAGAGCAATATTTGGTCATAATTATTCAAATAAGCAAACTTTCAAGTATTAAATGGAAGTCTTTGTTGCATGATACTTGCCCCGTAAAAGTGAAAATACATTTAGAATCAGGCTTTTTTGCTAAATGGGTTTATATTCACAAAGAAGCGTTCTATAATTCCCTCCACCTCTGCTCTAACCAACTACACATCCAATTCTATAACTGCCTTTTAATGAACTAGACTCTCATTACTTAATTGAGCATGGTGGGCAATGCGAAGGTAATTTAAAAGTAATGGTAATGCATGGTATTTTCTGACATTTAAAACAAATACTCATGAGCAGCCACTTAATAAAACTCACTGAAATAACATTACTGTATTACAGTGATGCATCTGGCTTTTGCCAAATAAGGTCTTAATTAGCCTATACCTCATTCACAGAGCAAGTTATAGTTGGTTAAGCATAGTTAGTATTGTGTAAACATTACCTCTAAAACAAACTCCCCCATTTCAACCACTCCCATTAATATGACTGAACCCATACCCCAGAATAAAGCACTGCATTTCTGCTCTGGTTACCTTGTGCATGGCAGGTGGTTTTGGAACATAAGACACATCAACAATGGACATTATGTTGTGACTATAAAAAAAAAAAGGTTCATTATTTTGCCACTCGCTGCATCAAAATTAGATGTAGTTATAAATTTGCTGTGTGAATGAATATTGGCATTAAAGGTATAAACTGAATCAAGGACAGTCTAAAGACCAGACCAGTTAAAAACAAAACAAAATTTGAGAGTGTGTGAACAGGCCTTAAAAGTTAGTGTGTTTACATGCACAACAATATGCTGATAACCAAAACCTCAAGAAACAAACACAATACAAAACAAAAAGGTACAAAGGTACTTTCTTTTGGGAATCTGGATTGTTTTATCTTGTGTAATTTGAGTATCTTGGGAAAATATGTGAAATTTTAAAACTTGACAAAATGTGCCTGGTAATTTTTAATGTTATTTTTTAAGGCGACTAATTAACGAATGAAACAGTTCATGATAGAACACCACAATTTTGGGCACAGCTGCTTTGAGTGTCGGATGAGGTCACAGATGGGCTCACTGACTTATCAGTGAGATCATCACAGAACTAATGAGTCCAGTATAATGAGTCCAACTAATGACTCAACAAAAATGAGTTCCTGAAACACATGTAAATCAAAGTGGGTGATTTAATTAATTTAACAGAAAAAAAAAATCTCATTTGTTTATCAATAATAATTACTGTTGGTATATAAATGTATACTACTGACTTGTACTTACATATCTGATCAATTTCTTTAATTTCCTTGTGTGTGTATTAATGCACGCACACACACACACACACATGCGCGTTGCATTTAACAAATGCATGTTTCACTGCATATTTTAATGATTTCTATTTGCCTTTATGATACAAACTAAAGCTAATCATAACTGAGAAAACAAATCATGATTTTTAAAATGTACTTATTACATGCAATCCTATTACATTGAAATTTTCAGTCAGGCTGTTCCACATATAACAAAACAGAGGCAGGCGATGCCAATAAATTAATACTTTTAACATTTTGGAACTCAAGAGATCACTTGAAATAATTTGAAGAGTAAAAATTCTTCTGGTTTCCAAGCAAGTGTATCTTCTGATAAAAAAATAATAGCCTTAAATTTAGTGTAATTCGGACAATGAATAAGTCATTATGGAAAATAATGCCACAGGCAATGGTGTACAATTGTATTTGTTCCCATGTTCCCATCAGTAAAATTATATTACAGTCATTAAAATGTTAATGTGAAATGAATCAATGCTCACGCTGGCTGTCATAATAGATTTCAGATTTATCGGAATACAAACCACATTGCATTAGGCTATAAATAAAGCTGTAAACTGTTGTTATGGCGACATACAATGCTATCTACGAACATCAAAGGCGTTGAAATTCACACAGGACTCAATATGCACAGTAAGAAAGACTCCATAAAGACTGTTTCTTGTGACTAAAAGTACTATTAACATTGAAAAGCTATGCAATTAATTGACAATCTGTCTAGTCCTCCAGAAGACCCTTCTTGCAGCTGTAGGCTACACCCGGGGTTATCAAATGTTGATAAAACAACAACAACAACAACAACAGTATCCTTCATTCCATGTTTCATACAACAAAACCATGCCAGATTGACTGAGCGTTGCACAATATAACAAAGCTGTCTGTCCAGGGACTATCTGTTATTGTGTTGTACAGCAGGAACGTTGTATTGCACCTGTGGTACACGAAGATCAGTTAATAGAAGTTCACTGAGGGAAAAAAATTACTTTGAATTATAGGACTTTAAAGATAAATTTGGATTATGGTCTTAAAGGACTAGATGGATTTGGAGATATGGGAAGAACAAAGGCATTTAAAAACAAAGGGGAAATAGAAACTAATAAAACAGCATCTAGGGCCTCTTTGTGGTAATATGTTTCTCTCAGCTGAAATGCCTTCTCTACAAATCTTTTTATATTTTATGATTCCCTCTTTTGTGTAAAAGTACATAAAAATACATAAAAATATATTATTTGCAATGATGAATATTTAAGATTATACATATTACATATTATGCAGCCTTCCCCCCTTAGTATGCTAGTTTAGTGTGTGGCATCAGGGTGGCTTGGGATGTAATTTATTTCACACGGCCAGTTCTAAATCACATTCAGAATATTGTAGGCATCTGGCAGAAACTCCTCAGAGGGTCATTAAACAGGTTTAATTGAATTTCTGTCACCAGTTTTGACTAGACCAAAGAGCAATGGGAATAGCATATTTATTTTACTTCTTCTTGACTGGAGTACTCTGTATCTCACAATCTTACGAATATCTTACAAGCTGCCAGATCACATGTTTTACCATGCATTAAAATTAATAGGTAGGTAATACAATTTTGAAAAATTAAATTAGATATTCTATAGCTGTTAGGTACATGACATGTGCCTGTAATAGCCAACAAACAAATACCAAAACACAGACATGCACTGACCCCAAAAAATATTTTGCCAACCTTAGAATTAATTAACTTAAATTGAAAAATATCAAACCAAGTACCCTTTTTTTAGTCAATGATACAGCAAACACAGCTTTCAAGAAAAACATTTGACAAAATTAGGTTTGTTAGGTTTATAATGAAGGAAGAAAAGATATAGTGTTCCAAATTAAGAAAAAAGTTCTTTGAATAATTGCTGCTTGTCAAACAATGTTATGCTTTAATGTTATGTTAATAACAATAACATAATGTTATTAATGTACACCTGTTAGAACACCGGTGGGAAGTTGAGGAGAACTTCATGCATAGACTAAAATTTACAGGTCACTGCAAAAATGACCAAGAAAATATGCAGTTACTTAGGTCTAGCATAATTTGTTTGAAGATGCCACTTAAAGGGTTAGTTCACCCAAAAATGAAAATTAAGTCATTAATTACTCACCCCCATGCTGTACCAACCCCGTAAGACCTTCGTTCGTCTTCGGAACACAAATGAAGATATTTTTGATTAAATGTGACAGCTGGATCACTCCTCCATAGGCTCCCTAAGGGAATGAATCCTGACAGCCCAGAAAGTCAATGAAGAAAATGTTTAAATATTCCATGTCACAACAGTGGCTCAACTATAAGTTTATCAAGCGACGAGAATACTTTTTGTGCGGAAATAAAACAAAAATAACGACTTTATTCGACTATTCCTTTTCTTCCTTGTAGGCCTGAAACGAGACTTCAAGAAATTTCCACGACGCATGCGCGAGAATTGCGATCTCCTTCGCAATTCTTATTAATGACTTAATTTTCATTTTTGGGTGAACTAACCCTTTAATGTATAGGCCTAATTGTGTTAAAGGGATACTCCACCCATAGTAGAAATACTATGGAAGTCAATGGTGCCCCACAACTGATTGGATCCAATCGTTCTTCAAAATATCTCCCTTTGTGTTCAGCAGAAGAAAGAACCTCATAGAGGTTTGCAACAACTTGAGGGTGAGTAAATGATGACAGAATTTTCATTTTTGGGTGGAGTATGCCTTTATTATTGCAATATAATTTGCAAATTCATATATTTTAAAGTATGGGGAAAATGTCATTCCAAACTATATGACTGAAATATTTTAAAGAATGTTGGTAACTAAACCGTTTCGTTGACCATTGACCTCCATTGTATGGAAACAAAAAATCTTATAGATGTCTTCTTTTATGTTCCACAGAAGAGTTTTGGAACGACATGAGGGCGGGTAAATGATGTCAGAATTATCATTCTTCAGTGAAATATCCAAATACATGATTTTTGGGCCACACACACCCACGCGCATAAATGTTTAGGTAAACACTCATTATTTTTCCTATCTTTCTTTAATTGCTTTAAATATATCCAAAGGCCTCTTACTGGTATCTACATTTTTTCCTCCATGTATTTATAGCTTGCTAATAGCTCCCAAACTCTCTTCTTAGAAAATGAAGTCCCTGAATGACAAACATACGGTGAAAGCTATCAGACACATGCTATAATGATGCACAATGATTCATCACAGGGATAATGAAATAACCTGATGAAAACTGCTCTGCTCTGTCTCAATTGTGTGAAGAACATCTCCTGTGTCAATCACACTGTTTTTTTGCCTTTCAGTAGTGAAATTAGGCTACAAAGTCTGTGCTGATCATTGTCATTTCATTTGGTCGATTTTCATCTTATTGTCATCTACAGGTGTCTGATATAAAAACAAAAATACAACTAAACACAAATGTCCCTGTCCCACTATGCTATACGTGTATTTGTATGTATTAATTTTTGTGGAGGTTTGTAAATGTGTCACTTTCTTTAGGCTTTTTGGGAATTAAAATGAGCTGCCTGAGCCCAAAGTAAAACAAACATCAGATACAGTATCGTATGTGGTATGATATGGACCATTCACATACATCTATTGATCTCCATGAAACAGGGGAATAGGGAGGTTATTACAACAGCAAGGGCTCATGCCACTTCAAAGAGAGAAATTAACTGGGACAGAGCAAAGCTAAATTTTTTTATCCAAACATGAAGCTGAAATCCTATATTCTCTGCTGCTTCATTCGCTTCATTTTACAATTAGCCTACATGTTTAGCTATGCATTTACTGAATGAGCACTGTGTCAATGTTCGTCCGACTGTTTTTACTGTACTTTATTTTATTTTTTATTCTAAACTGTTTTAATTATTTCCTCCTATGTAAAGCACTTTGAATTACCATTGTGTATGAAATGTGCTATATAAATAAACTTGCCTTGCCTTGCCTTGCCTTGCCTTGCCTTGCCTTGCCTTGCCTTGCCTTGCCTTGCCTACATGGCATCTGTATCAGGAACTTTTCAGATTATTCACATGATAACTTTTCTGTGGGTTAACGTGCTATACACTATCTTCAGAATATGCAACTGTGGCCAGTCACATAATGCCATAGTCAATGAAAATGTTATATTCCAGAGATCATAATGTTATAATGTCCAGGAGGCATGCATTCATCCTGACAAAATTACTTTCTCTAATAACAGGAACAGTCACATATTATATTAAACACACTCTGTGCATTTCTGGCTCGATAAAGAGCAATTCTGCATTTCAACGTTGTTTGAATAACGTTAACGTTACACCTGCAGAGAAGCACTGCCCTCCAATGGCCATCTAAAGAACTGTAATGTGACCACAAAGTCCTTGATAACAATAACAGTAAGCTGTTGTTCCAAAATTATTTTTTTCATACAAACAGGAGGTATATAACAACAACAAAAATAATACTAATAATTTGTAAAATTCTCACCACCATGCTATGGTTCTAACCCAGTATCTTTGGTAGAATGTCCTCATGCAGTCTTTCCCATGGTCTTTCCGTAATGAAATGTTCATTTTAAATCCCAAGCTCGAAGAAAACAATAATAGAAGTTTATATAACTGGTGAGCAATATTCCAAATCTTCTGGGACCATGTGATATTACAGTTTGTGTATTAATGACTGAAATTTAAGTCGTTGTTCACGTAAAATCTTCCCCTCGTCCGTTGCACTAGAACGCCATTCGTGTAGGCCAGTGTAGGCTACGCTGCTCTAGGTTGATGCCAAACGCCATTGGTTCTCGCGTGTCACGTGATCGATAGCAACGGTCGGTACCGGAAACGGCAAAGAATAACCTTATAGGATTTAAAAATTAAATGGAATTTTTTTTTCCAAGACACCTCATGTCCTCAGTCAGTCTTGCCATGGTTTAGAGGGCCAGCTAAATATGAATCTCCAGTTGGCTTTTCACTGACAGTGATTGTGTCATTATAGCCTAAGTTTACTTTTCTGTAGCACAGAATGTTCTTGCATCTGTCAGTAGGATGATTAATTTTTTAGCACATTCATCCACTTTGGTTTAAAGTCCCCATGAATTCAAAATTGACCATACTTACTTTGTTTGCCTAAATTGATCGTTTGGTGGTGAACAATTCATCCATGCAAGTCAATCCACACACAAAAAAAAAATGTTTGGCTTCGTAATCTTTAATCAAATCTGAAATTTCCCCTCCCCTCTGCATTGGAGGACCTTTCCTGATGACGTAGGTTTGACGGTTTGGGTGTCTGCTTAAAGGGTTAGTTCAGTGGCGTAGGTTTGATTTTGAAATTGGTGGGGATGGGGACATCAATGTATAAATATATATAAAGTTTTGATCGAAATTATTGCCACGGATATATCAGTGTCACTGGATATTGGTAGGGACACGTCCCTCGCGTCCCTACTAAATTCTACGCCCCTGGGTTAGTTCACCCAAAAATGAAAATTAAGTCATTAATTACTTACCCCCATGCTGTACCAACCCCGTAAGCACTAGCGGCGCCAGGAATTTGATTGTAGGTGGGCCTCCAGAAAACTGGATGGGCCAGTTAAAATAAGCAAAAAAAAAAAAAACAAAAAAAAAAAAAAACGGGTTCCCCTTCATCTCCGTTTCAGCGCTTTTCTGCGGCACTAAGGACAGCGACTCAGTAGCCTACCTGTGTGGCTCTTGTCGCTGTCCTCAGCTCAGTGCAGTAACGTTAGCCTAACTGTGGGGTCGCACACTGGACAAGAAGCGCAGCGCTGTGCCGCGTCGCGTCTAGGACAACTCGAGGTATCGCACACTGGACGCGCACTTTCTCAGTTTATGGCCAGCAATACTGTTATTTTTCAGGACATTATGGAATTAAGATAATGTCTGTACTATGTTATGATTGTACTGTACAATTAAATACAATCGTTGCTGACTTTGCAGTCTGAACACTTTACCTCAGAGCGTCCGTTAACTGAATGAATTGAGAATATCAGCTGAAAATTCGATAACATCAGCATTTTCATTCAAGCAGCTGATTTCTGTAAATGAATATAAAACTAAATGTATATTGCAGCACAGGGTGAAGTCAGTATACATTAACGACGATTTGAGACAAATACATTTAAATTTAATATAAAACAAATGCATGGCGCTCTGTGGCACGGCAGGATTTTGAACAAGGTCCTGAGCCGTTGCTGGGCGCCGCAGACAGACGACGAACGGCGCCGCCGGTGTGTACACTCATAGAGAATAGTGTGTTTGAATTTTAAAGACGCGGCGCACTTCTCGTCCGGTGTGCGCGACCGCCATAAGTCACACGTGGGGTAGAAGCCACTGATTGGTTGAGAAGCTTTCACTCAAAGCTTTCCTCGGGCTGCTAGAATGAAAATCACTCACTACTCACAATGGGTGGGCCCGGACCTAAAATGGGCCCGGGCCCACAATGGGTGGGCCCGGACCCAATGGTAGCGCCGCGGGTGCCCGTAAGGCCTTCCTTCGTCTTCGGAACGAGACTTCAAGAGATTTCCACGACGCATGCGCGAGAATCTCCTTCAACTACTTCAGTTAAGTTCTCGCGCATGCGTCGTGGAAATCTCTTGAAGTCTCGTTTCAGGCCTACAAGGAAGAAAAGGAATAGTCGAATAAAGTCGTTATTTTTGTTTGTTTTTTGCACAAAAAGTATTCTCGTCGCTTGATAAACTTGAGCCACTGTTGCGACATGGAATATTTAAACGTTTTCTTTAATGACTTTCTGGGCCGTCAAGTGTCATTCCCTTAGGGAGCCTATGTAGCAGTCATCCACCTCTCAGATTTAATCATAAATATCTTCATTTGTGTTCCGAAGATGAACGAAGGCCTTTCGGGGTTGGTACAGCATGGGGGTGAGTAATTAATGACTTAATTTTCATTTTTGGGTGAACTAACCCTTTAACATCCGTAACCACGCCCCTCCAACTGACAGTAGACAGGGGGAATGAAAACACCTACTTTTCTAGATCCAATCAGGTGCTAGTTGGAAAAAAAGCCACGCCCACTATTTTGCCTCATTTAGTATTCCGTTTACGTCACAACACTGGAGAAAAGTCGTTTGCAACTTCCGGTTCACGGGGACTTTAAAGCGGACCTATTTCCGCTTTGTCAATTTAATTTTTTTTTATATTTGAAACATGGGGGAGGGGCTCGCTACAAGTATCATTTCCATTGCGATGTCCAATTTCACAACGCTTTTATGATGAATTTTTAGCTTTTGAATGATTCCTAATTTATGAGGATTACTAAAATATGTGATGGGGAAAAGGGAAATAAAAAAGGCATGTCAGTGTCCTGCTAAGTGTTCAGCTATGCCTCTTTACTGTGTAAAGAGTTTCCAGGGCTAAAAATAGACCTTCCATTGATACACTGATAAATGAGCTGATGGCAGACATCCCAAGTCTCCCAGAAGTTCCGCAAATTAGTTAAAATCTCCTGGACAATCGAATGCTTTGTTGATTAGGTAGAAACTGGAATTAAATGATCTGAGATTATTTTTTTCTATACTGTGTGTGTGTGTGTGTGTGTGTGCGCACAGTGTGTGTGTGTGTGTTTGTTTAAGTTTAAATGGACATGCATATTTCTTCTTCAGTGGGGTGCCAGGGTAAATGAGTTGATGACATGTATTGTTGTTCAGTTACCCCTCTGTCCACCCTGTACCTCTGTGTTTTTAATAAAAGTAAATAAAAAAAGTTCAACAAATGTCATGCATATCTTTGTGGTTCATTTTAGGGAATGAAATGGCAAAATTAAATAATTTAAAAAAGGGGGAAAAATCCATTGAAATGTCTTTTTATTCTAAAAGAAATGTGTTGAAATTACCACTGTGGCTTAAAATACAACAACTTTTTTCAAGATAATGCTTGTTAATGAACACTTTATTGCTATTACAATAACTGTGTATTCAAAACATTTATTAATTGAGATGAGAATGTCCTGTAACAGGGTGGACATTTGGCCTTTGCATGTGTAAAGAATTTGGTCAAAATTATTAAAGAGTGATATCCTGAGCTGGACCAATGTATTTTTCTTGTAATATAACAAGCCATTCTTCAGATAAAATTAATAAATCATGGAAATTTTTGCTTTTTTTGATAGAACCAAATCTACCAAACTGAAATGGCACCGAATAGTAGGAAATATCTCTTAAAGCGATATTCCACTTTTTTTGTAAATAGGCTCATTTTACAACTCCCCCAGAGTTAAACTGTTGAGTTTTACCGTTTTTGAATCCATTCAGCCGATCTCTGGTTCTGGCGGTGCCACTTTTAGCTTAGCTTAGCATGCATCATTGAAGTGGACAAGACCATTAGCATTTCTCAAAAAAAAAATACCAAAGAGTTTAGATATTTTTCCTATTTAAAACTGGACTCTTCTGTAGTTACATCGTGCACTAAGACCGACGGAAAATGTAAAGTTGCGATTTTCTAGGCTGATATGGCTATGAACTATACTCTCATTTCTGCAATAATCAAGAAACTTTACTGCCGTACCATGAGTGCAGCAGGCGTAATGATATGACGCAGCGCCTGAAAATAGTCCCCAGCTCGGTAACGCTGGTTATGTTGACGGAAGGTAGCCTATTTTCAGCATAGACAGTAAAAGAAATGGACACAGCGACCCCATAGACTTCAACAGAGAAAAGTGAAGTCAATTAGAAGCACTGACTTCCTGATTGCCAAGTGAACTGGCAGGCTCACACTGAGCTTGACGACGTAGATGTTTTTTGAAGAGTTTGGTTCCAAAACGCGATAAACGCCATTTAAAAAAAAAAATTAGTTACACCACAAATCAGTATTTTATTTAGTATCAGTATCGGTATTGAAAAGTCAATGTTTAATTTTAAGTAAAATGCGATATCCACCGTGTTATTCTGTCATGTTTTCTCCCTTTCTTTTCAAACCGCGACAAACGCCAGTCTCCCTTCTCTGCAGAATGCGATACATCTGCTCAACCAATCACAACGCACCATTCCACGCAATGTAAACAGTAACGCCAGCGCCTTAAATACACCCGGCTTCCTAGTTTTTCTTATCTATTTTGTACTTTCCGATCAACAAACAAACAAAAAAATTAATAATTTTGACGGTATTGATGAACCTGTGGCTGTTTCTGCGGTGGGTAAGAAACATCGAAATCGAATCGTTTATGTGAGGAGATTAAGAAGATGAGGCACTCGGGACTCGGAAAAATGCGGCTGTTGCTTGTTCTCACAGGACAGCAGGATCAAACTTCACGCTGACACATTGACCCTAGGGGATCTTTTGAAAAACTTTCAATTGTTTTATTCAAAGTCAACGAAAACCGAGCAGGACCAAGCCATTTTACAGCTGATGGCCGTCAAAAAATCGTGAATCTTTGTGAAAGTAGGCCTACGTGTTTTTGCCTGTGAAAACTTACTAAAGATATTATACTAATATTATTATACTAATAAACCTACTTTGTTGTGTATTTTCAACAGTTTCAATATGAAAAATAACTTTTATATTGATTCAATGGATTAATTGCATTTTGAAAAAATTTTTAATGGATTTTTTGCATTTTGAAAAAAAAAAACTTTTTATAATAAATCTTTGAAAATCAAAACCTGGATTTTTTTATTTTTTTTATTTTTTTATAACCTACACATGCTATGTGAAAGTTTGAAACAGAAAATAGTGGTTTTCATCTTTCCACTTTCTTGGTAAAGAAAACAATAGGTTACTGTCGTAACCCCGGTTCTCTGAAACATCGAGTGGAGAGATCCACCTATGGGAAGGGCATCCGTACCTGACCTCTGCAGAAGCATCCAATTGCACCAAGTCTGGCTAACAGACAGAAGCGCGCACCCAATGCCAGGTGAGGCCACACCCCTTTACCTACGGCATAACACAGCTGGGCACATGTGGGAGAGACATGGACAGCTCCCCGATTGCCCAATACACTCACAGTGAGGTTCTGAAGGCCAGAGAAGGACGGTCACCTCAGAGAGGCGGTGCCTGACACGTCCCACAAACATGACCCTGCAAGTTTTCCGCCACGCTAACTGCTGTGGACAAGCAGGGCATGAAACATGCATGAGACACATACATGATAATGGCCCCCGCACCACCAATGCACATAGCTAAACCCAAGAAGGAATGCGAATGCTTGGTGACAGGAATGAACATGGCCAGCCGGCCCATTCACTCCTCGTTGGTTAACCAAACGGGGCTGTGGGAAAGGGCTAAGAGGACCCTACCCCTAGGACCAAGTGTGCCACCGAAGTTCTGGTGACATCCAACCGGTAGTAACGCTCAAAGGTATGAGGATAGGCCCAGCTGGCCGCGGAGCAGATGTCCTGCAGTGGCACTCCCCTGAACAAAGCCCAAGAGGCGGCTAAGCCCCTTGTGGAATGAGTTTTTGATGCCCCTTGGGGCTGCACTCCCTTTGCTTCATAAGCCATAGTATAGCGTCCACGAGCCAATGTGAGAGGCATTGCTTTAAAATGGGACTCCCCTTGTGCAGAGGAGCCCTCGAAACAAAGAGCTGGTCGCTCTTGCGGAAAGCACTGGTCCTGGTCATATATGCTTGCAGAGCACGGACGGGACACAGAGCATTCAGCCCCTGATCCTCCGGGGAGGCAAAGGGTGGAGGGTGAAAAGCGGATAGCTCCAAAACCTCCGAAGTGAACGCAGGGAAGCATTTCGGCATGAAGGCCGGGTTAGGCTTAAGGAAAACCTTATCTCCACTTAGGGAGAGTTTTGGCACACGAGGGGTGAACCGAGAGTGCATGTAGCTCACTGACCCGTTTAGCAGATGCCGAGGCTGAGAGCAAAGCTGTCTTGAGGGACAGCAGCTTAAGGGAAATACTCCCCAGAGGCTCAAAAGGATACAGAGACCGCGCTTCCAGCACCATGGAGAGGTCCCACTCTGGAACAGATCTCCTGATGACCGGCAAAGAGCGGCGTGCACCCTCCATAAATCTGCGGGTTAGAGGGTGCTGCCTGACGGTGGAGCCCCGGTGAAAACACACCCAGGTAGACCTTAATAGTGGAAAAGGACCTGCCTCTTTCCATGAGGTCTTGCAGGAAATACAGAATATCAGGCACCAAGCACTGATCAGATGTGAAACCACGCCCATCATGCCACCCTTTGAACACTTGCCACTTACAGCCATATAGGGATCGTGTGAAAACGGCCCTGGCATTCTGAGTAGTGGCGATTACACGCGGCGGGAGCCCCAGTGCATTTAGGTTCGTCCTCTCACGGGCCAGGCCCAGAGAGCCACCCTGTCCGGGTGGGGGTGGTAAATCTCCCCGTTGGCTTGGGACAGTGTGTCCGTGCGAGGGGGGAGGCGCCATGGCTCGGCGTATAACAGAGGGATTATCTCTGCCAGCCACGGGGCTTTGGGCCACCTGGGTGCTATCAGAATGAGAGACAGGCCGTGCTCTCTCACCCTGGCCAGTGGGAAAATTATCAGGCACAGGGGAGGAAAAGCATACAGCAGCACTTTGGGCCATGGGTGGGCCAGTGCGTCTGCCCCGAGGGGCGCGTCCACGTCCTTTAGCGATAAGAACATAGGACAATCGTGATTTTCGCGCGAGGCGAAAAGATCTACGGCTGCCTGTCCGAATCTCATCCATAACCTCTCCACTATCTGCGGGTGAAGACGCCAATCCCCGTAGATTGGGTTTCCCCTCGATAGCAGATCCGCGCCTCTGTTCCGAATGCCCGGGACATGAGTCACGCGTAATGACAGAAAAACCTGTCTGCTCCACACCAAAAGCCTGTAAGCTAGAGCGTGGAGTTTCGACGAGCGCATGCCGCCCTGACGGTTGATATAAGCCACTGCCGTGGTATTATCGCACCGTACTAGAAACGGGACGTCCCTGCAGGCAAGGCAGAAAATGATTCAGAGCTTTCCAAATAGTAAAAGCTCTAAATAGTTAATGTGCGCTGAACGTAGTCTGCTCAGCCACAGACCTTTCACTGTTCTGCCTTCCTGGGTGGTTCCCCAGCCTGTTAAGGACGCATCTGTCGTCAAAACTTTTCGCATCGTACCGTCCCGAGGGGGGTTCCCTGTGCGTAAAAGTTCTCGCTCTCCCAATGGCGCATGGCCGCCGAGCAGGCGCGCGTCATCGTTACCGAGCGGCAGAGATCGCGAATCGGGCTGAAATGTAGTGACAAAACCCATTTCGTGAACGCTCTCATTTTCAGGAGACCAATGGCACAACTTGGATAGATCAAGCCATGAGATCCTGCAGCCTGAGGCATGTGCGATATTGTACTCTCGCCCCTTCTCTGAACTGAGACAGACAGTCCATCAGCGAGCGAACGCGCTCTTGAGAGAGACGCGCTCGCATGGAGACTGAGTTCAATTCCAAGCCCAGGAAAATGACATTCTTACTGGGAATCAGATTGTTTTTGCTCGCATTCACCTTGAACCCGAGGGATGTGATGTGCGCGAGCACCCGGCCGGTGTCCAGCGACACCTTCTCCTTTGATTTGGCTATGATGAGCCAGTAAGTCAGAATTCTCAGCCCTGATAGTCTCAGGGGCGCCACGCCCACCTCCGCACACAGACAAAAAGTTTGGGGACTCAAACTGCGCCCGAACGGAAGAACTGTGAATTCGTAACAAATGCCTTGGTAGGCGAAACGAAGATATTTCCTGTGTGGAGGGTAGATGCTTATGTGAAAGAAAGCATCTTTCAGATCGACTGATGTGAACCAGTCGTTCTGCTTTATGGCACAGGCGAGAGAGCCTTGTGTCACATTCTGAAATTGTATTTCCTCAAATGTTCAACATTCGAAGGTCCAATATATGGCGGGGGGCGCCACGCCTTTTGGAACATGAAAATACCAGGAATAAAAACCATGGTTTATCAGATTGGATGGCACCATCTGAATCGCTCCCTTGTTAGGAGGGAGGAAATTTCCTCTTTCAGAATGTGTGAGGCGTTTTCTTCTGTGTGAGAAGAGAGAACGCCGTTGAAAAGCGGAGGTTTAATTGCAAACTGCAACTTGTAACCCTGGGTTACGGTACGCAAAAACCCACTCGGGCGCTGAAACGGCTTACCAAGCCGCTTTGTGACTCGCGAGCGCCCCCGCTCGGGCCGAAGTGGAGCTGTATGGGCCCAGCTGGTTCATTTGTGATGCAAAGGCGCCATCTAGTGGGCACACTAGAGGCGACATGCAGGGGTTCGGAGGGATTTCCTCTCTTTGCAGTGAGAAGTTTTCTGCGGAGAGAGGTCTTCTCTCCAAAACAAATTTATTTGATTTGTAGCTTTGTGTGTTTTGTGTTGGGCAAACACTGGGGCCGAAGCCTTTATTGACAGAGTGAGGGGAACATAGTGTGGTGTCCACTGTGCTGAACTTTCCCTCACAAGGTGCCCCCAAAAGTGGGGAAAAACACATATCTCCTGAACACATGAACTGGGCAGTCTCAAGTGCAGGCAGAAAAATAATATCCGCGGAGAGAGATGCTCTCTCTGTAACGGATTTATTTAATTCGTTGTTTTTTTGTTGTTATTGTTTTTAAAGTGTTATTTAGTTATGTGTGTGTTTTGTGTTGGGGAACACAGGGGCCTTCCACACACAACGTCCACTAAAAACACATCGGCTGGACAGCCGCAACTGAGCTGTGTGACATGGATCATTTTGACATATACAACCATATTTTTGAGAAGTGACAAAGAAATATATGCAGCACTTAGGTGTTTAGATATGTTTTCGTCAGTCTCTGGCTTAATGATAAATATTAATAAATGTGAATTGTTCCCTTTGAAAGACATGCCTGATGGTGTGGTGGAATTGTGTGGAATACCAGTTAAAAACCAAGTCTCTTATTTGGGGATCAAAATATGTAAAAATCAAAAAGAAAGAACATAAATTATCCTCCATTAATTGATAAAGTGCAAAAGAAATGTAATATGTGGTTAATGAGAGATGTATCTTTGACTGGTAGAATATTGCTATCAAAGGCTGAAGGGTTGTCTAGATTATCTTATACAGCAATGGTTTTAGATGCTCCAAACTCAATTATTAGGCAAGTTAATACAAAAATGTACAATTTTATTTGGAAAAATGGGCCACATTACTTAAATAGAGGTATATTAGGCAATTTATTTCATCAAGGTGGTTTAAATGCCATTGACTTTGAAGTATCTAATACTGTCTTTAAAATTAAATGGATTCAGAATTATATCAAATCTAATAACAAATTGTGGTATTATATTCCAAATCAAATGTTTAACCAAATTGGAGGTATTAATTTTCTCCTCAGTTGCAACTTTGATATTAATAAAGTTCCTATTAAGCTATCTAACTTTCACAGGCAGGCTCTGTTATCCTGGATGCTGGCATACAAACACAATTTCTCTCCCCATAGATGTTTGATATGGAATAATAAAGATATTAAATATAAGAATAAAACACTTTTCTTGGAATATTGGTTTAGAAACAATATTTTATTAGTGACGCAGTTGCTTCGTCATGATGGTCACTTACTTTCATATGGTGAATTTCTGGATAAATTCGTACTGCTGATATCTGCAAAGAATTATGCAGTGGTTTTTGATGCAATACCTTCTGGGTGTTGTTGCGCTCTGCTAATGCTGTTGATTTGAATATAACTATTGATTTTAATTTGAGGTTAGAGGGTATAAGTATTGTTGATAAAAAATGTAACAATAATTTCATCAGACAGGTTTGTTGTTCATCTAGAATTCCTCCAGCTAAAAGTTTCTGGAATTCACGTTTTCAGGGCATTAAATGGGAGGAGGTTTTTATGGTTTCCAGGAAATACTGTGTCATTAATAAGATTCGTGAGGTTTCATTTAAAATTATTCATTGTATTTATCCAGTTAATCAGGTCATAAAAAGATTTAAGAAAGATATCGACTTGAAATGTCTATTCTGTAATTTAAATGACGAGACTATCTGTCATCTTTTTTTAAATTGTATTTGTACTAAATTGTTTTGGTGTGACTTTAAGATCTTTTATAAGGAGATTTCTGGAATTGACATTATTTTGGAGGATAAGGATATAATTTTTTTTTACGATAAGCCTCTAGAAAAGAAAATTGGTTTTGTCCTTAATTTGTTTATTATTTTAGGTAAATATCACATTCATAAATGTCGATGGGCAAAAACTGCACCTAATTTTATACAATTTAAATTTGAGATTTGTCAGTATCTTAAAACATTGGAGGGTGGAAGGAACACCAAGGCAAAAAAGACTATAGACTGTTGTAAAGCCTTGAAATGTTATCCTTTTTAAGGGCCTTTTTTATTTTGTAATTAAAGAAATGTATCTGATTTCAATACCCCTATGTATATAGTTTTCTATATATATATTTTGTTGTATTATTTTTTTTGTATTGTTATTATTGTTTTGTATTTAATTATTGTATGTTTTGTTATTGAATAAAGCATTTAAAAAAAAAAAAATTTAAAAAAAAAAAGTTTCTTGATTATTGCAGAAATGAGAGTATAGTTCCTAGCCATATCAGCCTAGAAAATCGCAACTTTACATTTTCCGTCGGTCCTAGTGCACGATGTAACTACAGAAGAGTCCAGTTTTAAATAGGAAACATATCGAAACTCTTTGGCCTTTTTTTTTTTTTTTGAGAAATGCTAATGGTCTTGTCCACTTCAATGATGCATGCTAAGCTAAGCTAAAAGTGGTACCCGCCAGAACCGGAGATCGGCTAAATCGATTCAACAACGGTAAAACAGTTTAACTCTGGGGGAGTTGTAAAATGAGCCTATTTCCAAAAAAGTGGAGTATCCCTTTAACAACACAATGCACTAGCAAGACTTCCTGTTAATAAAGTATCTGGTAAGAATCTATTCTATATTAACAATGCATTAAATCACATTACACATTAATAAACCACAATGAATAAAACAAATTAAGTGATGTCTCTTGTCTCAAGTCAAGTGAATTACGGGTCATTGGACAGGTGTCCAATCACAAATGACTTCCGGAAAAGGGGAAATAACCAATGACATTTGAGGTTATTAAAACAGTAAGTCCCGCCCCTCGACTGCCATAAATAAAAGTGTTCGAGGGAGCAAAAGCAGCAGGCGAGAGCAGATCGAGCGCGAGAGCGTGTGGAATGGTCGGGCTTGTATTGCGTGCAGAGAAGAGGCTTGTTTGAGATGAGCAAAATCTGCGCAGAACCGATCACCGGTGTTCAGCGCGAGATGCATGACGGTTAGAAATGTGTCCGAGTGCGGTCCGCGTGGCTCTGATGTCATGCCGTGTATGGAATGCCAAAGCTGACTTAATTAAAAATAAATAAATACATAAATAAATATAATAAAAGTATAAATACGCATTTATTTGTACTTTTTTACATTTCTTCGTATATTTATTTATGTATTTATTTATTTTTAATTAAGTCAGCTTTGGCATTCCATAATGCAGACGTATGTCAAAAAACTGTCGGATTCTGCAGTCGCGCGCAGTTGCTCTCTACCGGTTGCGCTGCTCAAAAGCATGATGGGAAACGACTTGCTGACGACACAGCTTAATGCATTGCTCATTGGTTTAAACAACCGTGATGTATGTTCTCTTTTAAACCCATGATTTTAAAACTCTGATATCATGGTTTATGTGTTTTTTTTTATTTTTTTATAAAAATACATGTCTGTATTAAAGAAAAAAACATTGCTAAACACGTAGGCCTATTTAAAATGGAATTAAATAAGTAGCCTACTTTGTCTTGTTCATTATATTTATTTTCATATAAAAGCAACAAAACTTAAATTACATCCATTTTATTAGCAACACCGTGCACGGGCGTGAATCCCGCGATATCCGCCTTTGATCTCACAGGTGTCTGATCCACTGCGAGAACATGTGCAAGAAGAGAGATCTGTCCGGCTTGCCTGCGCTTTTTTCACTCCTCCCCTCACTGCAGCCGCCTATTCTCGACTAGATTTCGGCGAGACAAGGGCATCTCAAACAAGCCTAAGATGTCATGCGCGCGCGCACGGTTCGAATGAGCTTGCGAGTTCCCGTTCTCTTACGAGAGGTTCTCTCGTATTGCGTAAGCTAGCTTACGCTACGGGAAAGATTCATCTTTGCTGAGATATTGAAGCCAAAAAATTATTTCATAATTTGTATCTATACACAACGCAGTTCCTCTGCGGCAGACCTAGAGCGGGCTAGCTAGCAGCTCATTGGTTCGCTTAACTGCTTAAGCCTATGGGAGAGCGGGGCTGAACCCGCTTCCAATGAGAGGCGCCCGCGCGCTCATTGCGTCATGGCCCGCCAGAATGGGCGTGGCCATGGTGTATATAACAGTCTCTCCCAGGCTTATATGTTGATTCATTTCATCTTCAGCGAGCTACACGCTTCTGCTGTCCTGAGAAAAGCCGCCGTCGTGGAAAAGGCACCTTTTAGCGAGCATCTGGGAGTCTGAGGAAGCCGGCCGTCTTCGCCACCTTCAGCCGTCCTGCAAGCTAGCGCCATCCGACGGATTCATATCCTTACCAAAGATCTCTTGTATTGTGTGTGTGTGTGTATCTAAAAGAGCAGCGAGCGTCTTTTTTAAGATGCCTCGCACACCTGCGGCTCATGCCGCGTCCCTCTCAGCGCGAGAGCCCGCCTTCTTCTGCGCTCTCTGCCTGGGACGGGGACACGCAGAGCTTTCTCTCGCCAACGGTGGATGTTTCCTCTGCGATTGGGCTTCTGTTGTTGATCCTGCGGGCTCGACTCGAAGCGTTACGCCGCCTCCCCCTCTCACCGCCTACGAGCGCTGAATGGGGGACGAGCCGCTTACAGCTGTGCCAACCGCGGCTAGCTTTCTTTACTTTACAAGAGAGCTAGCCCGGCCGTCACCGGCAAGTGGGTTTATAGTGCGTTAAGTTCCGTCGAGGCCGAACTAGTCACTGCTATCACACCCTCTTATCTGCTCGCGCTATTGAGCCTATGTCTTCCCCCTAGCTCAGTGGTGGAACACAAAGCCTTTCGCGCCAGAGACCCGTGTTCGATTCCGGCTCTCGCAGATAATTTTTTATGCAGCTCTGAGCTCTCGGCTAGCTTTCTTACTTTACAGAAAGCGGCCGCGCTCTCCCGCCTGCATATAACGCTCTTACGCGCGCTCATGAGAAACGTTCTCATTTCCGAGCATAAAGCTGGACAAATGGGTTATAGTGTGTTAGTTCCGCTGAGGCCGAACCTGTTACTGCTATCACGCCCTCTTATCTGCTCGCGCTACTGTGCTTGTGTCATTACCCCTGTGAGTGGTGTATCACAAAGCTTTTCGCGCCAGAGACCCGCGTTCGATTCCGGCTCTCGCAGATAATTTTTATGCCGTCACAAGTCCAGCCTCTGCAGGCTAAAAAATAGTCTCGTGCCCGCTTGCAGCACTCACGTTTCTAACACGCACTTGCACGCGACGCGCGTCACAAGTGCAGCCGATTTCAAGCTATATATATATCCCGCTGCAGGCCGCTCACGTGACCAGCCTCAGCTGAGAAAAGGACGGCTATTTCTCACCATGGCTGAACCGCCATCAAGGTTTCGCCCTCTGTCAGTCCCCGTTCACACGGCTACTGAAGCAGTGTACACCGCCATCAACAAGCCGGTCTCTTTTCCCGCTTGCATGTGCACAAACGCCGTTTTCACCGCGTCCCAGAGAAAAAAAAAAAAAAAAAAAAAAAAAAAGTGCATAAAAGCCTCTTGTGTAGAAAATGTGCCCACAACACTGTGTTCACTCATACACAAAACACTGCAGGTGCACAAACACCGTTTTCACGGCGACCCAGAGATATCTCAAAAAGAGCATAAAAGCCTCACGGGTAGAAAAATCTCCCGCTGTGGCCGGACCGCCGTCAAAGCTTCGCCCTCTGCCAGTCCCCGTTATTTCGCCGACTGCTGTAGTGTTGACCGCCACAAACAAGCCGGTGTCCCAGCCCGCTTGCGAGCGACAAAAAGCCGCTTTTGCGGTTACCCAGAGAAATCTCAAAAAGAGAAAATTTGCCAGTTGTGTAGAAAATGTGCCCACAATCATGTGCTCACCCATACACACAAGCATAACATACCCCGTGTCTCTATCAGAGCCCCATCACATGAAACGGGCACAGCCCGCTCTAATATCAGAGAACATAAACACGCCCACGAGCTCGTGCGCGTGTCCCCTCTCTGCTCGCTCTGTTTCACGGCCCATAGACTCCTCTCTGAGTGCAAATCCCGTTGCCACACACATTCAAAGCGCGCCCACACACTGTGTCCAGCCCGCTATGTGCAGCAATCAGGGCAATATAGCCATTCGGCCGTTAGCCGCATGCTCCAAAGCGTGGGAAGCCATTCCAGGCATTTCCCCGTGGGTGTTAAGCATTATAAAGAGCGGCTATCTGCTACAGTTTCGCCGCCGCCTGCCTCGTGCGCGCAGCTCGAATCTACTGTCAGCCCGCTGGCCGCCGGCACGCTCCGCTCAGAAATTGCGACGCTGTTGCAAAAGGGCGCCATAGAGAGAGTCCCGCCATCTATGACCGAGTCGGGGTTTTACAGCCGTTATTTTTTTTTGGTTCCCAAGAAAGACGGCGGCCTCAGACCGATTTTAGATCTCAGGTCTTTGAACAAAGTGCTCATGAAGAGACCGTTCAAGATGCTCACTACCAGGAAACTCCTCGCGCAAGTGCGCCAGGGGGACTGGTTCATCTCTCTAGACCTGAAAGACGCCTATTTTCAGATCCAGATAAATCCCCGCCACAGGCCATTCTTACGTTTCGCCTTCGAGGGTCTTGTTTATCAATACGCCGTTCTCCCGTTCGGCTTATCTCTGGCGCCCCGTACATTCACGAAGTGCATGGATGCGGCGCTCGCCCCCCTGCGAAGCCAGGGGCTGCGCATTCTGAATTATCTGGACGACTGGCTGATTTTGGCCCAATCACAGACGGAGCTTCTGTCGCACCGCGCAGTTCTCCTCGACCATCTGGAAACGCTGGGCCTCTCTGTCAACTGGACAAAGAGCTCCCTTCTTCCCAGTCAATCGATTTCCTTCCTAGGAATAGATTGGAACTCGGTCACGACGACGGCTCGCCTGTCTACACGGCGCGCGCGCAGTGTTCAGCGTCTAGCCGCCTCGTTTCAGATGGACACCCGCACACCTCTGAAAACTTTTCAGAGGATGCTGGGTTACATGGCCTCAGCCTCCGCTGTACTTCAGCTGGGCCTTCTGCACATGCGCCCGCTTCAGCTCTGGTTAAACAGCCGTGTACCCCACCGCGCGTGGAACACGGGCCGCCAGCTGATCAGGGTTACGCAGACATGTCTCACGGCGCTGCAGCCATGGACAGTAGCAGAATGGTTTCGACAGGGCGTCACGATGGGGACCTTTTTCCTGCCGAAAGGTCATCTCGACAGATGCATCCAACACGGGTTGGGGTGCAGTCTGCGAGGGCTCACCGGCCTTCGGCCATTGGTCGACTCAGGAAAGCCCCTTACACATAAACTGTCTGGAAATGCTTGCGGTCGAGAACGCGCTTTCGCGCTTCCTCTCGCTCATTCGGGGACACCACGTCCTGATCCGTTCGGACAACATGGCTGTGGTCTCCTATCTCAACCGTCAGGGCGGTGTCAGATCCAGAAATCTCTGTCTACTGACACACCGCATTCTAGTTTGGTCTCAGAGCCGCCTGCTCTCGCTCAGAGCGACGCATGTGCCGGGCCATCTGAACGACGGTCCAGACATACTGTCCAGGAACCTCATCTCCACAGGAGAATGGTCCCTGAACGCACAAACGGTCCAATTACTGTGGCGGCTATTCGGCAGAGCAGAAGTAGACCTCTTCGCGTCAGAAAAGAACGCTCACTGCCCATTATATTTTTCGAGGAGCGAGGACGCGCTAGCCCAGGAATGGCCTCGCCGCCCGCTCTATGCATTCCCTCCGATCGCTCTGTTACCACAGGGAATTCAGAGGATCAGGGACACACGCCACTCGGTGCTCCTCATAGCCCCGCGTTGGGAGAGTCAGAATTGGGTTCCGGAGCTCACGCAGCTGTCACAGACAGCCCCGTGGCCCATCCCAGTCAGAGCAGATCTCCTCTCTCAAGCTCGCGGCACGATCTGGCACCCCCATCCACGGCGCTGGGCGCTACATGCATGGGTGATCAACGACTATTCGTCGATTTGCCAGAGGGAGTAAGAAACACTATCATACAGGCTAGAGCACCTTCCACGAGAAGGCTCTATGCGTCTAAATGGTCTGTGTTCTCAAAATGGTGCACCGACAAACAGCTGGACCCACGGTCGTGCGAGGTGCCGTCTTTGCTTGTTTTCCTTCAAGAGATGCTGGACAGGGGCAGGTCCCCCTCCACTCTCAAGGTTTATGTGGCAGCCGTCGCGGCGTTCGCTGAACCCCGACGCGCTCAGTCCCTGGGCAAAGACGAGTTAGTCATCCGCTTCCTCAGGGGAGCTAAGAGGATGAACCCTCCGCGGCCCCCGTCGGTTCCTATTTGGGATCTTTCTATAGTCCTCGAAGCTATGAAAGCACCCCCGTTCGAACCGCTCGAGTCTGTGGACCTAAAATACCTCTCGCTCAAAACCGTTCTCCTGACGGCTCTGTCCTCAGTAAAACGCGTAGGGGATCTTCACGCGCTCTCATCCAGCGCCGCGTGTCTTGAGTTTGGGCCGAATGATTCTGTTGTCATTCTCAAACCTAGGCATGGCTATGTCCCGAAAGCGATTGGTACCCCGTTCAGGGCTCAGATTATTTCCCTATCGGCTCTGCCTTCATCCGATAGTGAGCGCGACGCCAATCTCCTCTGCCCGGTGCGGGCTCTGAGATTGTATACTACGCGCGCTGCCGCGTTCAGGCGCGCTGCCGCGTTCAGACGCGCTGAGCAGCTTTTCGTGTCGTTTGGGGGGCGCACCAAAGGTCTGGCCGCCTCTAAACAGACACTGTCTAGATGGATAGTGGACGCTATTGCCTCTGCTTACGCATCTAAATGCCTGCCCTGCCCTCTGGGCATCAGGGCGCACTCCACTAGAGGCATGGCCTCATCGTGGGCATGGTCCTGTGGAATTTCCATTCATGACATTTGTGTGGCCGCGGGATGGGCCTCCCCGTCCACTTTTGTCAGATTTTACAACTTGGAAGTCCCCGCCTTGCAGGCAAAATTACTAGCTGTCTAACGACCAGCTCTCTAAGAAGCTGCATTACTGGGAGTCCCTCACAACCGGTTCGCCCCTTGTGCTCTCCTTAAATGCTTATACACTTCATGTGCCCGCTCTGCTGGCCCCATACATGCTTAGGTGTACACTTCATGTGCCCGCTCTGCCGGCCTCATAATACATTCACTCCACGTTAAAAATCCCCCGGTATATCCCTGGGATTCATGAGTGGATTCATAGCGTGCACGGCGTTGACCAGGTGTTCCCGTAGCGTAAGCTAGCTTACGCAATACGAGAGAACCTCTCGTAAGAGAACGAATCGGTTACCTAACGTAACCTCGGTTCTCCCTAGAAGAGGGAACGAGTATTGCGTTCCCGGCCGTGCTTGCGCTACTAGCGTTTCGCTTCACGCTGAAATAAATCAACATATAAGCCTGGGAGAGACTGTTATATACACCATGGCCACGCCCATTCTGGCGGGCCATGACGCAATGAGCGCGCGGGCGCCTCTCATTGGAAGCGGGTTCAGCCCCGCTCTCCCATAGGCTTAAGCAGTTCTCTCTGAGCGAACCAATGAGCTGCTAGCTAGCCCGCTCTAGGTCTGCCGCAGAGGAACTGCGTTGTGTATGGATACAAATTATGAAATAATTTTTTGGCTTCAATATCTCAGCAAAGATGAATCTTTCCCGTAGCGTAAGCTAGCTTACGCAATACTCGTTCCCTCTTCTAGAGAGAACCGAGGTTACGTTAGGTAACCGATTCGTTTCCTCGCGTGTAGATCATAGACTGTAAAAAAAAATATGGACGTCGTAGTAAATGCATTAGAAATCCGCGCTCATTCAAGGGTGTGCATACTGCATGGACGGAGAGAAAGCACTGACACCTGCAGGATTTCATCTGACGGTACTTTTTATTTAACACTAAAAAGTTAAACAAACATATCTGTTCCGTGAGAGCATTAGTACCGCATAACGAATGTGGTCTCTATCTATAGACGTTTTTAGCAACGAAATTGTCAGACATCCATTAACGTTAGTGCATGCGAGGAAAACAACTGGAAGCGCTGGTTGTTCTCTCCATAGCAGTCTATGCTCCATAGGCTACTCGACAACAACGGAATCCAACGGTGTGGGCGAAGGTATAATGCGTGTATTAAATTGTATGAAATAATCCCGAAAAAAGCACAAAACACGGCAGAGATGGCAAGTACAGCAGCTGCTGGAATTAGCTGAGAGTGACGTTAACAGACAGCAGACAAACGGCCGCATTCCACCTGTCACTCAAGTGGCCACGCCCTTAATTATGCAGGCTTAATATAATTTAAACGGATGAGTTGTAAAAAAAATCACCCCCCTCACAGTTGTCATGAAGGGCAAAATAAGCTATAAAGACCAAAACCACGTTTTGCTCCAAGCTGTAAACATGTTTTTTTCTTCTGTAAAGTTGGGCATTTTAACATGGGGGAGATGCAGATTTGGCTCACTTTTGCAGCCGGCCTCAAGCGCTGGGTTATTTTAGGCATTGATTTGCCGCCATACCAAATTCCAGTTGTTTTTATGACAGCAGGCATTGGTAACAGAAGACCACTACTAGTTAGTGGACTAAGTTTCAGTAACTTTTGTACTGATGAATTTAAACTGCAGGAAGCCATAGTTATTTTTCTTTGATCAAATAATCTGAATGTGCATCAATCATTATGACATTTTTAATCTGCGGTCTAGGATTTAACAGACAATGATAAAAACCTAAATTTTTACAGCCAGTGCTGTAAGCAGTATTTTAGGGTGATGGTCCACAGAGATCCTCAGTCACATCTCCTCTAAGCTGACATACCCGTAAAAGTGTGATATTTCCCCAGATAAAAACTCTCTCACACAGACACACAGAGTTCGTCTCTAAAGGTCCACTGCTCTCAGCAAACCTTTTTAGCAATTGTCACTTTGTCACTATCAGAGAAGAGTGGAGATCTCTGGGGTTCCAGCACACAAATCTGGTCTCCAAGTCGAGTGGCCCTCAAATCGCATGTCAAACAATGACATAAAAAGCAAGAACTGGAAGCAAAATTGAGTAAAATATAAAATGTAAGCATTGATTATTCAGTTATGAGGTTCAGACAAGCAGTGTTTACACAGATGTGTTTGAGCAACTGGGTGACTTCCAGTCATTTTGTGCCGTTAAGTTCAGGAAGGTGTTCCTTGTGTATGCTTTGCTTGCCAGCTGATGCTGATTTATTCGCTGCTGGAAAGAGCTGCTAGCACAACGCGTTCAGGGTGTAAAGAGTATCCGCACAGGTCTGGAGCCCTCAACATCCTGTAGTAGTGAGGCGGTTGCCACGGGAACCGGCTAGTGCACATTCGCCATCATTAAAGGGTTAGTTCACCCAAAAATGAAAATTAAGTCATTAATTACTCACCCCCATGCTGTACCAACCCCGTAAGGACTTCGTTCGTCTTCGGAACACAAATGAAGATATTTATGATTAAATCTGAGAGGTTCATGACTGCTATAGGCTCCCTAAGGGAATGAATCCTGACGGCCCAGAGAGTCATTAAAGAAAATGTTTAAATATTCCATGTCGCAACAGTGGCTCAACTATAAGTTTATCAAGCGACGAGAATACTTTTTGTGTGAAAAAACAAACAAAAATAACGACTTTATTCGACTATTCCTTTTCTTCCTTGTAGGCCTGAAACGAGACTTCAAGAGATTTCCACGACGCATGCGCGAGAATTGCGATCTCCTTCAACTACTTCAGTTAAGTTCTCGCGCGTGCGCGTCGTGGAAATCTCTTGAAAATGATCCATGATAGTGATGACATCATTTCAATAGCTCGTTCCTTACTGTTTCATTGTATTAGAGAGTATGAAAGAGTGAGAGACCGTGAAAGACAGACAAACACATCTCAGAGTCATACGAGCCTACTTCATAATACACAGATGTAGTATGTGTAATGACGCTGACTACACACCTCTCTTAAACAGTAGATGGCAGCAGAGTTTAATCTCTCATATAAAGTTAAATTCAGATTTTTGACAGTACTACCACTTTTTAAGTTAGTGTCTGTACCCCAAAATTCAGTTAGGATGAGTCGATGGTTGTTTTGACTTAAACTGATTTGACATCTGCTACATCAGCAGTGAGCACCAGTATGTTTTTGCCTATGAGTGAAAAACACAATCCGAAAAAGTTCAGATTAAATTGAGTTATTCTTTAAACCAAACCTTCATTATAACATATTGACTGTTGACTGTGTGCATTCTAAAACAGTTAACCTTTAAAATGATGTAAATGGTAAAGTCTACGCTACACTGTCTTTTTTTTTCTCCCTGACCCAATATTTGTAACCTCATATATATATATAATACAAATATATACGTATATTGCTACTAGAGAGAATTTTCTCACAAAAAAATTCGGATTATTGTTTGATTATGAGTTTAGAAGTTACTCTTTTTTTATTCTATCTCCAGAGTTGCTTACGTGGATATTTAGCTTTTCCTGGCACGCAGATTTACAGCGGAAGAGAGGGAAAGGTTAAGCTAAGAATTAATAAACTGAGGTCTGCTGCTTCAGTTCCTTTTGCCCTCAGATGACGTTGAGCAGCAGGAATGAAATGTTTGCCTCCCTGTCCCTTGTCCATCCTGCCACATTAGCTGGCCGTCTGCTCTGAGCTGCCCATTCCTGTTTGTCTTCCTGCTCGAGTCATTTCCCAGAAGGTCTTTCCAGAATGTCGGAAAAAATGAGTGCTAGTTTACTTGTAATGCACTCTACGGTAGATAACTCTCTTTATTCGGTTCTTTTTCATCACAAAATTTAAGCCTAAAAATAGTTCGGAATACAAATTTTATATGTATTCTCAATTACTTCAGTTTGGCTGTTGCTCATCAGTTTCAAATTAGTCCTTCACACTCACTCTGTAGATTACCACATAGGCCTAACTGTTGCAATTTGACATTTTAGACTTCCAAGATAATTTTTTATTTGACAATGTCCAGCAGCTGTCTTAACTCTTGATTTACACATGGTTCCAATTGGAGGTAGCATAGGTTACAGCTCCCAAATAGACACACTCCAAAAATGACCTGCCTTCTCCTTTATGAGCAAGTATTTCAACTGAAACAACTCATAAATCAACTGACACAACAATAAACAACGTGTTGCGTTTCATACACCACTAATCAAATGCTAGCTGTATCAACAAGTAAATTAAGCACCATGTTTGAATGAATATCTTCATTTTTTGGATACAAACCGTGGTTAAATTCAACATTACGGCTACAGTAGCACTAGTCGTTATACTTCAGTCTATAAAATGCTCAGAGAATCCTTGAAAGTCTACAAATGCATTTCCATTTTCCATACAATTACTGTATTCTTTTTTTGGAAAGGGCAATTGAATGTTTGGTGATATTTAAAAACATAATTTCACTGCTGAAGACATTTCAAGCTGTAATGCTTCCAAAGTTATCTTTTGTGTCACGCCTATATTTAGTGAAATGACATGGGCTCCTCTTAACTGCATGTGTGTAAGTTTAACAGCAGCTCAGATTATTCAGATGCCGATGTGAGGCAGATTCTCTGGCCTGCTTTTATATCTGGACATGTGGATAAGTGCAGTGTGCTGTGTCCCCGAATCTATTTCTCATGTGGGGTTAACCCCTAGCACATGGGGACAGAGGCAGCATTAGTGAGAGCTTTTGTGAACATGCCAGTGACTATTCTCTCTCTCTAACACACACTCCAACGCACAAAGACATGCACACATCATAATCTCACACACATAGCGTATTTTACTCTTTGTTCTATGTGCATTCCTGTCAGGCAAACAAAGGGAGCCATGGTATATAGTGTGGCTGAGAATATAGGAGAGAGACACAGACAGGGAGACAAACCTTAAAGGGATAGTTCACCCAATAATTTAAATTGTGTCCTAACTTGTGAAAGTTCTAAGTGACAACATCATGCCAAACTCAAACAAAGATACCCGGTTTCACAGACCAGGCTTAAACCTATAGTCCCAGACTAAAATGCCTGCTTGAGCTGTCTTAACTAAGTGACTTGCACAGACATATGTTAAAAATAGTCATGGATTTAGCCTGTTCTTGATTAAACAAAGCTGATTGCTAGAGGAAGGATTACAGACTATAGGACTATAGCACTATAGGACAGCTATAGGACTAAATTGAAGCTTAATTAATCCTTCAAAGAGGCAGGTTTAATTTACTGTTTGTGAGAAAGCATGGACTATTTGGAATATCTAAATGAAGAACAACATGCACATCAGAGGCCAGCAGGACGAGTTCTTGTATTGGGGTAATTCATTAAATTACTTTGATGACTGTTTCTATTTTATGAGCACCATTAGACCAAGATTTTGTGCTTATACCTAACATAATTGACTTAACCCAAGTGTTCTCATTTAGGCTTGCTCACCTTAGTACACAATCCCCTGGTTTCACAGACAAGGCTTAAACTAGACTAAAATGCATGTTTGAGCTGTTTTAACTGAAAGCAACTTGCACTGACATATCTTAAAATATGTCAGTGTCATTGTTTTGTCTCAAGAAGCACACCAGTAATGTTTTTTTTTCTTTCTTTTTCTAAAGCATATTTATAAAAGCTAAGCAAAGGCTGCGATGAAGAGGAAGATTTGCAGTGAATTATGATTTATTATGATTCACTTTCTGTCTGTTTGGAGCTTGCCATGCTGTTGTGTACATGGTCACTATGAACTGCTGTTGTATGATGAAAACTCTCTTTTTCTGTGCCATAGAAAACAAATGAAATCAAATTGTTTTGGAACACGAAGGGGAATAAATGATGACAGAATTTTAATATTTGGAATTTTCAACTATGCCTTTAACTTTAACTAAGATCAAGCCGATGTATTTTCAGTCCAATGAACTTTTTTGAGTTTCTGTGGTTAGGTAAGAGTTAAATGGCTAGTACCCTACTGTTAGATCTGACAGCTGCACACAGTCCCGAAAGAGAGATTATTTTTGACAAACTGAATGGAACAACTGAAGGAAACCTGGCTGGCTGCCTGCCTCAGGCGTGTTGTGCTGTTTTTATACGCAGATAACATCTTTCCAAGATAAAAAACCCATGGCCAACATGAATCTCAGCAAACATCAACTGTGGCACAACTAAAGACCTTCAGTATCTCATCACAAAGTGCATTTTCAAGTTATAACATGCCCTGATTTTTTTTATTTAATTTCCTTTTTTTCTACCATCTGTTTCATTCATTTCATTGTTGGCTTTACGTGGAGGACATTAATGTTGAGCAAGACTCATATTCCAGATGAGAATCTGAGAGGGGTTAATGCACCCGAGTCATGTCTAGAGCCTCGTGTTTTTGTACAAAGGGATGAGCTCTCAAAGCTTCTTGTGTTCTAACCAATGCTGTCGATCTCATACTGTACATCTGTCTGCCAAGTGCCAACCATGTGGGATGTTGCTGGGGTGATGTTGTCATAGCAACAATTAAAAAAGAAAAAAAAATATGACAGACAGTGAGCGGCAGTGCAAAAAAAACACAGCAGGTCAGCTGTGCAGGCAAATGAATGAGATGTTAGTAAGAAACAGCTGTGAGTTGAATGATGAGCAATGATCTATTATTATTATTTATTTTTTTAAGAAATTGTTCTGGCTGTTATAGTTATAAGAGTGAATTATATTATATGGAAAAGCCTTCTGAATTAATGAGATGGTCAGCTGTTCTGTGGACTTTTATAAGTCTGGTTAAGGTCACAAGCTATGTTAGAACAAAGAGGGAGAAATTGAGAATAATGGCTTGTTTGATAGAGCAGAAAATGGCGGTAATGTCCTAACAAAAGAAAAATCAGAACAATTGGTATAAAAGCTTTCTTGTTAGGATATAAAATGAGGGCAGAAGGCACAACAGAGCGGAAATGTGTGGAAATGGTCCTTATGACATGACTGTGGCAAATATGTTACTTGCCCAGCATGTTTTACAGTGTTTGTAAACTCGACTGAAGAAACAGACAGGAAATTATTAGATTTGAATCGTTTTGTCAACTGATAGGAATTCCATTACACTTCAAACATTGAAATAAAATGAGGTCAAATGCAAAATCAGCTCTCAAAAGATGCTTTTTTTTTTCCATTCCCATTATGGCATGCTGCATTTGATATGATGAAAACAGCACTTCCCATGTGGATTTACAGTTAAAAAAAATCTGTACTACTATTTGCGCCGAACATATGGATGTGAGAACACATCTGCAGGGTGGAAACAACAGTAGGGAAGATGAACATGAGCGCTTATTGAGATTTCATTTCAAGTGTTTCCAGCAGAGGTGATTTGACATTCCAAATGACCTGATTTTGTCTTGCAGAGAGTGTGGCAAGACACAGCAAGTCCACTGTGCAGAGCAGATACATCTGACATAATGCTGCCAAACACTAAGTATTTTCAAACTCATAAAAGAACTCTTGTGAGCTTATTTCTGTGGTGTGTCTGGAGTTTTCCTTCACGCTTTCAAAAGGGGTAACTTTAGGCTATGAGAACTAACTGGCTGGTTGGCTGGCAAACTAAAAACGCAAATGAGGGCAACAGCAAAGTCAGAAGACAGCTGAACTCAGCTGAACTCAAACTGTAGTATTCCTGCAGTCAACAGATAGCATGAAAATTAACATGATTGCTGTTCAAGGACTACAGTGAATATAGATCCAAAGGCTGTCATGTTAAGCATAGGTTTAAAGTACTTTTCCATTTCCAAGATTAACATGTTTTCTCGAAGTTGACAAACAAACAAACAAAGGTACTGTCTATAATATAATTCATATAATTCAATTCATTATTCTATTAATGTAATATTGAAGTGCTTTTCCAATGGACAGATGGAACACTTTTATTCAATTAAAAAAACAAACATCAGTACAAAAACAATAAAGTTTTATCTTCACGGTGATAAACTTGTACACAGGTGCAACATTACCAGATTTAATAATAATGCTCTGGAACCATAATCATCTCCATTTGACAGCAGAAATTATCCTAAAAAGCTGAGCGTTTTGGTTATTGCATCAGGTTTTCTGACATGCCACTAGTTGGCGGGAATTGACTGAAGGGGTGATCTGATTCAGAGGCTACGGATGCGTGCGAAATCGCAGACTTAAGAGAGTATTTACTTCTTTTGAATAAGTAATATCTTCACAACCACCAAAAAGATATGTTCTTTACAGTATGAACGTGTGCAGTATGAAATGTAATTTGGACGTACTACATTTGCCATGTTGCCCTTATCACGTGACCAACTAGCGTCAGTTGCGTCACGTCACCGCCATTCAAAAATCCTCTCCCGTGATAGAATAGTAAATATAGGATAGTAAAGTGTCCTTCATATGCACACTTCAGAATCTCATCAGAAGAAGTAGGTCATCCAGGTACTTTTTGCCTACTCTTTTATGAGTACTGTGAATTCAGACCTACTTCTTTTGTCACATACTGTTTTTTGACTAGTAGGGAACAATGTGATTTCGGATGCAGCCATTGTCTGGTGGAAGTTAATGAAACAGATCATATCACTTACAGCGCTTTTAACTTGTGGAATCTCAATTGTGTTAAAAAATAGCCCTGGACTCTGTGTAGAGCATTTAGGGAAACTATCCTTTAATATGATCTTGTCTTAAAGGTGAATTGCTCAATTCAACAGTTCTTCATTGTCACACTAATCTGTCAAAAACATTGACATTTACTGGAAACCAAAAGGTTGGTGGTTCATCTTGCGCACTGAAAACTGAAGCTCCGTTTGTCAAGAGTTCATAGGTACTACTTGAATCCCATGGGCATTGATGTACGTGAGCAAAACTTTGGCTCTTCTCTCAATTACGTCAATGAGTTTTTCAATGCCTTGACGCCCTCCCTGACTGTCCCAGTACTGCTGGTCGAGAAACAGCGATTGCAGGAGCTTTTCCCTGAGACGCTGAGACCTCAACACTGACACAGACTGATCTGGTAGCCTGAAAGAGGAAAAATATTGAAAGAATATAGTAATCCACCACCTTTTAAAAATGTGTAACATACAATATCATTAAATTCTGTTTTTACAATCCCCACAAAACAAATTGCATTGCTAACAGACAACTTATGTAATACCATGCTGTGATGCAGATAATGTGCAAGCTGTGATACTCAAACACAGCAATGGCCGATCATTTATTCTGATTGATGTTATTGCACAAGTGAGCTTGTGCTCCCAGAGGTATCACATTAGCAGCATCGCCAGCAGAATCCCTTAGCTCAGACAGCACGTGTCAGATTGTTGGCGTATGTATTTGCTTACGTCTTCAGTGGTGTTGGCTTACTGAGGCCAAACTTGTGGCCTCACAGAAACAAATTCATAGTTGCAGTCTTAGTTGGAGCAATTACAAATCACCTCAGATGGTCCAGTATGAACAAGAAAAGATGCACAAAACTATTTCTTTAAATTAAAAAATATTTGTCATCTGGATTTTAATGTCTATGCAAACCTGATAACCTGTGGAGATTTGTAATTCAATTAAACTGCAAGGATTCATTTCTTTGGGGTCATGAGTTTATAAGTCCTTCACAACAACTTGCAAGACATTTGAGAGAGAGAGAGAGTGAGAGAGAGAGAGAGTGAGACAGAGAGACACTTTAGAAAAGAGGAAAAGAAGAGAGCAAAGGAGCCCCAGCAAAAAGAAGAGACCGAGAATCAAAGAGACAGAGCAACAGTTGCAATATTCTTTTATCCCTTCGTTGACCATGTGACTGAAACCCAAATGTGAGACATTCAAACTGACCGATCAGAAGATTACAACTTCTCCCACCGAACTAAAGGTGTGACAATTAGAAGACACCCGCTGTCCGCTGTACACTCAATTATCTGTCTTTAAAAAACATTTGCAACATCTCTGCAAAATCTGGCTATTCTTGACACTTATAACATCATTATGAGAAAGATAAACTCTAACATGTGAAATACAGTGCTTAAATTTATTAGACCACCACCCATTGTAAGGTTTGTGCCACAGCTGCCCTAATGCACAGTATTGGTGATTACCAAAATATTTGATGTTTCTGTAATGGTTAATCCATCAGTATGTGTAAGCTCTTTAGTCACAGTTGGCCAAGTCAAAGTGCGGATTTGAATCCTATTTAAAAAAGTTTGGATTTAGTGGATTCAAAGACAGATTGCACAAAAGTTTCAGCAAAAGCAAGTACTTGGGAACAACTAAACTATTTGGAAGTCGGTAACAACAGAGACTCTGGAAAAGTACTGTACATAAAAACAATGGCATCAAGGCCAAAGGACACCATATACAAAATATTAAGTTTTGGTTATTATGTGGGAATAAAGACTATTTAGGCTAGATGTTTCAGTTTGTTAGTCAGTTTTAGTTTACAGATTCAAAATATATTTGTGTTTCCTCTTTATTATGACAGGTGGTCTAATAAATGTGTTAAGCACTGTAGGTCTGGTAATTTTACTCACTCTTTGATTCCCTCTAGTAGCCTGAAGTCCAGATTCTCCTCATCTCGGTCAAAGTAGCCCTTGTTGTAAAAGAAAACCAGGTGGTGTGGGTCATGTCTACGGTGGACTATGTGTGTCAGCTCTATGCTGTCCTTATCTGTACATTCTTCATGGTGACCAAGCTCAACACAGGTGTCCTCTGGGCGGGGCTTAAATCCACAGCAGTTTTTATCTAGTCGTTCATAAATCTGA
Organism: Tiaroga cobitis; assembly: GCA_030578255.1. Lineage (NCBI taxonomy): Eukaryota > Metazoa > Chordata > Actinopteri > Cypriniformes > Leuciscidae > Tiaroga > Tiaroga cobitis. The sequence continues at coordinate 19,089,047 of CM060604.1, read as the reverse complement.
GAAGAAACACAATCTTTATTTTTGTTTTAAATTATTCAGTTTAAATTAATTGGTCAGAAAATAATATATATATATGTTAATGTGCATCTAAGTTTGTTTAAAGTTGCAGCACAGATGAAAGTGGAGTAGAGTACCTGCAGAAGGAAATCAAAGACTACTAGCTTGCTCCATTCATGGTGGTGGATGCTGGTGCACCTCCACTCTGGTTTAGGTATGATGCCCCGATGCCAGCACTTGTATTTAAGAGAGGTTTGATATGAACCCCAGCTCAGTCTCTCAGAGGGTTGATCTACTGCTGGGCTTAAAGAAGGATCCCACAAAACCACTGGACAAGGCTGACCATCTGAAACAAGATGAAATATATGTAGGCTTTACATTCATTAGATTAGCATCAGTCATATTTGATTTCTCATTAGCTTGATAGACAGCTTTGATGACAATGAACTGCTCCGAATGCAGTGGCCCCAGAAGGTATATAAGTCCATTTATAAGATGCATGCACACAAATTTAATTAAAAAATGACAATCAAATTATGCTTTCTCAGAACTGCCTTTTATTATCTATTTTGCAATTAGTTTAAATCAAAATGTGCCTTTAAAAATAAATGAATACATACATCATAAAATATCAAACCAAGTCTCTTATTTATGTATCTAATGCAGTTACATTTACACATCTTTTTTTATTGTGACTTAAATGGATTGCTCACCCATTTACTCACCCTCATATTGTTCCAAACCTGTCTGAGTTTGTTTCTTCTGTTGAACAAAAGAAGATATTTTAAAGAATGTTGGCGACCAGACAGTTGGCGGAAGCCATTGACTTCCAACATTTTCCTTACTATGGAAGTCAATGGCTGCCATCGGTTACAAACATATTTGGTGGTTAAAATATCTTCTTTTGTGTTCAACAGAAGAAACACAGGTTTGAAACAACTTGAGGGTGAGTAAGTAATGACAAAATTTAAATTTTTGGGTGATCTATCCCTTTAAGTGTCCAAAACCTTTTATGGGCCACTATATTCTTTATCAATTTAATCCAAAATTAAGTAAAATGCAGTATCTGCTACTAAACTATATAAACACAACAGAATAAAATATAAAATTAAGTAAAATATTTAGGCCTAATTATGAAAAATAACAATTAATAAACAAAAACAAAACACACTACCTCCAAGAGAGTGGAATCTTCTGCTGACAGCTGGCAAAGTTCTGTTCAGTCCCAAGATCCTATCCAGATGAAAGGCGAACACTTCACTCATGTCCAAGGGTCTCCTGACAATACCCCAACATTTGCGACACGCATCAGCATCGTCCGTGTGATTTGTCGCACTTTTAAATAAAATGAAAGAAGAAAAGCCCGGAGGTGCAACTTCGTCAATATGCGTAATTTTACTATCAGCTAGATAGCGCATGGCCGTGATATCGTCAATGCTGAACCATGGAGGAGCTCTTTCACTGTATATCCTGATGGATGAATAATCACCGTTACTGCCATCAAGCTCAGAATATCCCAGTTGTTTGTCAACGGGGTTTGTATCGCTCGCGTCCTTCGCTTTGCCCTGTGTGCCGCTCTGCGCTCTCACTTTAACTTTCTTTCTCCGGAGTTTGGGGCGCACTGTGCCCCTGATGATGGCCGGTTTGTGCCGCTTGGATTTGAGAGTTATATAAACCACATTAGACCTGGTCGGACTCAGGGACTCATTCAATTCCCCTTCAGTGGGGTCCTGGTAGGTTTTTCTTGGTTTTTGTGAATAAACGCCATTGCTAGTCCACGGATCAGGACGTTTGTCTTGGCGAGTAGACGTGTGATTAACGTGAACGGTGAAAAACAAATAAACAAAACACACAACAGCTATGATCAAATACTTCTTAATGGCGGAATATCTCCCACAACATTTGCAGACTTTCAAAAACGATACAGACAAACAAATCATAGTGTCCCCGACATTTCCAGGACGAGTCGTATGCGTATCCATTGGTACGAGTGTCTGCGCATGATTAGGCTAAGTCAATTTTCTTTTGTCCACATTGGAATTGCGTTCTTTTCGTTTACATATTGATGGCACACAGGAGTTCCAGATCCCCTCAGCGCGCAGCTCTAGCATGAATGAAGACAACTGTCCCGATGCCGGATCAGCTGAGACGACAGTCCCAAATTGACCAGAATGCAGCAATTGTCCTTACGCCCTTTTCACTGAAAACGCGAGAGGCTAGAATGCGGTCATTAGAAACTAAACTGTAAAAAAAAAAATCCTCGTTTATGTGTATTTTTCCAGAACATAGCCTATCTAAATATTAAAGCTTTACCTGCTGAAAAATAATAATAATAATAATAAACCTAAAAAAATAAATAAACAGCATTTAGCTCGTCTGTTAATTGACTAGTGGTTTGGGCATTTTTCAGCAAAACCATCTTAAACCAGCTTTTTTGTTGATGTGGTTGTAGCAGCAAACCATCGCTGTCCCAACAATCCCCCCCCCCCCCCCCCCACCCCCACCCACCCCCCCCCCCCCCCCCCCCCCAATTCGATTCCCTAAACCTGCACATCACAGAAAACTAATTTTTGGATTTTCAAAACACATCACTTCGTATGATTTAGGCCTATAAGCTGTTTTTCATGGGGACCCAAAAATGTTCCCACAAGGACAGGGATTTCAGATATTGTCATCTTTGTGGGGATATTTTGTGCCCATAATGTACCCGTAGTGTATGGCTTACCCTTTACAGCTCAAAAAGTGTGGGGTGATATCACTGATATAGAATGTCATTATATAGATCAGTGGGTGATATACCCAAATTCCGTTGAATACATAGCACAAACACAAAATTACATATATAGCCAAAGCGGCTACTGTTTAATTCAAATACATGTAAACTTACAAAAAAACTAGAATTAATTTGGACTGCAATTAAAATGCAATAGAAGCGTGCAAATAACACCAAGGGCTACTAAGCAACTGCAGAGGCCTTAAGGTGATAAGCTCGGTGACTAGGAATATTGGTTTAAAACCTGATCCACCATTGCCACCTTGTGGTAACAAAGTACATACTTAAGTCTTTGAATAAGCAGTTAACAGGGAGCCTGCCAGGACAACACAAGTTGCCAAAGCAAACAACAGCAAGTTCCCAAGACCCTGAGGAAAGAAAATTAGTTTGTTAGGCTGGCCTAAATAGAAGTTTCTGCTTTATGTAAGCAATAAGGTACGAGAGGCTGTGCTGTATCGTGAATAAGTAACGGCTTAAGTAACGGAATAAGTAACTCCGCTTCACGTCGTGCCTAACAACGCCCTTCAGCCGTTACTTATTCACGATACAGCACTTGCCTCGAGTTACCGCACAATAAAAATATTAAAGTAAAAAAAAATGTATTAGTGCAACTTTCATGAAGTAAAATCACTAAAAGCATTCCTTCCGCTAGAAAAAAAATAGTCCCCGACCGTGAACAGCAACAACCTTCCAATGTGTAATATGCATGAAAGCTCAAATAAAAACAACATAGGAACTGCGTTTTTGCGCAGTGATAAATAAAACCGTTGGGTGAAGTGGTCATAGCCCTGTTTTATCATGAATAAAGCACAGCTATTAACCAATCAGAATCAAGGATTGGAACTAACCATTTTATAATTCCGTATTATTACTGGTAATGAATCAATAGCAAATTAAAACGACTATGATCTAAACTGGCTCTTACACACACTTGTTAGTTTTGATATTATGGTGAGCAATTATAACTATTTATTGAGTGAGTGAATATATATATATATATATATATATATATATATATATATATATATATATATATATATATATATATATATATATATATATATATATATATATATATATATATATATTATATATATATATATACACCCACAGTTGCAATCAAAATTATTCAACCCCCATTGCAAATCATGTTTATTGGCAAAATTTACAGACTTTCAGCTGTTTGCAATGAACAAATCGAACAAAAGTACCGGTAATTGAAATAGCTCAACACAACAAACGTTTCAAGTGGTTTACCCAAATTTAATTGAAAATGCAACTTTTAATGACTTCAGCAGTTTCAAAATTACTCACCTGAATAGAATCCCTCACAACAGCACAAATCTGCAAAACAGGTGTTGCCTCAAGCACACCTGATTCAACTAATCAAGGGCTTCATTAGTTGCACCAGGTGTGCTTGAGCTAGAACACATCAGGCCCCGTTTACAAGTACATGGTTATTTTGAAAAACGGATACATTTCCCTTCGTTTGTGCCCTTCGTTTACATGCAAACAGAGAATTCGCCTCTGAAAACAATTCTTTCTAAAAACTCCGGCCAGAGTGGAGATTTTGGAAAACTTTGTTTGCGCCTTTGCATGTAAACTGAGAAAAACAGAGTTTTAGGCAGCCGACGTCACAGTATGCGACAGAACTTGCACCTGCGTCAAAAGTGCAACCTATACATTTTCATTTGGCTATGGTAATCATGGATGCATTCAGAGTAGCAGTCACATTTATGTTGGTGCAAACCCTTTTCGTCTGTTTGCATTTGGAAATACAGCTGGTCTATTATGTCGAGCAGCTGTTGTTGCTATTTTCGGGATTCCGATTGGCTAACGTTGGCTTAAGCTTCTTGCTACACTGCCACCTACAGGTTTGGCATGCTCGTGACGGCATATATACACGGGTTCGTGTAAACTAACACTTTTCTGAAAACTGACAGGTCTGCGTTTTTTTCCGTTAAAACGGAGAGGGTGAAATGTCCGTTTATGAAAATAGCCGGCCACGTGTAAACGTGTCATTATTGGGGTCTTGGGTGTCATTATACCTTCCAACAGGACAATGATCCCAAGCATACCTCAAATTCCACCAAGGCTTGGTTGCAGAAGTAGTCCTGGAAGATTCTACAGTGGCCGTCAGTCACCTGGCTTGAACCCCATAGAAAATCTCTGGTGGGATTTGAAGGTGGCGGTGGCAAGAATATTACTGAATTATTTTCAGTTGAATTTGGGAAGACCACTTTAAAGGGGCACTTGGCAACTCTAACCATTTCTTCGCTGATTTTCACTTTTGTTGTCGCATGTTTTCTCATCGAGCTCCCCCTACACCTGTGCGGCGTATATTTTCACAACACTGTCATAAAACAACTCACTTGCGGCACCTTCCTCCCGCTGCTCATGTGCATTTGTTATGATCGGAGCCGGCCAACTTTATCATGTGGAGCTATGTCTACCGAGGTGGGTAATGCATCATACACAGTATCATAGAATTATGTCAAATTGCCATAGAGCAGTTCGTGTTTCTCGCTCGTTCTCGCTTCTCACGAGACTTCCTATTTCCAACTTACCGGGACGTTAGTCCCGATGTTGCAAGGTTGGTTTTCCGCCTGGGAACGCTGGGGGGAGCGGGGAAAGTCACCATTCTCTCCAGAACAGGTTATTGAACCATTCAAATGATTTCTAAACGGTTTTATTAAGTTGAAATAGTTGCCAAGTGCCCCTTTAAACATCTGTTGTGTTGAGCTACTTCAATTACTTTTCTTTGATTTGTTCATTGCAAACAGCTGAAAGTCTGTAAATTTTGCCAATAAAATTGATTTGCAATGGGGGTTGAATAATTTCGATTACAACTGTGTGTGTGTGTGTGTGTGTGTGTGTGTGTGTGTGTGTGTATGTATGTATGTACTCACTAAATGCATAATTATAATACTAATGGCTCACCATAATATCACAACTAATGAAAGGTAGTGAATTTATCTTATGCAAGGTGTTCTCTGCAGATTTAAATCAACACATAAATATTCATGTTCATTTGAAAAACAAAGTGTCAGACTAGGTCACGTAAAAATGCCATCCAAAATACTGAATGAATACAAATAGCTTTATGTTACCTACTTTGACCTCTTTAAATACCACACTTCCCCACAGAGCAGCTACTAAACCATAACCCTGAAATCAAAGTAGAACACACTGTCATTACTTACGATTTTCAATGCAAAGTGAATGAGAACATGAAAGATTTTCTTTTGTGCCATACTTACAGCATTAATTATAGGGAATGTGACCACTGCACTAAGGTAGTAATTTGCCATAAGCCAGGCATATGTGGCTAATCCCCACATCAAGCCACTCAGAAAACCTGCATGGAAGATTTTACATGAGTTAAGAAACACGGGAACTCAATATTCAGTAGAAAGCGGAGGGATATTTTCAGGGGTATCGTGTCCAGTAGCTGACAGTAAACTTTACCTGTATCAATACAGTTGCTTTGCAATACTCCACAAATATGGTGGAGCTGCAAAGCAACACGGTCCTTTCATCCAAGTTGAAATAAAGATGATGGAATGGAATGCACATTAATTACCAGGTAAGATGGCTCTGGGATAGATCCGGGGCCTGTTCTTCATGACTGCGCAGTAAGAAAGAAAATACACTGTGCTCATGAGGAAAATTCCACTGTAATGGGCAAAGCAGTAGTCAATTTCTGTAATGGACAGAAAAACATGTTAGAATAGCCTATAAAATGCCTTTTAACATCTTATTAAGCTGTAAAAATTGCATACAATTATTACTGAAACTACTTGGTCATCCCAAACATACATACCATTCTCACTGGATCCAGTGAACATACTTGAATTGGTTTTGGCATGAACTTTAATATAGAAAACGGGCACAAAAGAAGATCCATAAAGGACACCTGAAAACATGGCCAAGATGCAGCCCCTGTAACGAGACAATATTATCATAGAGAATAAATCCATAGATTTAATATTTATCTTCCAGAGATTTTACAATATTATATAGAAATGTATAAATAAATATTATATATAAAAAATGTATAAAGCTGAAAATGCCATATAAATTTACAAACTTTTTACACATGCACACATAAGCACAGAAAAAAGCCCCCAAACATCCCAGTACATAATTAAGAACCAGAAATGTACTGGAACAAGGAAGGCCTACAGATACTCACAACACTCTTTTGCTCTTTGGTGAAATCGTGTCCACCCATGAATCACTGGGGTTTGTGATGTCTTGATTCAACATCTAAAGACAGTGTGAATACATGCACACAAAATGTCAGCAAAGATGTGTGTATCCTAAACAAAATACATCAAACAATATTCTACATAACAGTCAAAAAGCTCTTAATGTGGAAAAGCCCTATAACTTACCCTATCATCAATCAACAAAGGCATGGATTCAGGAGATGTACGTTTCTGAACATCACTTTTCACAAAGAAGAATATGATGGCACTGAAACAAAGACAAGATTGTGTTATGAGAAAAAAATAAAACCTAATCCAGAGTGTTCTCTCTCACAATAAATAAAACGCAAGGATGTTTTTATTCCATATCCCATCAAATCAGATGGAACTGTAGATCCAAGACAACGTGACTTCAGGTCTTAGGAGGAGGTTTATCCTGCCTTACACAATATATTGCATTTTCAATTTCGGAGAAATTTTTGAGCGAGTAAGACAGCAGCACTTTCATCTAGAAATGATCTTTGTGAGGTGTACTACGAAGTGAACAATATATATTTTTACCTTAGCAGACAAAGGCCAGCTCCACAGTAATTGAGTATCGGTTTGGACACTTCCTCTGGATGCAGCCCAAACCAGCCAAACCTTGAAAGGAATGACTTAAGAGGTAAGATTACCTCTGCCTTAATTAAAAACATGGATAACACTTTATAATTAGGTCCTACTAGTTAACATTAATTTATGCATTAAACTACTAACATTAGCTAACAATGAGCAATACATTTGTTACAGTTCATCTTTCTTAATGTTAGTTAATAAAAATACTACTGTTCACTGTTAGTTTGTGTTAGCGCAGGTCCATTAAATAATAACAGATTTTAAATTTGAATCATATATTAGTAAATGTTGACATTTACTTTAAGAATAACAAATGCTTTAGAAATATTTTTCAATGTTAATGCTAACTATGGAACCTTACAAATGGAACCTTATCGCTAAGTGTTAACAAAACACACAGCTCTGTGTAAAACACTGTTTAAAAAGTGCATTAAACCAATATACAATATAATTCTACTGAGAAAAATGATGAATGAAGACATTCAGATTATACAACAAAGTTTTTCGTGAAATTATAGATAAAAAATTCCGGCAAAAAAGGTCAAAAGTCCAGTTATCTGACAAACTTCTTAACATTACATATTTAGCAATGATTTAACAAGTTACATCAAGTAAACATTCCCAACATACAGTATTTTTTTCAGCTATTCACATGTCACCTATGGACTGCTTAACATAGCTTGTCAACTAGCTCAAACTGCATTAATTAGCCTGGGCGGGCTGTGTTTCCCAAAAGCATTGTGAGCCCAAGTTGATCATGGAGACGATAGACCTAATTCAGAGCAGCAACATTTATAAAAGCAAGGCTGTGAGGGATAGACTTACTGTTTTCAGTGGCATCTGCTGTAAAATGCTGGATAAAGCTCTTAGCTAACTTATTTTCCACAACTGGAGTTTATTTTGTCAACTGAAATTTCTTGGAAATACATTTTTGCATTGTTTCGTCAGCAGAACAAACATTAAATAACAGTACAACCCACTGAAGAGATGCATGTCTATTCCTCACAGCCTCTATCCCTCACAGATGGCCCTGCTGTGAATAAGGTCTATTGCCACCAATGTTCTCTACGATCAGCTTGGCTCATGGTGCTTTTGGGAAATGCAGCCTGGACCAGCATATACATCAATGCACCAAAGTTTAACATCAGAAGTTCAATACATCCCTATAAGCCCCTTCTGTCAAACATCAACCCAGCTCACCTTGAGCTTGCCCATCCAATTAACAATCCACTGGATCCCCAAAGCAAAATTCCAAGACCAAGTCCAATAAACTTCACAACTGGGACAGCCGTTATATTTCCTAAGAGATAAATTATTTATAAATTACATCTGTATGTATATTAAACACGTTTATTCGCTCACACATACACTTTACCAGTGGCCCAAAGAGCTCCTCCAAGCATAGCAGCAGGATGAGCTCTTGAGGGGTGAAACAATGTGTCAGCAACCAGTCCAACACACCAAATAGCTGAACTGCAAATCCACTGGAAAAACATTCCTATAAAGACAGCAGATTTTGAGGCAAGGTTGGTCAAATGTTGGTGTGGTGTGTAAAAGTACAGTTAAACTCCTCACCATCGCCGGTATCTATCGTTTTAACAGGAACAAAGTAACTCCCATACAACAGCACTGCAAAAGCACAGGCCACAAAGCCATAGGTGGTGTCTGTACTGTTGGCTTCATTAGAGGAGCGAGGGGGCTCTAGGTATAAAACAAAACTAAAGGTTGACAACAACACACTTGTGGCATTTATGCTAAAAAATAATAATAGACAATTCAAAACATATTGACTGTCTACAACTGTCGACTTTCCAAGCACAGTTTCTAAACCCACACTCCCAGAGGTGAAAAAGAGGCATCTTTTCAGTCAAAGACATAGACCAAACTAAATTTTTAAACATGTAATATTTAATCTACCTTCAGCTGACAACGTGCTGCAGCATTTTACAACAAAAAGCACAATTGCAGCTAGTAAAGCCATAAGTCTCCTCTTTTTCCCCTCACTCTGGGTAATGACTACATTTGTTGTTGTGATAGTTGAGTCAAGTGGTTTGTCGTAAACCAGGTGTCATTAATTGGCCCCACTGACCCGCCCTAGGAGTTGTGGGAAGTAGCCTACTTACCATTTAGGCTACCGTCATTGCCAATTTTTTTTCATATACATAAAGTGAAGGCGACTAAGGCTCATTTTGCCTAACATTTTGTGTATCAAAGAAGAAAGAAAGTCATCCGGGTTATGAACTGAGGGTGAATTATTTTATTTTTTTTGCTTTAAATGAACGTAGTTCCTAAACAGCTCCACTAGGTGGAGATCACGTTCCAACTTATTTTGATTCCGCATTCGTTGCGCAGAAGAAAGTCTGGCCAGCATCCCAAATTCTGAATATGTAAAGCAGAAAAGAAGTGTCAACAACAATAACAACACCATTCTCCTGAACCCCGATAAAAGCAGTAGGCCTAGTCATTGAGTGAGTTATTAGTAACTATTAGTAACATGCATCTCCTGCTCCGAATCTCATTTTGAATGTTAAAATGTTATGTGTTTATATGGTGAATTGTACAGTTGCTTACAAAAATGTAGCATACTAGAGTGCTAGAATTAAAAGGGAGTGAAACATTATTGACAGGAATAAATTTTTTTTGTATAATCATCAGCAGAATATTTATGTTTATGTTTCAGCGTTTTAATTGTCATAAATGTTCTGTTTCTGCAACGTTGTCTAGCAGACAGAAGACCACAGTGGAAAGATTCGCTTTATCGAAGTGTGTGGTTGCCATGGAAACTGAGGGTAAGGTAAGTACATAAGAGGAAATGAATTATATATCATATATACAGACACTACCTTTCAAAAGTTTGGGGTCTGTAAGATTTTTTAATGTTTTTGAAAAGAGTCAACCAAGGCAGCAGTTATTCATTCAGATAGAAACAGTAAAAACAGTAGTGTGAAATATTATTACAATTTTAAACAACAACATTATGCTTCAGAAATCATTCTAATATGCTGATTTGGTGCTCAAAACATCTTATTATTTTCAGTGTTGAAATTTTGTGGAAACAATGATAATTTTTTTAAGGATTCTTTGATGAATATCATTTTTTAAAAGAACTGCATTTATTTTAAATATAAATCTTTTGTATCATAAATGTCTTATCTGACTTTTTGATCAATATAATGCTATTTTATACTTATTAAAAGTAAGAAAAAAGAAAAAAATCTTACTAATCCCAAACTTGAACAGTACTGTAGAGCATATACACTGACCTAAAGGATTATTAGGAACACCTGTTCAATTTCTCATTAATGCAATTATTTAATCAACCAATCACATGGCAGTTGCTTCAATGCATTTGGGGGTGTGGTCCTGGTCAAGACAATCTCCTGAACTCCAAACTGAATGTCAGAATGGGAAAGAAAGGTGATTTAAGCAATTTTGAGCGTGGCATGGTTGTTGGTGCTAGATGGGCCGGTCTGAGTATTTCACAATCTGCTCAGTTACTGGGATTTTCACGCACAACCATTTCTAGGGTTTACAAAGAATGGTGTGAAAAGGGAAAAACATCCAGTATGTGGCAGTCCTGTGGGCGAAAATGCCTTGTTGATGCTAGAGGTCAGAGGAGAATGGGCCGACTGATTCAAGCTGATAGAAGAGCAACTTTGACTGAAATAACCACTCGTTACAGCCGAGGTATGCAGCAAAGCATTTGTGAAGCCACAACACGCACAACCTTGAGGCGGATGGGCTACAACAGCAGAAGACCCCACCGGGTACCACTCATCTCCACTACATATAGGAAAAGGAGGCTACAATTTGCAAGAGCTCACCAAAATTGGACAGTTGAAGACTGGAAAAATGTTGCCTGGTCTGATGAGTCTCGATTTCTGTTGAGACATTCAGATGGTAGAGTCAGAATTTGGCGTAAACAGAATGAGAACATGGATCCATCATGCCTTGTTACCACAGTGCAGGCTGGTGGTGGTGGTGGTGTAATGGTGTGGGGGATGTTTTCTTGTCACACTTTAGGCCCCTTAGTGCCAATTGGGCATCATTTAAATGCCACGGCCTACCTGAGCATTGTTTCTGACCATGTCCATCCCTTTATGGCCACCATGTACCAATCCTCTGATGGCTACTTTCAGCAGGATAATGCACCATGTCACAAAGCTCGAATCATTTCAGTTTTGTTTCTTGAACAAAGAAACTCTCCCCCACAGTCACCAGATCTCAACCCAATAGAGCATCTTTGGGATGTGGTGGAACGGGAGCTTCGTGCCCTGGATGTGCATCCCACAAATCTCTAGGGCTGTTTTTGACTAAGGATTTTCATAGTCGAATCTGATTCGTTAGATTTTGCCGTAGTCGACTGATAGTCGAACCTTTTTTTTTTCTTTTTTTTTAGATAGCAGCTAAACGTTCGGTTGAATAACTGTTTGTTTGTTATAGGACAACTCGCTCTACGTTTATTTAAAATGAACAGCAAGACAACTAGAAGTGAATGTGCTTTCCATTAAATGAATCCTTAAAAAAAAAAAAAAAAAAAAAAAAAACGTTGCAATGAACGTGCTTTGTTTTAAATAAATCACACACAGTAAACAAAACCTTAACAAAAAAACTTTGCAATGAACTTTGGAATTTAGACGCGCAAACTGGGTGCCGGTGTGGTGAGACGTATACATCAGTCCCTCCAGTTTTTCGCGATTCTGCGATCGCTGAATACAACGCAAAATCAACAAAATGTCGCATTTTTTTGCGATCCTGCATAATTCCTAATTTAACCGCAAAATAATCACAAAAATAAAAAAAAAGTCCTCACAAAACATTTAATTATATTCACCCAATTGAAATATCTCTAGTTAATTAAAGTTTCAATGCATTTTTACGTGGGTACAGAATAGATGTTGAGCACGCGTGATCAGCACGCGTCTGTGAGCGGTCTATCAGAAACATGGCGAAAGAAAATGCGTCTCTCCTGCCCTCTCACATAAGCGCCCAGGTTTTCATTGGGCAGTACGGCAAACTTATTAACGCGTTTAACATGATTGAATGACATGACAAAAAGTATGATATGCTCGTACTAAAAAGAATTATTAAAAGCGCAGTATACCGTGAAAGAGAACTAATTTCAGCCAGTCGAGTGACAGTCTGTCTCTGACTGCAAGTGTGTGTGTGTGTGTGTGTGTGTATGTGTGTGACTGACTGACTGACTGACTGACTGACTGACTGACAGCGTGTCACCGCCTGTCGGCCTAGTTAGAATATTGAATTCTCTTTATAGCGCTTTAACAAATACACATAGCTACAATTACTTCAAAATATTCATCTTGGCAAGTATTTACGTAAAACAATCAGTAATAACTGATTGGGACGTTTGTCATTACTGTAGTAGGTCTTAAAGTGACAGTAACCTAATTTACCTGCTGTTGTTAATTTTAATCAAGCAACAACAATAGGCTACAGCAGACCAAATAAACAAGCTTTATGCATTTTGTTTGTGATTTGTGTCATTTGTGCCTATTGTGCATCTGACATAATACTATTAAGGTAAATGTGATGTCCTAATTATAAAATTAAAAAAAATCGCGAATTTTTTCACAAATTTCTGGAAATTACCACCACAAAATCAGTCATTTTGATCGCAAAAATCACATTAAAAAATCGTGAAATCCTGGAGGGACTGATACATGCTCGGGCAGATTCGGCTTGAAGTCGTTCATCCTCGGATGCGCGCGCTGTTACAAAAGAAGCCGTGCAAACAGTAAAGCGAAATGGGGTCTTGCCGGTCTTGCGCACCCAATGCGTCATTTTTTGCCGTGCGCACCTTCGCGCTCGTGCGGAGGCGTCGAGTATAAACAAGGCTTTACTCCGTGTCAGCACGCTCTGATCGGTGCACAGACGTCTCCCGAATCATCTCCAGCACTCAGCCTCCAAAGTACCTCTAACTCCGCCTCCGTTTTCCCCGTAAGATGCTATTAGTATTTAAACATTCTCTGTGATAAAAAATGTTTGTAAAAAATATTTTAATAGCACGGTTTTGGCGGTTATAGAGTTCTAATGACGGTGTTCACCTATAACCGTCGGTCTCACGGTTACATAATAACCGTCACACCCCTATGGTTACATAACACTTCCCTACTATTCGACTATGAACCTCATCGGACTGATTGAACCCCAATCAGACCTCTCCGAATCGAATCGCCGAATCCTCGACTATTAGAAGTCAGCCCTACAAATCTCCATCAACTGCAAGATGCTATCCTATCAATATTGGCCAACATTTCTAAAGAATGCTTTCAGCACCTTGTTGAATCAATGCCACGTAGAATTAAGGCAGTTCTGAAGGCGAAAGGGGGTCAAACACAGTATTAGTATGGTGTTCCTAATAATCCTTTAGGTGAGTGTATATACACACACATGCATAGCTACATAAAGGTGTGTATATATATATATATAGGGAAAGCACTCTCCATTGAGGAAGTGGAGGTTTCCCCTCCCAAAGCACATGAAGTACGAATTAAGGTAGGTTTGTTATATTCTTCTTGTTAGGCCACATATAGTATAAATGTAGACTTGCACTTAAAAAAAAAACTACTTATAAAAATGCCTGAGAATAAGGGGTAGCAAGTAACACTATTCTGAATACTAGCCTACATGCTTTCAAAAAATGTTTTTTCTTTTTTATTGTGCTTTTAAGGGACCAAGTATTATTTTATTTCACTGAGGAAAGAATATTCATCAATCCTTGTCAGATAGCAGCATCTGGGGTGTGTCACTCAGATTGGGCTTACCTGTATGATAATGCTAAAATTAAGCCATGGCCTTTTCCTTTAATCCTGGGACATGAAGGAGCTGGAACAGTGGAGAGTGTTGGGTCCAGGAGTTACAAAGGTGTCTAAAGGTAAACAAAACAAAAAAAAAACTATCATAAACACTTGATCATAATATTTTTACTTCTAACAAGATATGAAATGTTTATAAATGGAAATGGATTTCTCAATTACATCATCTTACAGTTTTTCTCACTCGCTTTGGTACATTTCTTGAATCTTCCTTAATTCAACCAAAAATAAAATTCTGTCATCATTTACTCACTTACTTGATTAATCATTTACTTTCTGAATTTCTTTCCTCTGCAGGAAGAATATATTTTAAAGAATATGGGCAATCAAACAGGCCCCATTGATTCTTTAAAATATCTTCTTTTGTGTTTAGCAGAAGAAAGAAATTCATACAAGTTTGGAACAACTTTAGGGTGAGTAAATGATGACAGAATTTTCATTTTTGAGTGAACTATCCCTTTAAGATTTGCAAACCATAAGTTTTATTTCTCAAAACAATTCGTACAAACCACAATGGATTACCTGCAAAAGCCTTTAACTTGCTCAAAATCCTTAGTCCATCTGTCAAAAGTAAATACAATATTAGTATGTTTGCCAATGTCAATGAACATATCAGTGGCATCAAAATGACAAGTCCTTGTTTCATTGTTCACAAACAACATTCTTAGTCATGTTGTCAATATAACAGCATACTCTGTCAGTATTTTCAGATGTAAACTATGGCTATAATTTTGATGACAATGATTGAAAATGCACAAGACACCACTTTATCTGTATGGCATATATACAAACTGACTCATTACCAGAGGTGAGACCAAGTCATTGTTTTGCAAGTCACAAGTAAGTCTCGAGTCTTTGCATTCAAGTCTCAAGTCAAGTCCCGAGTCAAGACAGACAAGTCCAAGTCAAGTCCCGAGTCAAGACAGACAAGTCCAAGTCAAGTCCCGAGTCAAGACAGACAAGTCCAAGTCAAGTCCCGAGTCAAGACAGACAAGTCCAAGTCAAGTTGCAAGTCCTCGAGTTTAAGCTTTAAGTCTTAAACAAGTCATTAGTGCTTTTTGCACAAATTACTGTCTCAGTGTTAATTACTATAGTAAATGAAATGTATACTAATTTACATCAGAAAGGCTTTTAAAATATGATATAATATAATAATATATAATATTATCAAATTTATTGTGGCAATGCAGAAAAAATAAAAGTAACTGTTCATTGGGAAAATTAATCGTGATTTGCTACACATTAAGTTAAGTAAAATTAAGTAAAATATTGAGTCCCTGGTTAAATTATTTTGTTAACGCGACAGTAATTGTACTAGAACATTCCTATTTCTATGGCGACGTATCAAGCGCCACGTGACACTTTTTGGGGCTACGTTACGTTACAAAACGTAATGTAAATCCATCCATTTCTCCCGAAAGACATGAAAGTGAGTGGCTGGTGAACAGGGAGAAGACTTTATAGTTACCTATATAGGCTAAAATGTGCGTTTGTTGTGGGGGGAAAATAACATGTCTCAAAATTACATTTGAAAGGTTTATTATTTCCGCTTACTTAGATATCAGTGTGTTTTTTTTTTCTCAAATTATAAATGGTTCGCTAGTACTTGTGTATTTAAATGCCTGAAAAAGAAAAAAGAAAACATTATTTGGTTGAAAACTGTCTGAACGTGTGATAATAAATGACAACTGACTCCGCTGCTGAACACACTCCATCACGCACTCTCTGGCTCAGTGCCAAACGTGCAAAAACAGCGCTAATCAGCGCTGTGATCATGCGTCAATGATACAGTGCTATACTACAGTCAGTGATTATTACAACTCTGATCTGTGGTTTTAGAAGGTAGGTCAAGTCTTTCCAAGTCACAGGGCTCAAGTCCGAGTCAAGTCGCGAGTCATTGTTGTCAAAGTCTAAGTCGAGTCGCAAGTCATCTTTGAATATGTCAAGTCGAGTCGCAAGTCATCAAATTTGGGACTCGAGTCCAAGTCAAGTCCAAGTCATGCGACTCGAGTCCACAACCCTGCTCATTACTGTATATGGGATATTGATTGTAAAAGATGACTGGATTCACAGTGACACTTTAATTGTTTTTCTGTTCAAAATTACAGTACAATGTCATTGCGATATAAAGAAAAAGACAAGACTATATATATATACATATATATGTGCACACACACACATACTGTATACTTGTATATGTGTTTGTGTTACATTATGTCTCTGTAAAGTATATTTACTGTATAATGTAAAATGCAAGTGGACTACTGTAATATAGCATTATGTTAAGTATACAGTATAGTGAACATTGTCTGATTACATACCTGTTCTGTCTACAAACGTTTGAATGATTGAGGACACCTTGTACCTTTCGACCCACCTCAGCCATAGTAAGATCATGATTGAGAACATGATCCACAATAGTGGCCCTCTTTTCATCAGAAACATGTCTACAATCTTGGCCTCTTCCACTGTTATGCCTCCGTATCCTTCCACCATGCATCCTTACTCCTTTCTTCCCGGCTGTTGACCCTATTTTTTTCCTTGTTCTTCCATTGTCAAAATTTGCAACACTGTTGTGATCTGTCTATATATGCTGGACAAATGAAGCTTCATGTGATGCATCTCTGAGCTACAGTTTTACAGAACTGGTTGATCAATGATCATTGATTGATCAATCCCTTTATATTTATATTTGAGGTGTCCTCAATCATTCAAACGTTTGTAGACAGAACAGGTATCTAATCAGACAATATTCACTATACTGTATACTTACCGTAATGCTATATTACAGTAGTCCACTTGCATTTTACATTTTACATACATCCAGGGTGTCGACATTGAGAGGGTGGAGACTTACAAATACCTGGGTGTTCACCTTAACAAGAAACTTGACTGGTCCACAAACACAGACGTCCTGTACAAAAAGGGCCAAAGCCGTCTCCATCTGCTGAGGAGGCTGAGTTCTTTCGGAGTGTGCAGGTCTCTGTTAAAAACTTTTTATGACTCTGTGGTGGCGTCTGCAATCTTTTATGCAGTGGCCTGCTGGGAAGCTGGGAGCACAGAAAGGGATAGGAAAAGACTCAACAAACTAGTGATGAAGGCTAGCTCTGTTCTGGCTTGCCCTCTGGACACCATAGAGGAGGTGGGGGAGAGGAGGATGTTAGCCAGGCTGGCATCTATTATGGGCAACACCACTCACCCCCTACATGAGACTGTGAGCTCCCTGAGCAGCTCCTTCAGTGGCAGACTGCTGCACCCTCAGTGCAAGAAGGAGCGCTTCCGCAGGTCCTTCATCCCAGTAGCAGTTAGACTTTTTAATGCAACATCACAATGAAGGACTGTTAGCTGTTGTTGAACTAGCACTGTTAGCTGCGGCTGAGTAGTTGAGTAGCACTGGACAATATTTTGCATTATGTATATTTCTTATCTATTTATTACTTTGTGTCTCCTCCAACTGTGCAATATGTTACCTCTATTTATTAGCATATTTATTTGTATATTTGTGTTTATGGATTGTCTGTTTACATAAGGTTGGTTATTAGGTATGTAAGGGGTATACAGTTAAAGACCCAGAACCAGATAAGAAGAATGAAGACCCGGAGTCAGAATTATAAAAAATTAAAGAAAAGTTTTACTGAAGATAGTTTGCAGTTTCATTAGCAGAAGTCAGCTTCAAGACTCGCACAGGAGTTTGTAGGCCGCCTCGCTTACAGTTACAAAGATCACAGCAGTTATACCATTTTCAAGGTCTAAGCTACGTCATTGCTTACAGGTTGAATGATTTTCATTGGCTAAGAAACATTAAGAGCCTAAACAATTTAACACATGTGAGGAGACAGGGGTGCCTATCGCCATTAGTAAAGATAGTTGTCGTCCACTCATTAGATGTAGGTCTGTGGTGGCCTCGCAGGTTAGAGAAGGGCGCCGAGGTGTCTGGTCCGAACGTCCAGAACCTACATAGAATGTCATACGCACACACACACACAAATAACAGGCACTAGCAAATAACAGCTCCCATCAAGGCTGAAGAGAGTCTGAGCTCCTTATTATCAGTTAAGTATACCAAAACATAATGCTAAAGCATTCACTCGTTTGGGAGAAAAACAGATAACTGGCATTTACTCCCAAGGAAGGAAATATACTGGAAAGAATACATTTTAATACAACAATTAAAGTTCGATAGTAACGCTCAATATAGCTTGACCATCTGTCCAGCAAAGGATCATCTGTGTCCACGCTGCCTTTAGGACCCTATATCAACCTTTCTACTGATCCCAGAGAAAGAGACAAACGGCCTTGTGGGTTACGTGGCCTTCGTGTCCGGCGTGTACTACGTGCAATCTCAAAGTAAGATTGGAATGCACCTAAAAGAAACTGGTTACTTCCATCATATGCATTTAAGAAAATATAATTTCACAAGCACAAAGAATATAAAAATGAGTATGTGATAATGAATATATTTGATTATTGATTTTTATAAAGGAAGTATATAAGCATTCAAAAGGATTTATGATTATAGATGTATTTGAAGAGTCAAGGAATTTTGACCAACCCTTCAGTTAAATATAGTTCTATTCTTATATATGTATTCTATTTTACTTTTATATTTTACTGGAGCTGCGGTAACACAGGAATTTCCCCAGTGTGGGATTAATAAAGTCAATCAATCAATCAATCAATCAATGATCATTGATTGATCAATCCCTATATTTCCCTTCAGTAGTGAAGTTCAAAATTCACCTCTGCAATTTGTCAATTCAGGACACACGTACAAAAAAGAAAATATGCTTGACAGTTTATGAAACTAGTTCAACCATTTTGCATTTAATGACTTATGCAATGAACTAATGCCTAGATTTCTTGAGGAGTAAGACTATTCAACAGGGAAACAGTATAAAACATTTTAAGCAACATGACATAAGCAATTGATAATGTAGGAAACAGCAGACAACTGTACATAATCAATCGCATGGATGTACCAAAGCATTTGCAATTTGTTCAAAAGAATGATGAATTGCTTTAATGATGTGCACAAGTGACTAGATAATGTGGAGATTGAACAAGTAGTTTTGATAATTTCAGTTATGATCTGAAAATGCGACTGAGAAAAACTGTAATCACTTAATTTTTGATACATGAGTATAGAAGTGTGTAAAACAAAGGTTTATACTGTGTGTGTGTATATATATATATATATATATATATATATATATATATATATATATATATATATATATATATAAACATTATCATGTACCTGCATGTACCATGTGTCTGCAGGAGATCATGTCATTCCTCAGTCCAAAGACAAACCTCTGCACCAAAAACTGGTTAGGATAAATGAAAAACATTGTTGTCTGGGACTTTATTATATTTTTTAACATTTGCTTTTGAATAGAGATTGACTTTAGTTAGTTAGCATTTCAGTTTTATTTGGAATGATCATTCAATATTATTAAATATGATTTTAATTTGATTTACAGTATTTAAAAACAAATGAGTGTTATTAATTAAAGTTATTCAAGAAGAAACTTTTCTTAATATTCCATGTTGCTAATGTTATGTCAAATTCCTTATATGCATTCTATCATTTTTTTCAGATTTTTTTTTTTCTCTCGCCTAGGGAGCAAACTCAGCAGTGTGTTCTTGCTGATGGCACTAGCAGGATCACCTGTAAGAATCAGCAGGTCCATCAGTTTATTGGTATCAGCACCTTCTCTGAATATACTGTTGTGCCAGAGGACAACATCACCAAGATTCACCCAGACGCTCCGCTGGACAAAGTCTGTCTGCTGGGCTGTGGAGTGTCTACAGGATATGGGGCAGCAGTGAACACAGGCAATGTGTGTGTGATTTCTACTGGCATAATAACGTCAAAAAGGCGATACATAAAATAAAAATAACATCCCACCAGCTAGTTTGGCATTGTCTTTCCCAGGTAGAATCTGGCTCTACATGTGCGGTGTTTGGTTTGGGAGCTGTCGGACTGGCAGCGGTCATGGGATGCAAGGCTGCCGGTGCCACCAAGTCAAGTCAAGTCATCTTCATTTATATAGCGCTTTTAACAATGGATTGTTTCAAAGCAGCTTTACAGAGATAAACATATAATTTAAGGTAACAGATTGTTTTGGCGTTATAGCGGTTCTTGAATAATGTTATTTCCAGCTAAAGTTAACTTTGATTGATTCACCTCTGTCAAAATGATCAGACTTTAAACGCGAACCTGTGATTAACGCTGACGGCGTTCACATGCTCATTCAGAATTGATTCTATAGTTATGTGCTTTTTAAAATATGTGCGCAGGTTTGTAATTCCATACAACCCATGCCTAAACAAACTTGCCTATAAATTTTGATACAGAATTTGTTTTATTTTATCACTTCGGGGTACGCGAGCCGGAATTCACAACGCTTTATCTGTAGAGTGGGAAAGTGATCCTCCATAGGGAGAGGATAGTGGATACTTCAGCACTGCATTGTCATCGGGTCCAGGCGGATCTCCTTCGTCAGATCTGGACACGGCCTAGATCCGGCAGGCTGCGGGAAAACCTCGGGATAAACAAAGACACTAATATTAGCGTAGATGCCATTCTTCTTATGATGTAGCCAGTACATCAAGATTTAAGGGAAGTGTTCCCAGTTCCGGCTGACCTAATCTATGCAGCCTAACTTTGAATTATAGAAGTCTATAATGTATTATGTATATGCTAGGTCAAAGAGATGTGTTTTTAGTCTAGCTTTGAACTGACAGAGTGTGTCTGCTTCCCGGACAATGGTAGGAAGAATGTGCCAAAGTTTTGGTGCTAAATAGGAAAAGGATCTACCACCTGCAGTCGATTTAGATATTCTAGGTATTATCAACTGGCCGGAATTTTGAGATCGCAATAGACGTGAAGGACTATAATGCATTAAGAGCTCGCTCAAGTACTGCGGAGCTAAACCATTTAGTGCTTTGTAGGTAATCAACAATATTTTAAAATTTATACGATGTTTAATAGGGAGCCAATGCAGTGTTGAAAGAACCGGGCTAATATGGTCATATTTCCTGGTTCTGGTAAGAACTCGAGCTGTGGCGTTTTGAACTAGCTGTAGTTTATTTATTAAGCGTGCAGGGCAACCACCCAGTAGAGCATTACAATAGTCTAGCCTTGAGGTCATGAACGCATTGACTAATTGTTCCGCATTTCCCAATGAGAGCATATGGTGTATTTTAGATATATTTTTAAGATGGAAAAATGCAGTTTTACAGATACTAGACACGTGGCTTTCAAAAGAAAGGTTGGTATCAAAGAGCACACCCAGGTTCCTAACCGACGACGAAGACTTGACAGAGCAGCCATCAAGTGTTAGACAGTATTCTAGGTTATTACGTGTGGAAGTTTTTTGTCCAATAATTAGAATCTCTGTCTTTTCAGAATTTAGTAGTAGGAAATTACTAGTCATCCAATTTTTTATATCAGCTATGCATTCCGTTAATTTTGTGAATTGGTAAGTTTCGTTGGGTTTTGAATAAATATACAGCTGAGTATCATCGGCATAACAGTGAAAGCTAACTCCATATTTCCTAATGATATCTCCTAATGGTAGCATGTACAGAGTGAACAGCAGCGGTCCTAGTACTGAGCCTTGTGGTACGCCATACTGAACTTGTGATCGATAAGACATCTAAGTATGATTTAAACCATGCTAATGCAATTCCACTAATGCCAACATAGTTTTCTAGTCTATTTAAAAGAATGTTGTGGTCAATGGTGTCAAATGCAGCACTAAGATCGAGTAACACTAATAGAGAGATACAACCACGATCGGATGATAAGAGCAAATCATTTGTGACTCTAATGAGAGCGGTCTTAGTACTATGGTACGGTCTAAATCCGGACTGAAAATCCTCGCAGATATCATTTCTTTCTAGAAAGGAACATAGCTTTTTCTAATATCTTTGACAGAAAAGGCAGATTCGAGATCGGCCTGTAATTTACTAATTCTGTAGGATCAAGTTGTGGTTTTTTAACAAGCGGTTTTATCATAGCCAGTTTAAAGGTTTTTGGTACGTATCCTAGAGACAAAGATGAATTAATGATATTAAGAAGAGGATATATGACCTCTGGAAACATCTCTTTCAGTAGCTTAGTCGGTATAGGATCTAACATACAAGTTGTCGATTTAGATGAATTAACGAGTTTGCAGAATTCTTCCTCTCCTATAGCAACAAATGAATCAAATTTTTCCTCAGGGAGACTACAATGCACTTCCTGATGCGATACTGTGGTAGACGGTTGCATAGTTATAATTTTGTCCCTGATATTATCAATCTTATAAGTGAAGAAGTTCATAAAGTCATCACTGCTGTGTTGCTTGGACACTTCTGAGCTTGAAGCTTTCTTTTTCGTTAGTTTAGCCACTGTTTCAAATAAATACCTTGGATTATGTTTATTTTCTTCTAATAGGTTTGAAAAATAAGCAGATCTAGCAGCTTTTAAAGCCTCTCTGTAAGCAATCGAGCTTCGAAATACCTCTAGTTTAGTTTTCTTCCAGTTGCGCTCCATTTTTATGGCTGCTTTCTTAAGGGCCCGGGTGTGCTCGCTCACCAGGATCATCGCCGTTGACATCAACCCAGACAAGTTTGAGATCGCCAAGACATTTGGGGCCACTGAGTTTGTGAACCCTAAAGACCACAATAAACCCATTCAGGAGGTGCTGAGGGAGCTGACGAATGGTGGCGTTGACTTTGCTATCGAGTGTGTGGGCAACGTGGGAGTCATGGTAAGTTCCAATAACCAGTGTGTATTATTATTCCACTAACTGGAAATTTATTAGTAGAGCTGTTTATTTTTCAAAGATGCCTATAGTAACAACATTGAAGTTAGAACAAGTCAATTTGCCATGTAGAAGAAAATAATTTACTGTATGTTACTTGAACTAATACAGTTTCCTCTGCCCTCTGCTGTGGAAGCATACAGTCCTGCAGGGGGATCTGTGTGATGTGGGTTGGATTGAGGTGGAGGAACTTTTTCTGTCCCCCCTGGATATCCTGCTAGGAAGAACTCTGAAAGGCACTGGAGGTAAATGCCACGATTTCCCTGTATTTAGAGTAGTGTTAGCTGTTTGCATGGTAAATGTGAAAAATGAATAATAATTATAAAGTAATTACCCTTCTGATTGACAGGTTGGAAGAGTGTTGAGGCGGTGCCCAGACTGGTTCAAGATTATATGAGTGGGAAGCTTCTGCTGGATGAGTTTGACACATAGACTGACTCTAGATCAGATTAACCAGGCCTTTGATCTCATGATCAGTGGAAAAGGTCAGTTTATGTTATTAACATCTACTAATGAATGCAATCATGGATTTGTTTTGTGATGAAAAGCACCAGAAAATGTTGCTTATCTTATATGCTTAATCATTTTGCAATTTACTGTAATGTTCAGAATGATCAGAATGTTCATATATTTTATAAAAGGAAGCTGGTGAGAAATTGCATTTTGATTACAAATGATGAGATTAAAAAAAAACATACATGGATGAATCTATATCTATATATATCTATATATATCTATATATATCTATATATATCTATCTATATATATATATATATATATATATATCTATATATATATATATATATATATATATATATATATATATATATTATCAGTGAATATAATATTGTATAATATATGATATTGTTTCAAGTCTATGTATGAAATGCAAAACATATTTTTTAAATGTCTATGTAATTCGATATCTTTCTCAGTATTCGGACAGTGATTGAGATGTGAAATGCAGGAGATTCCCAATATCCTTTAAACAGAACACATAATATCAGTGCTTTAGGTGGGTTCATCTTCTACCTCTCTAAAAGCCATACACCATCCAAAGGAAAGGCTGAATACATTTCATAAGTTTAAGAAATTATTTTTTGCTGTTATTTTGACAGTTAACTGCCATAATAAAAGACTGTTTTGCAATATGTACAAAGGAAAAGAGAGATAGGCCTATGTTTAGACAATGAGTATCTCCTGTATCTGCTAATCCAAAGGTCTCTTTTCATTTCCTGAATGCAGTAGCTATAGCACACGTGCACTGATATAAATGTATACGAAAGGTAAAGTCACATTCACTGAACAGCACATTGATTGTTCTTTGTTTATATTCTCAATGAGAATACAAGGAACATGTCTATTATGGTCAGAAACTGTTCCACACAATAAAGCCAAATCTGTTGAATTTGATTTGTTTGTATCTTCTCTCTATAAGCAGTAGATGGCATGCTTGCACTGCACTTGCACCTTGTTTACTTCATTTCTCGTCACTCATTGTGCACTGTATAGGGAAGTAAGTATCCCTCCCTTCTGTGTGCCTTCAGACTGCTTTAGGCTAATATTTGTTGAATATGTATTAGTTCTTGTGTTTATATTCCACACTTCCACAAGTGTTGCTAGTTTCCAAGGGGCTTCATTCGATACTGATCACAATCAAACTTATTTTGCTTTACCCCTTTTGGGAAGAGGAAGGCTGACCCATAGTTATCTGTGGTTTAACCAATCACATTGCGGCAGTTGCTTGTTCAGCTTCTGGATTGGTCAGTAATTGGCCAGTAACACATGCTTTGAATAATCATATAGCAGCTGTGCACTAGTACAAAGTACACTAGTACCAGCAGATCCTCTCCCGAGCCCTGACAAAAACAGCTCTGAATGTAAGTTATAAATAGAATGCAAACATATGCTGTAAATCTGTGCATGCATTCATCTGCTTTTTTGAATGTGTTTTAAATATGGTAAACTACTCTAAACTACTTTATAGTCTTGTGGGATGTCACAATCCTCCTTCAGTAAATGTGAATTAATTCGAAACATTTACTATAACGTCAGTACAATAATATTAGGCAATGATTTGTACTTGAACTGTTTTTTAAGGTAAAGTGAAGTGTTTTTAAATGAAAAGAAATGTGTATGGTTTTCTAAAAACATTCAAAACATAATTCTGCTATGAAAAGGTTGCATGGTTTTAATGTAAAACAAGAATTCATGTGACATGATATAGTGAACTTTCATACTTCCTTAGTGCTACACCACATGAGGGCGAGAAACACATATGCCACCATATATGCAACCTCATGCCTGTGTGCAGATATAAATATTAGTTAAATATCTAGGCTTTAACTAATGTATGATATGGTTCATAAAGGTAAATAATGACAGCATGTTTAATGATAATAATCCATCAGAATAACTTTAACGTGATGCACTTTACATGAAACCTACTGTCCCCATTCATCTAACATGTTAAGCTAAAGTGGGATAGTACTTAAAATATGCCATCACAACTATTTTAAAATTGTGCAACAATACATTCATTTTCATAATTAGTACTCAAAATGATCATATTTAAAAAACACAATATTTAATTTTAAGTGATTGCTGTATTTTTAAAAAAAACTTTTTGTTCCTTGTCGGTTTGTACATCAATTAACCTCACACAACTGCAGGTAATCGATAGGTGCATTGGAAAAAGATTAAGAGATAGCCAACAATTATCAAAAAGAAAATCCTGCACACTATCTGTACTTGCAAAAATATCAAAAATACTTTATTAAACGTATCAGGTCCCATGACCTTCATCAGGCATCCACAAACAATCAATTACAAGATGATCCAATTTTTTTTTTTTAGTTTTATTGGTTATTGCCACCAATAACAATCAATGACACAATGTATCATTATATCTATAACATCACATAAAAATATTACATTTTCCATACATGCATACATAGAAAATACAAATACCATTATTTTTTATAACATTACATGAAATAATGCTTCATCATTTAAACACTTTGGTGATAAAGTCTGAAGGGTAATAATCCAGAATAGCTCCCGTCTCTGTAAAATCATTTCTATATTGCCCCCCTCTTGGCCGGTTTGTACAAAAAGAAAGAAAGAAAAAAAACTTTAACACGTTCAAGCTTTAATTGTCATTCATGTTCTTTTTTTGGAGGCAGTTTACTGACAACTTTGGAAACGATTCATTGTATTAAAAGTGTGTGGTTATCATGGAAACTGAGGGCAAGGTAAGGACATAAAGGAAAGAGAATCCTCACATAGTTGTCATCAAAGAATGATGTTGTTTTTAAGACTGTGAAATGAATCGCATTCAGATTTCAGTTTTATATATATATATATATATATATATATATATATATATATATATATATATATATATATATATATATATATATATATAGGTGATCAAGTGCAAGGCAGCAGTGGCCTGGGAACCAGGGAAAGCACTCTCCATTGAGGAAGTGGAGGTTGCCCCCCCCAAAGCACATGAAGTACGAATTAAGGTATGTCCAGTACACTTCATTAACCCAGTCTGTATGTAATCTCTTTACATACAGTACAACGCATATATGTAGTCTTGCATAAAGACGCGATTATGATGTTGTATCAATAGCCAGGCACTATTTATGCATCAGACCAATGACTTTCAATTGACCCATGTCAGATAGTAGCATCTGGAGTATGCCACACAGACTGGACTTTCCTGTATGAGGTTGGTAAAACTATGAATCCTCAGCCCTTTCCTTTGGTCTTGGGACATGAGGGGGCAGGAGTGGTGGAGAGTGTTGGTCCAGGCGTCACAAAGATGTCCAAAGGTAAATCCATCAAGGAGGCTTTTTTGTGTGTTAACTTTAACTAGTAAACTTCTGCCAATCTATTGATATAATTTTTGTAAGTATAGACATAAATATATGTTAAAATATAATTTACATTGATATATTATTTATTCAAAGCTGCAGTCCGTAGTTTTTTCTCTTTGTCGCCATCTCTGTTCGAAATCTGCAATTGCAGTTATTCGCGGAATTATCAACTTTACGTGGGTTGTGCCTCGGTACGGCACAGCGCGGATGAACACAATGTTTTGAGGAGAATGTGCGGCTGTCAGTCTCCGTGCCGGTGTGGATACTGTCATTCGGAATCACAGATTCTACTTTTTGGAAGTATGACCAACATAAGAATTCTTCCATCTGAACAAGTAACATCGACTTTTGTTCTGACCAACTAAGGGAAAAAAAGCATTGCAGTAAATCACACTGATTAAATATAACGCTCGCTTATCATATCACGTAAAACCGCGCAAATTATACTTTCTTCTCAAATGTATAATGTTAATAACATCAGCAATGCGTGACTACATTTAATACCCTTCCGATATGTATCCTTGTTTTCGCATGGGCCCTTTTGCAGTCTCTTTTTTTTCCGTAGCCACTCCGAAGTCTGGACGAAGTCTTTTGCATTTTACAACAGGTGAATCTCCAGTTGTCACTGGTGATTGTTGTTTGAACCTTTCTGGATCCGCCGTCAAATGAATGTTTAATTATATCAAGTGCTGTGAGAAAAGGCTTTAAATCTCCTTATCTCCACCTCCAACATCCTCACACGCAATATAGCCGACGTAATGACGCAAAGACATGCTCGAATCTCCCATGGAAATCCACCAGTACCACTGGAATTAAAAACATTATTACAAGCTTGCCGCTTTGAATCGAGCTAAGGCAAGCAGATAGTTTTGAACACTGGCTGGTTATGTATTTTCTCAAATATGTATTTTGGATCATTTTTAACCCCAAAAAAGCTACAGACTGCAGCTTTAAAATAAAAGGCATGTAAATAAATATGATTTATAGTTTTTACAATTTTGCTTTAAAGGGTTAGTTCACCCAAAAATGAAAATTAAGTCATTAATTACTCACCCCCATGCTGTACCAACCCAGTAAGACCTTCGTTCGTCTTCGGAACACAAATGAAGATATTTATGATTAAATCTGAGAGGTGCATGACTGCTACATAGGCTGCCTAAGGGAATGACACCGGACGGCCCAGAGAGTCATTAAAGAAAATGTTTAAATATTCGAGACTTCAAGAGATTTCCACGACGCATGCGCGAGAATTGCGATCTCCTTCAACTACTTCAGTTAAGTTCTCGCGCGTGCGTCGTGGAAATCTCTTGAAGTCTCGTTTCAGGCCTACAAGGAAGAAAAGGAATAGTCGAATAAAGTCGTTATTTTTGTTTGTTTTTTCGCACAAAAAGTATTCTCGTCGCTTGATAAACTTATAGTTGAGCCACTGTTGCGACATGGAATATTTAAACATTTTCTTCATTGACTTTCTGGGCCGTCCGGGGTCATTCCCTTAGGGAGCCTATGTAGCAGTCATAAACGTCTCAGATTTAATCATAAATATCTTCATTTGTGTTCCGAAGACGAACGAAGGTCTTACGGGGTTGGTACAGCATGGGGGTGAGTAATTAATGACTTAATTTTCATTTTTGGGTGAACTAACCCTTTAACTTTAAAACTGCATTCTACCATTCTACAATTTATCTACAGGAGATAAAGTTATTACTCTAGTCGTGCCACAGTGTGGAAAATGTGAACGCTGCATGAATCCAAAGACAAACCTCTGCACCAAAAACTGGTGAGTTATCGTGACTGAGTGATGTTAGTCTTTTTTTTTTAAGTTCTCCTAAACTCATAGACTAGATTTATGAGGTGGGTGATAAAATAAATCAGTTGCATTAAGAATCTTTTTATTTCCTAGGGAGCAAACTCAGCAGTGTGTTCTTGCTGATGGCACTAGCAGGATCACCTATAAGAATCAGCAGGTCCATCAGTTTATTGGTATCAGCACCTTCTCTGAATATACTGTTGTGCCAGAGGACAACGTCACCAAGATTCACCCAGACGCTCCGCTGGACAAAGTCTGTCTGCTGGGCTGTGGAGTGTCTACAGGATATGGGGCAGCAGTGAACACAGGCAATGTGTGTGTGATTTCTACTGGCATAATAACGTCAAAAAGGCGATACATAAATTAAAAATAGCACCCCACCAGCTAGTTTGGCATTGTCTTTCCCAGGTAGAATCTGGCTCTACATGTGCGGTGTTTGGTTTGGGAGCTGTCGGACTGGCAGCGGTCATGGGATGCAAGGCTGCCGGTGCCACCAGGATCATCGCCGTTGACATCAACCCAGACAAGTTTGAGATCGCCAAGACATTTGGGGCCACTGAGTTTGTGAACCCTAAAGACCACAATAAACCCATTCAGGAGGTGCTGAGGGAGCTGACGAATGGTGGCGTTGACTTTGCTATCGAGTGTGTGGGGAACGTGGGAGTCATGGTAAGTTAAGGCCCTTCCACACCAATAATAACAACTATAAAGATAACTAGGGCTGACGCCATTCATGGTAAATGCCCTTAAACGTTAAAAGAAAGATACGGGTAGGGTTAGGGGTTAGTTTTTTTGTAGCATTCTGTACCTTTCTGAACCTTTTGGAGCTCCCATTACTCCGACCTGCAGTTATCTCAGTCTCAAAAATAGCTCTGAAAGTGATTCCAATATCGTTCCTTTGTGCCGTTTTTGTTAAAGTTGTGGTGTGGACTCTGCTATTCTTTTACATTCACAATGATTGTTAAAGCTTTATCTTTTATCTTTATTATATAGCTTGGTAACACTTTACAATAAGGTTAATTTATTAAACATTAGTTAATGTATTAGTTAACATGAACTAACCATGAGCAATACATTTGTTACTGTTTTTGTTAATCTTTGTTAACGTTAGTTAATACAAATCCAGCTGTTTATCGTTCGTTCATGTTAGTTCACAGTGCATTAACTAATGTTAACCAGATTTTAATAAAGTATTAGTAAATGTTGAAATTAACATTAACAAAGATTAACAATTGCTGAAGAAGTATTATTAATTCTTAGTTAATGTTAACTAATGTAGTTAACTAATGAACCTTATTGTAAAGTGTTACCTATACTTTTTTTATTTTTAGGAATACTTTTATGGTCAAACAGTTCTATTTCCTATTGCAAACCACATAGTCATAGAAAAACATCACTGATCCGGATTCATGTAAACTTATGAATCTTATCGTACAATCAGAGGGCTGCTGTGGAAGCGTGCAGTCCTGCAGGGGGAGTCTGTGTGATGGTGGGCTGGACCCGGATGGGGGAACTAACTCTGGTCTCTGAGGATATTCTGCTTGGAAAAACTCTGAAAGGCTCCTATTTTGGTGGTAAAAGCATGCCTGATCAATTCAAATATCACTCATGGTCGTGTTCTGATGTGTATGTTGCAGGTGCAGTACCAGTTTGATGTGATATGGAGAATTAGGTCTAATCATTTAACAGTCCTCTCTTATTTTATTATTTATTAGAGTAATGTGAGTTGTTTGGGTGGAAGACACCCAGAAAAATGCAATCTGATTGACAGGTTGGAAGAGTGTTGAGGCGGTGCCCAAGTTGGTGCAGGATTATATGAGTGGGAAGCTTCTGCTGGATGAGTTTGTGACACACAATCTGACTTTAGATCAGGTTAACCATGCCTTCGATCTCATGATTACTGGAAAAAGGTCAGTTCTGTGAATCTACTAATGACCGGTTGTGCTGATAACATTTTTTATATACGACACACAGAAGTCTTTACATTGACTAATAATTGTGTATACATATATATATAATACACTAATACACACTTTCTCTTTTTCAGTATTCGTACAGTGATCAATATGTGAAATGAAGGAAGCGTCCTGTCTTCCTCAAACAGAACAGTGTTTATATTCTGTTCGGACATTACATCCAGGGAAGAAGAATCAAAGTTGTCAAACACTATGCAATAAAGCAATTAAACAGCACAGATCTCGACAGTTCAGATCTCATTGGCCCTGAATCCTGTTCAACATAATTATATAGTAAACATTAAAAATGGTCACATTTCAGATAAAAAAAAAAAAAAAGTTTATATTCTCAAGGAATATACATTGAGTCACAATGTTACTGTTTTACACAATAAAGCTTGATTTGGTTGTATGTTTTCTCTTTTACCAGTAGATGGCAATCTTGTACTACAGAACATCCCCTTTCACTCCTTTTGTCTTTCTTTTGTGTGCTGTCTGAATTAAGACAAAGTTTATTCAGTTTGACTCTAGCCTGTTTTTCTTTTCAGGCTTGGCTGAATATCCATGTTCTTGTGTTTATGTTCCACATCATTACAGAGCAAACCACCAGGATTCCATTCTTTTAAATATGTACCATTATTTCCATTTGAAACCACTATCCACCAGTTCTCATCCTCATCTACAATAATATTATCATCTGAGCCTTCATTGTCTCCAAGTAGGACATGCTGTGTGAGAGAACCCTCTAGAAAAACAGAAAGAATTTTGTCATAGGCAGATGGATGGGTGCGTGTCACTAGGGGTTGGGGAAACATGCAGCTGATCACGGGTTGCATTTTGACCTTGGTAATATTATATATTGATTTAATATAGCATGCTCTTGAGGGTTAGAACAGCAGTTGTGGCCTGTCAGAACCAGAGACAAAGGGCTGGCTGGGGAATACCTCTCCATGATGAACTGGGATGGCTGTCCAGGAATAAATTGTAGTTCCATTCAGATCAAATGAATACTCTTGGCAGAACCCCCTCCCCCTTTTCCATCTTTACGTAAAATGGAAAAATGAAGCAAAGTCTCTCCCTCACGTTTACCCCATCCCCTGCCAAATTCTGCAATCAATCAGAGATTGAGATTCAAAACTGTGACTCTGTGTTGCTCTTTCCATTGAAACTGAGAAAGATCACTAAAAAATTGAGACATCAAAAGATAGAAGACAAGTAGTGACAGGTGTTTGTTCAGTGTGCTCATTTGTAAATGCAGGGCATTTTATAGGGGATAAATTTACAAAGGCATACTAGGTTATATCGGACCATTCAGACTGCATACCTTCATTAAGTGGGCAGGATCAGTAGTGGCGCTAAAAGTAGCAAACATCTTAGTTTGAGCTGTAGCATCGGTATTTTTTAAATCAAAGGAAAGCTATTTTATTTTATGAACAGAGGTCAGCATTGTGAAATACAAAGTCGTTTATCTCGGCAATGTGTCAACTGTAAAAACATGCATAGTGTCGATTGTTTACAATCATAAAAAGTGATGTCTGCTTCTACAGTGCATTACATGACTCTTTTGAATCAGTTTGTTTAAACAAATTGCTCAGAATTTAAGGCTGGCATAAAACTGACTTAATTTTGTCCATCAGAAATTTGGATCGTTGTGGTTTGCTATTGCTGGGATCTCATCATCATGTGGGAAAATTTCCCACCCTCCTGCCGGCAAACGCCATTAGATAAGAAGAGATGTTGCAAGAGGGAGATGTTTCAAAAGTGATTTTGAATAAAGATTATGAGGACAGATAAGGGATATATATATAATATATATATAGGACAATAATTTATTTCATGTTGACAATTATCTTTTAAAAACCTCAAACTAATTTAACCAATTGCTCTGCAAAATTACTTGCTCTTTTGAAACACTTGACACTAACCGAACACATGTTCAATGATACAAAACATTGGCTTGTACTCTTGTACTTGAGACAAAAGAACTTAGGTAAGATGGTAAGAAGTTCTTCTTACTTTTATCAATGTTAACTTTGTGAAGCAGTAGGCTATTTCGAATCCTCACAATTCTGAATCATCAAAGTCACGTTTGAGAGTTTGAGTTTGAATCGTTCGAAGAGCTTCCAGCGTAGGCTAATAGGCCCACTCGACTGATATACTAGGCTGTAATGTTTTGCCAAAGTGTCTGCTATATGAACAAATGTATTTTATTTCAATTAAAAGTTTATATTTTACTTTGAATATGATTCCATGCCAATTTAAATGTCACTTGTCTATATCACAAATGTGGTGACCTTTGATTGAGCTGTGTGTTTTTCATCAACGTGATTGACATAAATAGAGGGTAAAGTCAAATACAGCAATGGAGTATCAGATTCTAATGAAGAATAACGATTTGTCCTGTGTGCTTACCATGACAGATATGAGACATATTCCTCTCACATGAGCTTGGTCCAGGCAAATATCAGACATTTACCCTGCCAAATGTGTAGTCAGCACCGTGCATCATTCCGACAGGCACGACAGCCTCATAAGGAAAATTGACAAACAACGGAAATGCCAGCATAGGTAAATATTGCTGAGCAAATATAGCTTGGAAGAGAAAAAATGTCAAAGGGGCTGAGTTGCCTTCCTCAATATTTAGATGTGGATCAAAAGATTTCTCCCTTAATTATTATATTTAATGTGTGCAAGGGTGTTCAAATGTGTGTGGGGGTGCACCTGTGTGTTTAAATGCGTGACACTGCTAGGCGACGGTGCTGTTGATGAAAGTGCAGAACAGCCTTGGTCATTATGAAATGTGTGAGCAGATCCCGTTAAAAGATCATATGAGCCAATTTTTTTTTCATGTTTTTGCCAATCTAATATCTCTATCATTTCGTGTGATAGCCTTAAGGATGAAAAACCTCCCTGTTCAAGAAATTCCATGCATCTGAAACATGAATTTGAAAAACTTTTATATTAACCAAATTGTTAGACACATAGGTGGCCCAGTTTCTGAAGAAGAGATGACAAACTGGTTGGACCATGTAGGATCTGGGTCAGGATCTACCGAGCGTGACTGTGAAAAACAGAGACAAATTGATTTGATCTGAATGAAGAAAAACTCACTTGTGACGCTTTTGAAATGTAAACATATATATGTCAGTTGACTTTGTAATTGCAGTGATTTATGTGCGAAGGTAAATCAAGATTTGTCAAGATGAAGACTTTGTCAGATGGAATTCCTCTCATGTGGAAATACAAGTGAACAAATAAAACGTCATTGTGACCTTAGCAAGTATAAACAACTGTGTCAAGATTCATTATAAATGAATGTCTACTTGAAAGTTTGTTTGAAGTTGTAGCTGTGGTGGTGAGGCATAAAATTCAGTTTTGGTTGTCTGTATTCTTTGGCATTTCTTTACTTTGTGAGGTGTGCTTCTTTTAGGTTTCCTTTCGTGTGCTACTCAGAGCTCAAAGGGTTTGGCAGAGAACATGAACAAACACAGCCTCTGGATTGTCTTAATTGATGGTTCACTCAAGCTTCAGTGGCAATGACAACTTTAAAACAAGTACCTGAGACAGAGAGACAGACAGCACACACACACACACATAGAGAGAGAGAGAGTTCAGAGAACAAGACAGTGGCCTAGTTCAGATGAACACAAAGCCCAAACTGCCATGGAAGAATGCGTCCCTAAGTCGGTGAAAGACCACCCTGGTAGAAGCCCTGTTTTAGCAGTAAATCCGGGCCATTAGTGTTAATGCCAGCCAATGCCTCAGACATCCCCAGCCTAAAGCTCAACACAGCAAACCCGGATCCAGTGACACAGTCCTGGCTGCTCTAGCAAGGGAAACCCCTTATCAAACGTGGTTGGAAGGGTTAAGAGAGGTCAGCAATACTGAAGCTGCACACCTGCACTGCAGCGGATCTCCTTGCTTGAAGTTGGTTGACACTGTATTAGCATAGCCTGTTGGGGATTTTTAAGGGAGTAAATAATAATTATTTGACTGGTAAAACAACTACTTTACTGGTAATGAGAGGATCGTTTTATTAAATAGAGTTATAATATTATGACAAAAGCAGCGTTGGGGGGCACTTTGAAACTTTAATGATGTTACAGTACGTTTCAATCATACTTTAATGCAGTAGGCATCATGAGCTAACAATGAACAATATTCTTGGTTAATGTTAATTACATTACATAAACTACTGTTCAAAAGTTTGTGGTCAGTAAGATTTTAGCTAAACTCTTTAATGAAATAAATGAATACTTTTATTTAGTGAGGATGTATTCAATTGATCAAAAGCGACATTAAAGACATAATGTTACAATTGATTGCCATTTCAAATAAATGCTGTTCTTCTGAACTTTCCATTCATTAAAGATTTCCGAAAAAATGTACCATGGCTTTCACCAAAATATTAAGATGCACAACAACTGTTAACTGATAATAATATAAAAAATGTTTCTTGAGCAGCAAATCAGTATTAGAATGATTTCTGAAGAATTGTGTGACACTGAAGACTGCAATGATTGCTGAAAATTCAGCTTTGCCATCACGTGAATATATTGCATTTTAAATATAGTTATACTGTTTTTTCTCTCTCTCTCTCTCTCTCTCTCTCTCTCTCTCTCTATATATATATATATATATATATATATATATATGCATGTATAATTTTTTCCCCCTTCTAAATAAATGCAACATTGGTGAGCATAAGAGACTTGTATCATGAACAAAAAGTTTCACTATTCAAAACTGAAGCATTTACAAAATTCTTTTTTGAAAACAGATGTCAGCCTACCCAAATTGTAATGAAGTTAGAAACTCTCCAGTTTTAGTAACACTGGACAAAAGGTTTGAGACAAGGCTTGTTTGTGATGGTTTTTCTAATGCTCATGTAGAGGATTTGAGGTCATGATGTGTAATAGCTGTGAAGGGACACACACACACACACACACCACCAAAATGGATGGTTAGCATCTGTGTCAAAGGAGTAATTATGTAATTGCAGTGTTAAGAAACACCGTCAGGTTTATAAATTGGAGGATGGGCCTCAACACCCATGATTCTCGACATGTTTTGACTGCAATGAAACAAAGACTTGCCTTATTCAATTTTCATACACAGATAAATATGTTTGTTGCAGTGTACGCAGAAGAGTTGCACAAAAGTACATGGGTGTGGAAGGATAAATAAAATGTGCAACACCACTCTCTGTCTACCTCCCACACAACAGAGATACAGATGACACAAGAGACATTTAGAATATATGCTGTCTGTTACCTTCAGCTAAGCCTGGCCTTAGGTTCAATAGCTCACAGGCTTAAATCTTACACCATATGCTGCTTGGAGATTTTTGGATTTGTCATTTTATCTGTTGATCTACAGATCCACGGTATCAAGATCTACCATCATTTCTATTTTACTATAGAATAGAGCAGGAGACGTCACATAATGGTTTTTAATGGAAGGTCACCTCATGTTTGAATGGAGTCGCAGTGTTACTTTGGCTAAAACCGGAGAAGAGCATTTATCGAATATGAACATTTACTTATGGGGGGAGGAATGTGTGTGTTTAAACCTCATACTGGGAGTGCTTTCGGAGGCTCTATCTATTTAGCAAATATCGAATGCTTTCCCCTCAGGTGGTCGGAAACCTTTCCCGCTTGTGCTTGCTTTCACTTTAAAATCCCTAAGCGCAAATATAAGCAGCAGCAGATTTGCTTAATATCAACTCTGCCACAAAACACACACCCGTGAAATGTCACCATGGTCCCTAGGTACAAAGTCAAAATATAAGAAAGTCAAACAATCAGGGTGTGAGGCATGTTTAAGTTCAGAAAGTGGGCCTACACGTCCTCTCGGCTGATTATCAGCGCACATGGAGATTATCTCACGAGGGGACTAATAACTACGGAAGAACGACATAAAAGGAGGGTTTTTTCACTTGTTTGTTTCCTCTGTTTAATTGACAATATTTGAGGTTAAGGTAATTGAGGCCTTAGTGTGCACAGCATCAGTAATGAGACACTAAAGGGAGACCTCCTCAGATGGCTGCTAATAAAGAAGCCATAGCTAATCTTTTAAACAAACATTCATACTCAACTAACAAGGCTACTTGCTGTCACATCATACATTATGTATATTTTTCCACAGTGCCGAACCCCACTTTTGACTTTCGGTGTGCTCTTGAGTTGGGTTCATATCCAAACACATCTCTTTCTCTGCGCGCTCCGTCCCTTCTTGGGTAACTTTAATTAGCAGGGGTCTCAGATAGCGCCTCTCACGAGGGGAGATGGGCTAAATTCTGAAAACAAACAGAGCCACACTGGCTTCCCGTTCTGTGTCTTTTCATCTCCTCCTGGCTGGCCGGGGCAGCCAGTGGCACAGAGCAGCAGAAGGGGGCCACACATGGTGTAAGTAAACACTCATAATTGCATTAGATCCCCCCCTGTGAATATGTAATGCCTCCTCAATACCAGAGTGCTAGGGGACAGATCCTTCACTTTTTTTTCCTAGTACAAAGACCTTCTTCTCACATGAGAACTTTGCCATGCAAATTTGCAAAGAAATTCAGATTTAAATGGTCAATTCAGACGGGGTGTGAATTATTATAGCTTTTTAAAGGAGTGCTTAAAGGGATAATTCGCCTAAAAAATGACAATTCTGTCATCATTTGCTAACCTTTACTTTGTTCCAAACCTGTTTAACTTTCACAAAAAAACAAAAGATATAGTCCATAAAATCAAAGTCAATGTGGTCCAATGAGCATATTACTGTAACTGTTCAAATATCTTGTTTCCTGTTCCACAGAAAAAAAGAAAGTTAGATTTTGGAATGACATGAGTCTGAGTAGCTACAGAATTTGACAATTTAAAAGTAAAAGAAAAAGAAAAAACACCATTCAAAAGTTTGAGATCTGTAAGATTTTTAGTGTCTTTGAAAAAAGTATCTTATGCTCATCAAGGCTGCATTTATTTGATCAAAAATATAGTAAAAAAAGTATTACAATTTAAAATAACATGGTTTCTATTTTAAATATATTTTAAGTAATTCCTGTGATGGCAAAGCTGAATTTTCAGCTTCATTACTCAAGCCATCACGGAGCCCCTAAAGGGACGTGGTGGTGGAAAAAAAATTAGGATGGGAGGATTTTTTTTTTTTTCTCAAATCTTTTGCAAAACTTTTGCGTTCCCTTGCAAAGATATTTGCGTTCCCTCGCAAAGATATTTGCGTTCATTAAAGCGAATCATTAAAGGGTTAGTTCACCCAAAAATTAAAATTAAGTCATTAATTACTCACCCCCATGCTGTACCAACCCCGTAAGACCTTCATTCGTCTTCGGAACACAAATGAAGATATTTTTGATTAAATCTGAGAGCTGGATCACTGCTACATAGGCTGCCTAAGGGACTGACACTTGACGGTCCAGAAAGTCATTAAAGAAAATGTTTAAATATTCCATGTGCCTACAGTGGCTCAATTATAAGTTTATCAAGCGACGAGACTACTTTTTGTGCGGAAAAACAAACAAAAATAACGACTTTATTCGACTATTCCTTTTCTTCCTTGTGGGCCTTAGACGAGAGTTCAAGAGATTTCCACGACGCATGCGCGAGAACTGAGATGAGGACGTTCTTCTTCGACTCCTTCTTGTTACCGGCTGCTCACCGCTTAGAAGTATTACCGCCACCTACCGTATAAGATGACGTGTTGGAAGCGCAAAACTTTCTGTTTACAAGCAGAGGAAGACGCGCGCTGTACATACGCTTTTCAATTCGACACTTAATGTGCTGTAGGTCTCGCTATATTATATACAATGGTTAAAAAGTCGAAATCAGTAGACATATTTTCCAATTGAAACGCGTATGTACAGCGCGCGTCTTCCTCTGCTTGTAAACAGAAAGTTTTGCGCTTCCAACACGTCATCTTATACGGTAGGTGGCGGTAATACTTCTAAGCGGTGAGCAGCCGGTAACAAGAAGGAGTCGAAGAAGAACGTCCTCATCTCAGTTCTCGCGCATGCGTCGTGGAAATCTCTTGAAGTCTCGTTTCAGGCCCACAAGGAAGAAAAGGAATAGTCGAATAAAGTCGTTATTTTTGTTTGTTTTTCCGCACAAAAAGTAGTCTCGTCGCTTGATAAACTTATAATTGAGCCACTGTAGGCACATGGAATATTTAAACATTTTCTTTAATGACTTTCTGGACCGTCAAGTGTCAGTCCCTTAGGCAGCCTATGTAGCAGTGATCCAGCTCTCAGATTTAATCAAAAATATCTTCATTTGTGTTCCGAAGACGAACGAAGGTCTTACGGGGTTGGTACAGCATGGGGGTGAGTAATTAATGACTTAATTTTCATTTTTGGGTGAACTAACCCTTTAAAGCTATGTTCAGATGTCTGAGATCTAGGATGGGGCGGAGACCACCATCCTTCTTCGGGACGAGAAAATAGCGGCTGTAAAAACCCGCCTCGCTCATAGAGGGAGGAACAGTTTCTATAGCGCTCTTCTCTATCAGTTTGAGCACCTCGGTGCGTAGAACATGTGAAACATCTTTTCTCACTTTCGTCTCGACCACTACTGAGAAGCGGGGTGGTCTGCGAGCGAATTGAAGCGAGTAACCGTGTTTTATTATGTTCAAAACCCATTTCGGCATGTCGGGGATATTTTCCCAAGCTTTCGCTCGCACAGATATGGGCTGAATGCTGGCTAGGGGCGTGTCGCAGTGACGTATGGCTCCCGCCGGCGAATCGCTCTGTGCTAACACCGAGCTTACAGCTCTCAGAGGCGCGGGCACGCGCTGAGCAGCTTTGTTGAGTGCCGTGTGCAGGGGTGCGTGTGAGATTAGAGGCACGGTCGCCACATCTGTAATGCTCGCAGCGTGGGCTGGAGAAATGTTTAAGACTGTATGGACAGTGCTTATGGGTGGGGGTGCATAAACTGTGGTAGGCACGCGCGCCACTTTCATAAAACTTCCCGCTCGTGGCGGGAGGTTTTTGGCCATGTAAACAGTGTTTGTGAGTAGGGGTGCGTGCATTACAGCGGGCACACGCGCTACTTTGATAGGATTTCCTGCTTTTACTGGGGAAGTGTTTATAACTGTGGGAACAGTGCTTATGTGTAGTGGTGCATACATGACAGTGGGCACACGATCTACATTTATGGGGCGTCCAGCCTGAGCTGGGGAAGCATTTGGCACTGCTTTGACAGTTTTGATATGTGGGAATGCGCACTTTAGTGTGGACACGTGACCCCTTAATGACACAGGCAGAAAATGACTCTTTATGTGATTTCTGTGTGTCGCCGTTAAAACGGCGTTTGTTTGCAGGTGAGCGAGCTGTGCGGCTGGCCCATTGGCTGCTGTGCAGACATTTCCAGCCGCCTGTAAGGGGACTGGGTAATGCTTTAAACGTTTTGGAGAGAGTGGTCCGGCTTTTGCGAGACACGCGCTCTCTCTTTTTCCCCCTATAGCTAGGAAGACTTACGAGGCTCCGGGTTCTGCACAATCTTGGGCCGAGGTCCCCGTCGCTCGGGCGGTTGCTTCCTGTTGGCGGAGCGCGAGCGGCGTCGGAAGTCAGTTTCAGGTCTGGGCTGAGAGACGGGATGTGCCGTCTTGACTCGCTGCTGCTGAGGCGGCTTTTGGCGGCTCTGCGACGAGCTGGAGCGCTTGGGCAGGAAGTGACACATAGCCTGCGAATCCTTCCGGGCTTCGGTGAAGCGCTCAGCGAACTCTCTTACCGCCTGTCCGAACAGGCCGCTTTGGGAGATAGGCGCATCAAGGAACGACGCCTTATCTGCATCCTTCATCTCTGTTAGCGTCAGCTATAGATGGCGCTCAAGGACAGTCAGGTTAGCCATAGCACGGCCGATGGATTGGGCGGTGGCTTTTGTGGCTCGCAGGGCTATGTCGGTGGCGCTGCGCAGGTCCTTGAACGCCTCAGGATCAGGTCCAGACTCGTCCATGGTGCGGAGAAGTTTGGCCTGATAAACTTGGAGGACAGCCATGGAGTGAAGCGCTGACGCAGCTTGGCCGGCGGCGGCGTATGCGCGACCGGCGAGAGCTGAGGTAGACCGGCAGGGCTTCGAGGGATGAGAAGCTTTGGCTTTCCATCCAGCGGTGGAGGGTGGGCACAGGTGGTTGGCCACAGCCTCCTCGAGGGGCGGAGTTCCCTCGTAGCCTCTTTCTTTCGCGCCGTCCACAGAGGAGAGCGACGAAGAGAAAGAAGGCTTCAGGCGAGCGGAGTGAGGGGCTTTCCACGACTTCGTGAGTTCGTCGTGAACTTCCGGGAAGAAAGGGGAGGGCCTTTGTCGAGGTGCCTGCCGGCGCCCCTGCAGGAAACACTCGTCCAGTCGGCTGCGGGCGGGTTCTTCCGGGGAAGACCAATCGAGCCCGAGGTCTTCCACGGCCTTGGACAGGATGCGGACAATCTCCGAGTCCATGTTGGAGCCCACACTCGTGCCCGCTAACGTCGATGGCGCGGGGTCGAAGGACGAGCCCGGCCAGTCGTCGAATGCAGCATCGAAGGAAAGGCTGTCATCCTTTTCGTCGTCATCCCCTGACGCGCCAAACGAGACGAGACCCATCGCTCTGCTGGAGGGGTACTGGTCCGCCTGCGTGAACTGAACTGGCGGCGGGGAGTCCTCGGGTGGCGGTGAAGCACGCGGGGATTGGCCCGGCGTGACGTCACTACAATCCACGTGCTCTGGCGGCCTCTGTGAGCGGCGCTTCTTCTTGCGCGGCTCAACTAGAGGGAACGGTAGCACGGTGGTGGCAGGCTCTTTCGCGGCGAAAGTGGCGAAGCGAGCGCGCAGCTCGGTGAGGCCCAGGGAGTCACACTCGGGGCATCCGCCTCGAGTAAGGGCAGCCTCTGCGTGGTCCGGACCCATGCAGCGAGAGCAGATAATGTGACGATCCCCGTCAGGAAGAAGGCCTCGACACGAGGCGCAGGAAGGCATTTGAAACAACGCCTTAATTTGCTCTTTTAGAAAAAGTGTCGCGGGGCGAACACTTGAATTATAGCTTTTTGAAAAGGATATGAGGTGATGCGCGCCGGATGGCTCAGCAGAAGGCGTTCGAAGGCGGCTGAAGGCGCCGGCGTCCTCGTAGCAGTCCCGCTGTAGGCTTGTCGACGGCGGCGGCGAAAAGACTCCAAAAATCCGGAGGATCCAGCGAAGAGAATGGTCTTTGCTGAAGGAGATTAAATCTAAAGAACTCAGATGACAGGGCGCCCAATATATAGCCCTTGGCCACGCCCATCTTGGCGGGCTCTGACGCGCGCGGGCGCGAAGCATGCTCATTGGAAGCGTGTTCAGTCGCCCCGTCATAGGTTCGTGCAGTTGCCGCAGCACAGCCAATGACCAAGCTGCCTCGCTCACTGCCGTATGCTGTGCAGCTGCAATGCGTTTTACATAAAGACTTCAATATTTCTCGAGAAAAGGAGTTTTCCCATAGCGTAAGCTACTTACTCAATAGGAGAGACCTCTCGAAAGGGAACCCAAAAAACGACTACAGCATCAACTCATAGTCAAACATATAAAAATAGTCATTAACTTCAATGTTACAAACCACCCAATTCGGTTTACACATCAATGGTAAACCCACTGGTCATACGGCACTGCTTTTGCACATTTTATATTACAAAAAAATATTTAATAACTTCACTGTAACACACCAAATTTAGTTCACACATCACTGCTCTAATGTTGGTTATACAACACTAAAGGGGATGATACACAGGGCAACTATTTGAGCAATGTTGCCGAGCGATTGTTGCCGGATAAAGTTGTCTGGATAATTTGGTCGTGGGCCCTGTGTCTCATCTGGTTGCCCGTTGACGGCAACATTGCCCAGCAACGTTGCTCAAAAAGTTGCCCTGTGTATCATCACCTTTAGTTTGGGAAGTAATTGCACATAAAAAAATAAGTAGGCCTATTCTTTACACAAATTATATTGGTACTGTATGCAGCTAACATAATAGTTACAACCATAGCTTTTGCATTAGGCTATATTTGCTTACTGAATTTGATGGCATTACACTGTATAACGAAGTTACTGAATATTTTTTCTAAAAAGGGTATTATTGGGACTGAATTTGGTGACAGTAGCCTACAGTGTATCACAGTGAAGCTATTGAATATGTTAAATAATATAAAATGTACAGAAGGGTTTTGGGATTTGCACTTTGCAGACGGTCTCTAATTCGGACTTGTCTCTCAATCGGCCGGTTAAAGACAAAATCAAGCAATAAAGGCAAATATCTTTGCGAGGGAACACAAACATTTTGCGTGGGAACGCAAATATCTTTGCGAGGGAACGCAAAGTTTCTTGGGGAACGCAAAGGTTTTGCGAGGGAACGCAAAATATTTGAAAAAAAAAATAAAAATTCTCCCATCCTAATTTTTTTCCCACCACCACGTCCCTTTAGGGGCTCCGTAATGCATTCAGTCACATGATCCTTCAGAAATAATTTTAAGATTTGATGCTCAATAAATATTTCTTATTTCTAATGCTGAAAACAACTAAGTTGCTGAATATCTTCATGGAAGCTGTGATACACTTTTATCAGGATACTTTGACAAACAGACATTAGGAATGTCTTTACTGACATTGATTAATGCATCTTTGCTGAATAAAAATATTCTTATTTTTACTGACTCCCAAATTTCTGAATGGAAATAAGACTTAAAAAAAAAATATATTTTCTAAAAAAAAATAAAATAAAAATAAAACTCATCAATATCCAACGGTGAGAGGCCTCATCCTAACAGAAAGCTGATGAGGGCCTGACAGCATGCGGCTGCATTGTTTGTGCGAGGGTGGTTTAATTTGTGAGACGCTGAGGTTTGTGTCAGAAAAGATAAACATGCCCCATATCCTCTCTGTGATAGGAGCTTTATTGGGTCCTCTGGAGCTCAGAGGGAAAAGCCGAGCTTATGTATGTGCCTTTAGGAAAAGCTCAAAACCAGCTTGCATGACACTAAACATGCATTTCCCTTGATTTGGAGACCTCTACGTCTTTTAGTCTCTTTGTTCAAACTGATAGGGTTATCAAGCAAGACAAATTCAGGTATTCAAATTCAAAACACAGTAGATTCTCTAGAAACAAGCTTTTTCCAATTAAAAAGCTGTGTAGTGTGACTATGCTACGTCACTGTTTAATATCACATTTTACGCACGAAAACGACAATGTTTGGCTGGCTATGCATGTTCCTGTTAGGCCTTGCTGCTGTTAAAAGTAATCACATTTTGCAGGCCAGTTTTCTTTTCAAGCAACATATTACTCCAATAGCTCAATGCAGTTATTTCACTGTAAAAAAAAAAAAAATATTATCAAGTATATGACAACATATGTTTTTATATTGCTTTATCTCATCAAAATAAGTTAAGCAATTTTCAAATTTTTTATGTTATACAAGATTCAACTTGATTGTACTTACAACTTTTTTTTTACAGTGTTAGTAATATAGTAGCCTGGTAATACCAGACTCTGCTACTTCACTTTGCTTCGTACACAGAGTCTGGGATAGCATAATAGAGAAGTGTTTTCTCTCTCGCTAGGGGGCGCGTACTGAAGTTTAAAATCATTGGTTACCCGTAAGCCAATCAGATAAGTTTGTTTATGACGTATGTTATGCGCCGACACAGCCGCATCGAACCACAGACATCATGCATCGAACTCAAATCTATGATCGAACTTCCACTGTAAACACTTGATGATGCGAGCGAAATACCCGAGTGAACATGGCTGTAAACGACTTTTTTGATCTGTGAGTGATGTAATAGAAT
The DNA here is from genome assembly GCA_030578255.1 of Tiaroga cobitis. Lineage (NCBI taxonomy): Eukaryota > Metazoa > Chordata > Actinopteri > Cypriniformes > Leuciscidae > Tiaroga > Tiaroga cobitis. The sequence continues at coordinate 19,044,374 of CM060604.1, read as the reverse complement.
GACTGCTGAGAGAGAGAGCGCCCCGGCCGCGCGCGCGCACTCCCACGTCTACAAACAACACGAGCGCTGTCTTGCTCTCTCTCCCTCGCGCATATTCATAAAAATCAATCGACAAGATAGTAAGAGGTCGGAAGACCGCGGTTTCACGTGGAGCATTTGGAGATTTTTAGAGATTATAGACTCTAGGAACAACATCTCAATGAACAACATCTCAACTATAAAGGCCTGTCTCATATAAGTTAGACGCCTATCTCAAGTACAAGCCGGTGCAGTTCGACGATTTGGGCAAATAAAAGCCCGGGCTATTATTTGAAGTTTTACGGTATTTAAGACCTGGAAAAGAAAAGAGACACTGACCTGTCAAAAGGCTCCCCAGTTTCTCGCTGACGATCGGTAATAGTTGATAAATTAAACTTTTCCCAAAGGGAGTAGGGCCACAACATCATCATTCAAAATGTTTAATACACACTCTTCGTGTTCGGGCTTCAGTTTGCTAATGCCGGGAATATTCTCCACAACAGAGCGAATTGCATCCGCGTCTCCATATCAGCGGTCGTTTTCGATTTCCCTGACCTAATCTTAAACACGGCGCTTACCGACTACGTCACGGCTTTCAGCCCGCCCTCTGTTCGTTGATTGGCCAGGCTGTTTTCAGGCCGGTGGAAAACAGAAAGATAGGCTGCTATCTCAGACTGACTACAGGAGCGAAATGAAATTAGCGGAAGTAGGAAGTCTGACGTAGTCAGGCTAGAAATATAGTGCAGCTAACTATACTCAATTTGGTACTTTGTATAGTATAACCATTTTAAAAGAGCTTCACAAAAGTTTCAAATCACACTACCATAATTTGTTTGGGGTCAGTCAGCTCTTTTTATGTTGTTTTTGAAAAGAAGTCTCCTATATGCTCACCAATATATTTGACCCCATATATATGCTGATTTGGTGCTCAAGAGACATTTCTTATTATTTTCCATGTTGAAAACAATCGTGCCGCTTAATATTGTTTGTGGAAACCGTTTTTTCACGATTCTTTGACGAATAGAAAGTTTAAAAGAACAGTGTTTATTTGAAATAGAAATCTTTTGTAACGTTGTAAATCCTTTACTGTCACTTTTGATCAATTGAATGCATCTTAAAATAGTTAGAAAATAATGTAATTAAAATTGATTAAAAAAAAAATCTGTCAAAGTCTTACTGACACCAAACTTTTGAACAGTAGTGTAGCTTTTACAAAAAAAAAAAAAAAAAGAAAAAAAAGAAATCATAACGAAATGACAATGAACATTTTATGACATTGACATGTCTTTCCATATTACCGTCAAATTTACATTTCCCATTATCATGATCAATCAATGAATCCAGTGCTTTGAGGTGTCTTTCTCTGTGTTCTCCCAGTGTGATTGAGTGCCCCACCCATCCTGTGTGGAGCTCAGGAGGATTTGAGTTTTAATCCAGCCACGCTGGCCCTCAGGGTAACTCCCACCCAGCAGTGCCCGCACATCTGCCCCAACAGGCCCAGAGCTCACCTGGCGAGACCCGGCCTCAAAAACACGCAAGAGACCTTATGTCAATCAAGAAGATCTGGGACATGGTCAAAGTTGCATGTCTGAGATGGTGGTTTTCACAAGTTGATGTGTGGTTATGATTGCTGTGAATGTTTACCTTGAGGCCTGTTGAGTCGGCAGAGGCTGAAACTTGTGCCAAACCGTTCCTCTGTGTTGGTTAGAAACTGTACATCCGTTTCTGTGGCAACGCAGAAGAGCTGCAGCCTCGCTGGAAAGTAGCATTAAGTCGACTGTGTGTGGGCGGCCGGTGGCGAGCATGTCTTATGGAAGGCTTACATAATGGAAGCTCCTCCAGCACCACAGCCTTGGCCCTCAGCCCTAAAGCCACCCACAGAGAGGCGTGCGTAATTGCTGTTGCACAGGGCGTTGATTACCTGAGTCACAGGTAAAACATTTTTTTCCTCCAAAAAATAAACGGAGACGTTTAAAAATATCACAATCAATTACTGAAGACAGAGTGGCCTCCTTTGAATGAGAATGAGGGGAGATAAATGAGCAAACCTTTAAGAAAACAACCCAACAGAACAAGAAAAAGATCATTTCTGATAAGACACTGTACTCTGCTATGTTCGTTTTCATAAAAAAGATGGTATGTATACACACACCTTTCAAAAGTTTGGGGTCTGTATTTTTATTTATTTAAAAGAAATCATCTTTTATTCAGCAAGGTACATTAAATTAATCAAAGTGACATTCAAGACATTTATAAGGTTACAGAAGATTTCCATTAAAAATTCTGTTCTTTTGAACATTCTATTCATTCTATTCATCAAAGCATCCTAAAATGACAGAAATCAGAGTTATTTTCAACACTGATAATAATATCAACATTGATAATAATAATAATTGTTTCTGAGAACCAAATCAGGATATTACAGTGATGTCTAAAGGATCATGTGACACTTAAGACTGGAGTAATGCTGTTGAAAATTCAACTTTTCCATTAGCGGAATAAATTACGGGTATACTGTAATAACACTTCACAATACTATTGTTTTAACTGTATTTTTGATCAAATAAATGCAGCTCTGGATAGCATAATTCAAAAGCATTCTTTAAAAACACTAAAAACCTTACCCACCCTAAACTAAAAGACATATCACAAACCAAACCACACATAACAACAACATGCATAATATATTTAAATGAGATGCTTATACAGCTTTGCTTGATTAATCTTTCATAAACTCACAGATTTAGTCAGTTTGAAAACTTTTCTGTTCTACCCATTTGAACTCCTGTGCTTCTCTATAACATATACTAGCACTTAATGTGCACTTTAAATGCAGATAGACTTACACAATCATTGGTTTTCAATATACTTTAAAGATACTTGAATGCAGTTAAGTTTTTGTGAGCATGCATGTGTATTTTTTTCCTCTCAACAAAATATACAGGTGTAATATAATTAACTGATGTATAACCATTAAAAAAAAACACTTTTCCTTTGCTTATTTAGATGACAGGTGTTTTTTATTTCTTTACACCACAAGGGGGAGCTAATGTGCAGACAATCAAACAATCAGCCTTTAGAAAGGCCATTCCCGTGGAGTAATGATGAAAATGTTGCCTGTGGGATTGAAAGGAAGAGAAATAAAAGAAAAACAATAAGAGAATTCTGCACTTGAAAATATATGTTGCACTACAAGAAACCAAGCACTGCAAGGGATTCGTTCAATTTTCCAGAGCTTAGGACCTCAGAAATCACAGATGGAAAAAATGATTTTTTTTGTGTGCTTATGGGCATATGTGTGTGTGCGTGTGAAATATGGTGTGTCATTATTTTACCCTGATTCAGTTCCAACTTTTGACAGGATAATAATGTCAGCCAAACGACACAGATGGAGTATAGCACACAAACAATGGGGAAAGTAAATGTCAAACTCAAAAGTGTGAGCAATCAGACTGCTTGACTTTTACAGTAATCTCGATCCTGCCTGTTCTCCCCGTCTGCATGTATAACCCGAGTGCAGTGTTCAGCGGAGGAGTGTCAAAGAGGTCATTTATCATGTTCGAGCAGTCCAGTATTAATGCTTTGAAATTCTGCCACAGCACAGTGAGTTACAGGCTCTGTAAATTATATCTTCATGCTAGAGGTAAAGATATGCTTAAAAATCTTCATCCTGGAAAAAATATTATAAACTTTTATGACACAGAGGCGTGGGTTCAATGAAACCACTATAAATCTCCCATCATTCTGAACCAAAAAACAGCACCATGCCTTCACCAGATGACTCCATCAGGGGTGTGTGTTCATACAGACCAATCCCTGGGTAATACACGCAAGGACTAAGAGCCGGAAATCTGAGGTTTCTTTCCTTTTCTGTTTTAGATTTTGTCTTTCTTTTCTTCACCTGCAGAGGAAGTAAATGACCAAAGATTCACTTGCAGGAGAGTACAGAAAAGTCCCTGGAATCAATAAGCAAACTATGAGTAAAATATAGTTTCAAATGACTACGTTTGAGCCACGGCTGTAAATAATCACATGGAATTTCCTGGTTTCTTATGACATTTTTGCTTGCTGTTACTGAATGATTAAATCTATGATATAAATTGTGTTAGCAAGCCAGACTGACAATTTAATCAAAATGCAGTAAAGGTTTCTTAAATACAAAGTCTAGGCAGTCAAAAGAAACTGGTTCTTAATGAAATACTGCAGATAATATTAGACTATTGATGGACTAGATCCTGTTTAGTCAACAATCAGCATGTGGCCCATGTCATTTGTGCTACACCTGCTGTATCTTTTCTCGGTCACTATTGACTTCAGCATGAAAAATGCTGAGCATAGAGACAAGTCTCAGGTTTATGTGCTGAACCAATTCATTAGGAAGAGATGTATGAATCAAAGGAGGCAAGGGTCCTGTATTTTTCTTGACCATTTTAGGTTTACGATGAGAGGTTATTTTAAATGGCATGAATAAGTCAGATTGCCATGGTGGAGGAACTTGACCTTTCTCCCTGTCACACATTCATGGCCCTCCCCCTCTCCATGCTTCAGTCTGCCACAAAGGCTAACAAATCTTCCTTTGATGCTCGGTGAGTAAGGACACATACCACAGATGTTTGGACACAGGGAATGTTGATGCATATTATAACTGATATCCGATATGAAACATGCACACTGACGCATGATCATATCCAACAATGCAGAGTATTTCGGGACTCCTCACGTTGTCAGTTTGTGAACGTGATGGCCCTTCAGATGTGCACTCAGAACATCGCCTCATTGAAGAAAAACCCAGGGTATTAGATCCGGTAACAGTTCCCCTCTGTCAGATTACAATGCTCTGATTCCAGATCCAAGGTTTATCTTTTGCAAATAACTGTGAAATTGCTTGGCACAAAGTCCTTTCACTCAATAAGCTTTAAATAAGATGTCAAGTGTGGCTTCAGTTGGTGGCTAGCTAGCTGGTTGGCAGGGCCGGCTGAATTTGAACAGGGATTCCACCGAGGTCTGCTGGCTGGAGACTCTAAACGCTCTCAAAATGGATTAGCCCCGACCCTCGGACCCACTAATGCATTCTAGCCACAAACCTTTTCGACTCCTCTGTCTCACAATACTGTGTAGATGGTGCAGCAGTTAAATCGGTTTGGTGCATGGAATCTGAAGAATATTTTCATTTGCACTTTTGTTTTGGCGTTCATACCTGTATAGGACTAACTGGGAGCTGTGCTTCTGCCAGTGGAATCTCAACAGGCTGTTTTCCAGGAAAAAGTTTTAAACCAAAGGTCCAAAATAACAGTTACATAACCACATGTCTAGTATTAACAGGAGCTGTCTGTAGCTGTTACATTTCATTCTGGTCTTTTCAGGATTTGATCCTGAAAGAATCTTGCATATTAAAAGACAAGAAAAAAAAATATTAAATGTAAAATAGATGCTGGTTCAGATAAAGTTGATTACCGGTAACTCGCATCAGTGATGATTTTACAGAATGTATAAAAATATACATCATCACTGGCTTATAAATGTGATCAATACAAAACCAAACTAAATGTCAGTTACTTTTTAAAACGAGAGACATTTTGAATCATTTAAATATTTTTCATATTTGTATTAATTTATATTCATTACATTGAATTATTTTATTGATTATATTGAAATTGCTATCATGCCAATTTTGCCATCACATTTTCATATCTTTATTAAAATATGGAATATTAGCAAAAACATTTATGAAGCGAATAAAACTGATGAAATATTATTTCATTACTTTATAAATTTATGAAAAAGGTGGAAATATTTGTAGGATAGAATGAGATCACAAGGTGGAAAAGCAAAATTGGCATATTTTCTAATGCATTGTAAAATCACTTAAAATTATTATTATAATTTTACAAAATTGTTAATATTTTACATATCTTGAAAAGCCATCAAAAAATTCCAGTGAAATGTTCATTTTCACGCTCTCTCTCTCTCTCTCTCTCTCTCTCTCTCTCTCTCACACACACACACTTTACCCTAAACAAAATAGTTCAGAGGATGATCAGTGATCCCTGGTAAGCCACATTCAATCGCTCCTAAACGGGTCTCGCTTCCTAGCAGAGGAATCAGAGAAAACCTTTAAGTCACCAGCTAATTCTTGTTTCAGTTGTCTGGCAAAAAAAAAAAAAAAAAAAAAAACTTCCTGCGCTACAACTTAATACCAGTCAAGATCATGCTGAGAGGCCAGGGCGGAATCAATCTTTAGCGCAGACACCAGGCCTGAGCTTTTGCTCTCTATTTTGTTCCGGCCATTCTCTGTTTCGTTCACTCTTTTGAGCTTTGCCAAGTCCTGCACCAACCAGAATCAAACCTTTCACAAACGCACCCACCAAGTCAGGTTACCACACGTACTCGAAGTCAGGAGATGTGGAAAATGACACTTCCTTGAACCAGCCCTCTACACACACACACACACATATATATATATATATATATATATATATATATATATATATATATATATATATATATACATACACAAACAGACAGACTGCCACCCTTGACCCCCAAACTCTAATCCAATCAATGAGGCCTTAGCTGTCTAATAAAGTGCTGCTCTCATGGTGGAACTTTATCCCTGCAGCTGTGCCAGCCCGTTCTCCGGCCAGACCAGGCTCTCCCTCTTTCCTCTGATCACACATTTCAATATGAATGGAGCCAATAAGGGGGTGGATTAGGGGCTGGTTACTCAGTAAATCCCGGGCCGGCTTTGATGCCCCTGCCGGGTTTGGCCGCCCAGGCCCCCAGTCAAACGGGCAGCCGGCTCTGCCACCTGGCTCAGCCTGCTCGTTCTGTTTGCTCATATGCGCTGATTAAACATGGCATGGCTTGCGTGGCTGCACTGGGCACCAGATGGCGCCGTGGTAGCTTTGCCCGAATGAGCAGGTGGAGGCGGGGCAGGCAGTGCTGGCTGACACTGGCACACATGGTGCGGGCACAGACCTCTGCCAACCTGAGGATGGCAGGGAGAACAGCAAACATTCCTGTCCCATAGTAAACTACTGTTCCTGCGCACACACACACACACACACACACAGGGGTGTCTTTACTCCCCCATTCCCACAACATCTGATTCCTAACTCCTTCCATCCTCTTATGGCTCTGTGCGCTTTGTGTGTGACAGAGCTATTGCTGATTAATATTTGTTTTACTTCTTTGGGACAGAGCAGGACCCAGCTGATCCTGGGAGACGTTCTAATCCCCACAAGATCCGTGCCAACAGGGGGTATCATTTCATTTCCAACAGGGGGTCAAAATGTCTGTAATGAGGCAGGCAGGGCAAACCATCAAGTTTTACAGCTTAAAAGTGGCGAGTAAACAAGAAAGCAAAGTTAGGATAACTTGCAGAGAATTTTTCCACAAATGTTTGGGATTTAAATATGAAATTTTAATAGTTTTGGTTCTTGGAGTCTAGGCTTTCAGTCTGATTTTATTTGCACATTCATTAAGTGCCATGTGTGTTATTGGGACAAGTGAAGAACGGAATAAAGGAATTACTGTAGGTCGGGAGAGGATATTAAATTTGATGTGCTCCACTTCCCTCCCTCTCTCTCTTTCACACACAGTTGTATTTTAAACTGAGATGGATATGACAGGTGTAGTTTGGGTATATAAGAAAAAACAAAACAAAGGTTGTGCTGTGTAAGGTTTCAGAGGTTGTAAAAACACAGCTGTTTTAAGCCACACAAACTCTCTGGTTGTGGTCTAGGTTTTTATCCACCAAGGAAAAGGGTAACATCTTTTTCAATTATTCAATTATTATCCGATATGTATTACACATGTGTTGATTTAAAGGAATTGTAGGTAGGAATTGTATAAAAAAAAACTTTTTCCAAATGTGTTTAAACTTTCTGTATATATCAATGCATAATTAAAATGTAAGTACTCTGAAAAAGAAAGTATAAAAATCGAGTGTCTGTAGACCTCTCACGGCTGTTTTAAAGACAGCTCATTATTTCCATTCACTCCACCCCCTCCCTTCTGGTCTCCTTCCAAAGCCACGCCTCCAAAACACATGAACGCGCGACTCCGACCGCTGAGCTGAAGACGCATTATTTACCTGAGACGAGCGGAGAGGAAGGAGCGCAGTGCATGTTAGTGACATCATGTCAGAATCACATGTAATAAAAAAATCTAACTTTATCATTATGAAGATAAACAAATAAGATGTATTTTAGTACTCACTATCAGCATATTGATATTGGTAAAGTTTAAAATATATATTTATTGATTCGCTAACGAGCTAGTTATCTATAAGGCAAAGCTAAAAACAGGTTGCATGATACACGTTTTTTCATTGCCATCATTTACACTGTGATGAAGATGAATTTCGTGTAACATTCATAACATATATGGTGTTCTGCATGTAAGAGTTTCCATAATGAAAGCATTGTTGACTCTGATGAGGACTACACTCCAGAGACAAGTACCGCATCGTCAGGTCGAGGACAGATCCGGGGTCGAGGGATTTTGTGTTTAAAAACAAAACAAAGGCGAAAAAAACGTGCAGGTAAAAGAGTTAGACAGAGGGTAAATATAATTCTAAGAAAAGTTCCTGGATGCGGATCGGCCTACTATCTGTTAAACGTATTTAGTTATCTAAAGCAAAATTATGCACAATTCAACACTATAGCTATCATCTTGAGCTAGGCATATATCATTTATCATTTCTAGTACGGCTCGGTAAGTAATGTTATGTTAGCTATATTAGGCAGCTACGTGTGCTAATGACACATGCTTCATGAAAACAAAGAAAAAAATATGTATGATCAAAGTACAAAAAGAAAAATTTACCTGTCCAGCAGAAATATAGCCATCCAGGCGTCACTTTTCAGCCCCTTGAGGTCTCTCAGTTCTCGCCATCGCTGGAAAGCCACGCCGATATTGACATGCGTTTTATTTTGTTGTTTATCCAAAGACTTTTTGTTCATTACCTTTTCTAGTAACGTTACTGTCTTCCTTTTTTTGCCTGGTTTGCCTTCGCGAACTGCATATGTGAATTTTGGTTGGTTTTTCTCTGCCATTGTTTTGCTATTCCTAGGTTCCGTGCCTCTTGAATTCCTCAAATCAAACGGATGCGCGCGCAAGTGGGCAGGTCCTGTGTGGCAAAAGGGTGGTTGCCATGGTTGCGAGAGAGTGACAGTCGCCTAAGCCAATTCTGTGTTTCGTCCCGAATGTAAATAATGAGCTGTGTTTAGTACAGATTAAACGGTCTAGAGTCACTCGATTTTTATACTCTTTTTATCAGAGTACTTACATTTTAATTATGCATTGATATATAAAAATAAAGTTTAAACAAATTTGGAAAAAAGTGTTTATAAAATTCCTACCTACAATACCTTTAAGCAGTACATAGCAGTACATATACAGAAGAAGTGCACAGAAAACTTAAAGATAATTTTTTTCTGCTTGTTAATGTGATTCTGACAAATGTGGTTTGCAGATGATTTACAAGTAAACTTTTTATATAAAAAAAAAAAAAAAAAAAAAAAAAAAAATTATATATATATATATATATATATATATATATATATATATATATATATATATATATATATATATATATATTATTTTACTTTGTTTTTCCCAAAGTACAAATCTGGGTTCAATATAACAATATTTACATAAACAGAATTATTGTGCTTTTCCTTTGTGTATCTTCCTTTGTAAATGCAATGCACAACCTTAATACAATTTATGCACTTTTAGAGTATGAGTAGCCAAGCCATTTGTAATAATATGACACCGTTTGGATCATATCATGAAAACGCTGTGGGCTCACTGCGGTGCGCTGCTGATATCTTTGGCTTTTAATGTGCTTATTTATATTTATGGCCGACTGCTCTTGACCCAGCAAAACAAACGTGATGTCAAGAATGACCTGGCTTATTGAATGTGTGACTACAAGTTGAATGTGTGTTTGCGTGTGCAGTGCCTGACACGGAAGGCAGTGTGTGTGGGAGTGGGACGAATGTTGGAAGCTGCTTTTAGCTCTCCATAAAGTTGTCTAATGAATGGCGCCAAACATCAGGACGGCCACACAAATTACTCCTCTCACTGCCAAATCCCTCTTTAACAGATCAGCTTATTATGCTCGTGCTGTTTAGTGATTCTCTTCACGTTTTCTTTTCCCACTGCTGTAACAATTTCTATAATTTAGGATTTTTAATACAAACCTAACTTAATATAATAATATAAATATACAGCAACAAAAAGTTTTTCTTTTTATTAATATTTATTTATATTATGATTTATATGTTTGTATACATTCTTTTTGTGGAATGGCTTGCTTGAAAAGTGTGTTCGTATATCTTTATAATAAATAAATGGCACTTGGTTTGTTATCAATTTCAAGTACTTTTTGGCTGCACTTTAATGCTCAATGCATTCTCTGAAAACAAAAACTACTCATTTTAAAATATATCAAGCTATAACAAGAAAGTATAATCATCCACATCAATAAAAACAAACAAATCAGTTGGACTTAACACATAGCGCTGAGGCATATCATATCACATTTGACAGGTTCTTTCACTCCCAGATTTCTTTACTTGATCTGCCATATCTTATATATTCATAAAGGGTTTTACATACTGTATAGGCCTATTCCCTTCTTCACTCCATTTGTGTTGTGATAAGAGCAACTTCCTGGATTAGAGAGGTAGCTGTTATGTCTCTCCAGAGAGCCTGTTTGTTTGGGTAAGACAGCTCGTTCATTACAACTCAGGATGGGGGAGGATGTGAAAGCAACCTGTCTCCCAGATACAGCAGGACCCAAGCCAACACACGCATCAGATATCTGGCTCTTTATAGGATCGTTGGGATGCTGTAATGTGTTACCTTGACTATGTCAGATTATTTTAACTGTTTTGGAATTTGTTAAACTGGTCCTAAATGTATTGGAGCATGAGAGAGAAACCGTGTGATAATAGAAGATAGCAATCGATTTGAAATGTTATATAAAATCAAATGTTATTTCAATGTTATTTCACAATTTCACCTGCCTATATAGTTTTGAAAATAACATTTGCACTTCAAAACCAGTCAGATATTAACACCATTTCATTTTCTCTTTCATTTAATAACAAAATATGTTAAAACCACTGGGATAACCCAAACCTTTACATAAAATAAAATACACAAATTAAAATATATATTAAATCATGAAAAAGAGAAACATACATTTGAATGAATGAAGGAATGAATTAATCAAATTTATTTATTTGTTTTGAAAGAAGGAATTCAAAGTTGAATATCAAATTAATAATAAAAAATAAACTTTTTAACTTCAGAATGTTTGTCCCATGCAGAGGCTATACTAAGAATCAGCTGGTTTAATTAATAGAAAAATAGTAAAAGACAAATAAATGTGGGATAACAAACTACAGATTAGTATTTCAGATATAAAAACAGTATTATCACAGATGGAATTATTTGACAACATGCAGGGAAAGAATTAATGTCCAAATTATGCCTCTTAATCAATCCAATCATGTAGGATTATATACTCTAAGGTCAAAATCATGCAGCCAAATAATGAACTGCATATTATTCTGCATACATAAAACAGAGAGCGAGAAAGAATGATAAAGAAATAGATGGAATAAGGGTGAGGGTTTCATCTTCGCTCTGAATGCCACTTAATCCTTTAAATGCTTGTTATCAGCAAAGAAATTAGAAATCATCCTCTGACAACTCTACAGATGCTTGTGCTCATGTTTAACAGAGTATGACTCGAGCTTGTCTTTTACAAGTAGTTATTCAATGAAATGTGTAAAATAGGTAAAGGTTATAAGCAAATAGATATTAGATGGAACTTGAAGCAAGAACCATAGATAAAACTGGTGAGGTGAGGAGGTGTTGTGAAAGAAAATAACTCTGACTAATTGTACAGACACTTCACACTGGTCTGCTGTTGCATACCGTACTTTTGTCACTCTAGCATTTGAAACGAATCAAAATAGTGCTGTTTAAACCCCCTTAATCTACTGTCACATACATGAACTCTTATCAGGGTCGAGAAAAAGTAAGATGCTTTGCCCTTTCGCTCCTTATAAATGATACAAGTCAACAAAAAAGAGCACTTTGAAAATGACTGCTCAAGACAATAAGCACTTCTACAGTGTACAGAGCCAATCAATCCACAGCCTTTTCTCCAATGTGGCCAATCAGAGACAGGCCCCAGAGGTCACCTGGCTCAACAGGCTAATCCTAAATTTGGCGTGTAGATTAGTGTTCTCAGCCTCGCCGCCACTCACACCCAAGCCTGTTAAATCCCGAGGTAAACTCAGGAGCTGCCATAAGTGGGTAGTGTAGCCATGCAGAGTGGATTTAGCAAAATGGGATAATATTTGTTAGCGTCTTGCCAAAGGTGATTAAGGGAGGGGATAAACGGTAATGGGAGTGATTAGCTCTTTTTAGCCACTTTTGTGAAGAGCTTGAGGATCCGCGGACAAGTTTGTAAAGCCTCGATCATTTATTGGATGGAGTAGATCCACTGTGACATACCTTGTGGCAACAGTTATCACAGAGATATAGAGAGAAGAGTGGAAATATTGGTATTTTTTGATATATTGCTCTTCAACAATACATTTAAACTGTACCCCACTTTTCAGATATAATGGCAAACGCATGGATAATTCTGGATTATCACTGCGCATTCATAGGCTGTCAGTCTGTGCATTATGTGTAGGGATTTTTAGTCACTTTCTGTTATATTGTTACAACTGTTGGTGACAGTAAGTGACTGTCTTTACAAATGAGTCATTGAATCATTCAATCAACCGATTAATTCAAAACACTTATTCGTTCATTCATGGAATGAAACATGAGTGAGTCACTGAATCATTCATTCAACCAACACATTCAACATATACTTCATAACACACACACACACACACTGTATACTGTATGTATGTATGTATGTATGTATGTATGTATGTATGTATGTATGTATGTATGTATGTATGTATGTATGTATGTATGTATGTATGTATGTATGTATGTATGTATGTATGTATATATATATATATATATATATATATATATATATATATATATATATATATATATATATATATATATATAAATTTAAAAAAAAATTCAAGTGATCAAAAATCAGTGTGGTTTAATTATATAACAAAATAGTTTATGACAAATAACTGTGGGCTAACACATTAGCCTACACGTTAGTATTTCAAATCTAATTATTACAGGCAAATTCAACTTTATGGAATTATTTGACAACATGCAGGGAATGAATTAACGTCCAAATTGTGCCTCTTAATGTGAAACACGGATTCATTCAATAACAAAGAATGAGAATATCTTGTTTACACATGGCCACTTCATGCGTTTTATGTGATGGGATAGCTCTCCGATCGTGAAAAGACCAGGTGTAAATGCCCTCAGAAAACGCATTCGAGACTGATTTAAATTCGATTGTTCAAACCACTTCAGGAGGAGGTCTGGGCCGCATTCCAGACGAAACTGGACAAGGGTAAATGCATCTGGTTGTTGAAACCACATAAGCCTACGTAAATTTTACTCCTCCCAACAATGCTAAAGCTTGTTATATAGGCTATAGTATGTTATATTATAGCCAGATATGACAGCTACTGCAGCATATGCATCACCGCAGATAAGCAGCTGAGCATCTATTCATCAAGCCAACGTGCAAACTATCGCAAATCAAAGTGAAAGTAAATCGCAGACGCTTAACACACAATCATCTTCATTAAAGGTATTGTAGGTAGGAATTTTATAAACACTTTTTTCCAAATTTGTTTAAACTTTATTTTTATATATCAATGCATAATTAAAATGTAAGTACTCTGATAAAAAGAGTATAAAAATCGAGTGACTCTAGACCGTTTAATCTGCACTAAACACAGCTCATTATTTACATTCGGGACGAAACACAGAATTGGCTTAGGCGACTGTCACTCTCTCGCAACCATGGCAACCACCCTTTTGCCACACAGGACCTGCCCACTTGCGCGCGCATCCGTTTGATTTGAGGAATTCAAGAGGCACGGAACCTAGGAATAGCAAAACAATGGCAGAGAAAAACCAACCAAAATTCACATATGCAGTTCGCGAAGGCAAACCAGGCAAAAAAAGGAAGACAGTAACGTTACTAGAAAAGGTAATGAACAAAAAGTCTTTGGATAAACAACAAAATAAAACGCATGTCAATATCGGCGTGGCTTTCCAGCGATGGCGAGAACTGAGAGACCTCAAGGGGCTGAAAAGTGACGCCTGGATGGCTATATTTCTGCTGGACAGGTAAATTTTTCTTTTTGTACTTTGATCATACATATTTTTTTCTTTATGTTTTCATGAAGCATGTGTCATTAGCACACGTAGCTGCCTAATATAGCTAACATAACATTACTTACCGAGCCGTACTAGAAATGATAAATGATATATGCTTAGCTCAAGATGATAGCTATAGTGTTGAATTGTGCATAATTTTGCTTTAGATAACTAAATACGTTTAACAGATAGTAGGCCGATCCGCATCCAGGAACTTTTCTTAGAATTATATTTACCCTCTGTCTAACTCTTTTACCTGCACGTTTTTTCACCTTTGTTTTGTTTTTAAACAAAAAATCCCTCGACCCCGGATCTGTCCTTGAGCTGACGATGCGGTACTTGTCTCTGGAGTGTAGTCCTCATCAGAGTCAACAATGCTTTCATTATGGAAACTCTTACATGCAGAACACCATATATGTTATGAATGTTACACGAAATTCATCTTCATCACAGTGTAAATGATGGCAATGGAAAAACGTGTATCATGCAACCTGTTTTTAGCTTTGCCTTATAGATAACTAGCTCGTTAGCGAATCAATAAATATATATTTTAAACTTTACCAATATCAATATGCTACTTGATAGTGAGTACTAAAATACATCTTATTTGTTTATCTTCATAATGATAAAGTTAGATT